>OY482675.1:33465565-34065565 GCA_960531455.1 Urophora cardui | reverse complement strand
TTAGACTTTTAGAATTATCGGGTCGTTAGTTATTGAAAGTTGCTTATAAGTAGGCCTGCCATATTTTTTTCACCCCAATGCCTGACTAAAGCGAAATGAAAACAGCCTAAAGTTAGAAAACCATAAAATTCATTCAAGTATATTTAGCAGTCTAAAAATTACAAGTTACATATATGTTATGTAAATTTAAAAACATTTAAAAAACAATTCACTTATGATAAACAAAAAAACAAATTAATTAAATTAAATAAAGGTACTGTTGTTTAGTTTCAAAAACACGACAAAATAATACATAGAAGGTAAAAAGCAACAATTTTTCTTTACTTGTAGTATCCCACTCATACTTTTTCGATGAAGCTGCTCTTTTTAGTAGCTGGGTGTTAGTCGACACTATTTATTTGAATATTCAAAATCTCTGCCAGTCCAGAAATAAGCAACCGACCAATTTTTTCGGACCATTGCTGTTTCGCAAAAGAAAACGTCCGCTCCACTGCGGAAGATGTTCCTGGAATACACAAAGCGAACTCCACTATTTTCTTTACGTTTATTATTTGAATGTGAGTTAGCTCTGCTTCCTCAGATATTCTTAACCATCTTGTACCAGAAATTTGTCTGGTTTTATTGTCCTAAAATCGTAGTTATTGCATTCGCATGTAAAATTTTTTATCTGGCACAGGATTGGCGTTAAATGAAACACGGTTGAAATAAATTACTCAAACGGACGTAATTTCGGAAAGTAATTTCGGCTAATCAACGTAATTTAAAATGTAGTCTGAATGTGCTTTTGTGACACGCAATAAGAATAGAAAGATAGAAAGAGTTATCGATAATCGCACAAGACTTAAACTTACGCTGTGCTTACACTCGGCAAGATTACATATCATCGGCCCCCTGCCAGAACCACGAATGTGCAGTTTTTCCAATTTTGAGTTAAGCGGGTTTCCTGATCAATCTGTGTATGCTCTACATTTTAATAAAACCCCCAGTACCTTTGTGCACTGGAAGCCACCAAAATTTTCAATGCCAGTAACACGAATGTGTAGATCAGTTATAAAAAGTTGAGCCAGAAAAACGAATGTGGCACATGGGTGTGCTGTGGGTAGAGTGCTCGCCTGCTATACCAGAGGTCTCAGGTTCAAACCCCAGTCCGAGCAAACACCAAAAAAAAGTTGTTCTAATTAGTAAAAATCCAATTATTGGGGTTTTTAAGAGCAGCGTATTTAGCATGTGGTAGATAACGCAGTTCACAGCTTAACCAGACCTTCATCCTCCGGTTAGCGCAGAGGTTGAGTAAACGGCCCATAGACTTATATATATCAAAATGATCAGGGTGAAAAGAGAAATCGATTGAGCCATGTCCGTCTGTCCGTCCGTCCGTCCGTCTGTAAACACTCGCGGAAAAATTGAGATATTTTGATGAAATTTGAAATGCAAGTTGGTATCGACACTGGGACGGTTGGTATTGAAAATGGGAGAAATCGGACCATGACCACGCCCACTTTTCCTATATAGAAAAAATCGGAAATTTGGTATCTCAGTCACTATTAAAGCTAGAGTGATGAAATTTTACCCACGTGTTGAGCTCAGGCCCCTAGGAAGAAATTTGATGAAATTTTGGAAAATGGGCGGTGCCACGCCCACTTATTAAGGGTCAAACATTGAAATTTTTATATGTCATAACTCAGAAACCGGTGAAGATATATCGATGAAATTTGGTACGCGTGATTTACTTACTTAGACAAACGTTTTATGGAAAATTGTCAAAATCGGTAGACGGCCACGCCCACTTTTATATATGTTAACTATAAAGGGGCCTAATAAAAACATTTTAAGCGATATCTCTGTCAAATATGAAGATCTATCACTGAAATTTTGTAGCAGAAGTCCAACTACGGACATAAAATAAAAACCACAAAAATTTTGGAAAATGGGCGGTGCCACGCCCACTTATTAAGGGGCAAATATTGAAAGTTTTATAAGCCATAACTCAGAAACCATTAAAGATATATCGATGAAATTTGGTACGCGTGATATATTTACTTAGGCAAATGTGTGAACGAAAAATTACCAAAATCGGTTGACGACCACGCCCATTTTTATATATGTGTATTATAAGTGACCTAAGTGACCTAATAAAAACATTTTAAGCGATATCTCTGTCAACTATAAAGATATATCATTGAAATTTTATGGCAGCAGTCCATCTGCGAACATAAAACGAAAAACACAAAAATTTTGGAAAATGGGCGTGGCACCGCCTCTTTTTAGAAGCAGGAATATACGAGATTTCTGAGCCCATAACCCGACTAATAATTTATATATAATGACGAAACTTGGTGTGTATACACTTTTATTACTTTTGGTAATACATGTTGAAAATTTTAGCGAGATCGGTTGACGACCACGCCGACTTTTATATATGGGTATTATAAAGTGGAAACATTTTAAGCGATATCTTTGAAAAATATAAAGATTATTCATTGAAATTTTGTGGCATGAGTTCCACAATAGACCGGAAACAAAAAATAGAAAAATTTTGGAAAGTGGGCGTGGCACCGCCTCTTTTTGGACAAAGGGATATACGAGATTTCTTAGGCCATAACTCGACAAATAATTGAGATATTATGACGAAACTTGGTTTATACACTTTTATAACCAGTGTTAATAGACACGCAAAAATTTATTGAAATCGGTTTATGACCACGCCTTCTTTTTAACAGATATTTCTGGAACACTCTTTGGGAATGTGTAAGGTGACATCTTTGTAACTAGAAGTCATAAAGGAATGAAATTTTGCACAAAGAATAATACTTATATGCTTAGTTGGATGACTGGAAAAAATTTTGTAAATACACCGTGATTCTATCAGACGCAAACAAACAACGAAAGCATACAGCTGAGTATCTAATGTTCGATTCCACTCGAACTTAGGCTTCCTTACTTGTTTAAACTTCATTTATTTCAACGAAGAAGAAACTGCCCTTTCGAAATATTTGCTGGTCGAGATGCATATAGTCGTGCCATACGAAAACACATTTAAAATTTCTTACGAAACTGGCAATTAAACAATTCTGTACGAAATGTAGCATATTTGACTAATTATATACTGCTTATACATTAAAATTGTTGTTGTTTAAACAAAATTTTTATCTTTCGTCAGCCAAAAGATTAAAATGCTTGTATTCCTTAACCACAAAAAATCGTGTGCTAGTTTTCGTATGGTACGACGGTATATAAAAGATTAACTCTACAACATTTTTTACAAAAAAAAAATTATTCTGAAACAAAATTTTTAGTAGCTTATTTACCATTGAATATTGGAGGCCCTCCGCAATAAAATTCTCGCCCGTTTTTTCGGAGACATTGCCTATCGCCAAAGCGAAAGCAAAAGATTTAAATAAAATTTGCGAAACCTTGGTGATTCCAAAGGAAACCACAATTTTTATAAAAATTTGAAGGCTAACAGTGGAGTTCGCGATACTCTACCTGAGCCTGACATTTCAGAAGACTCTGATTTTGAAGATTAGGAATAGTTCCACAAATAAAATATGAATTTGAATTGAATGTATTTGTTTTACTTACTTTTGGAAATTTATTTTCAAGGAATTGTTTTGGTTTTTGTTGGGCCAGAAACACGAATGTGCCTAATCTCGAAGATTAGAAGGAATAGAAGCATAAAAACTATATCGGGGCATCGAGCTAAACTTCTAATTTGCAGATATAATTTTATATTAGAAAAATTTTTTTCAAATTTTGCGAGAAGAATAAACTTTAAAACTCGATTTCCCAACATTTTCATTTTAGCACATTCGTGGTTCTGGCAGGAGGCCGGCGATATCTAAGGTTAGGTTAGGTTAAAGTGGCTGCCCCTGTTCGTCCGAAAAACAGAGGCACACATAGGCCTGGCGGCCCGTTGTGATACCACGTGGAACTCTAGATTTTAAAATTCCCCTATTAGAGAGATTAGACGCCTATAAAACTGAACCACCTGGTTCGTTTCATATAGCGTAAGATGTCAGATACCTTTACGTCTTCGAGCTCCTCCAGACCCCCAAAGGAGTGTCTGTGGAGGCAAGCGTACCTAGAGTTAGACAGCGCGGGACAAGAGCATAGATAGTGTTCTACACTTTCTACCTCCTCCTCATCCCTGCAGCTGCGGCAGAAGTCGTTAGTAAGGAGACCCATGCGAGTACCATGGATTCCCATGAGGCAGTGACCCGTTATTATGCCGACCAAAGGGCCGATGTGGGGCCGACTGAGAAGAGCTACTGATCTAGACCTTGCATGGTCCAGTTTTGGCCATATTTGTCTGGAAATCAAACAAGTGGGTTCTTCAGCCCATCTGTCATTTGCTTGTTTTACAAAATAGGATCGAAGGTAGTTTTTACATGTATTAAGAGGAGGTGCCACCCAGCTGGTGGCCATCGTTGCTTCCAGGAGGGTTCCTTCCCTTGCCAACTCGTCCGCGGCGCAGTTTCCTGGGATATCACTGTGTCCTGGGACCCAAACGACGCTCAGGCTGCACCTGTCTGCAAGTTGGTTTAGGGCCTCCCTGCATTTAATGGTGACCCGCGATGTGGAGTCACTGCTCTGTAGAGATTTTATAGCCGCTTGACTATCGGAAAAGATTGTGACAGCTTTGCCTAAATGCAGTTGTCCTAGAAGGCGGGCTGCCTCCCAGATAGCAACCAGCTCCGCCTGAAAGACACTGCAATGGTCTGGCAGCCGTAGGCTAGCGTTCAGTTTGAAATCCTTAGAGAAGATTCCGCTGCCTACATTGCCATTTAGCTTAGAGCCGTCCGTAAAAATCGATGAAGTGTGGGGTAAGGGCCCAATCAAGTTTTCCCACTCTCTCCTCTCAGGGATTCTAGTGGAAAACTTGTTGTTCCAACATATAACAGGTGTTGTGTAGTCTAACTCAAAGTAGTTTTCTGGGACTGTTTTTAGTATTCGGGTGTGCCCAAATCTCCAGTCCCTCCAGGGCTTCACGGCGTTTAGTCTGGCCGCATTACAACTGGCAGTGTATTTGCCAAAAATATCAGTTGGGAGAAGAAAAAGAATAGTTTCTAGAGCTTTTGTGGGTGTAGATGGGAGGGCCCCACTTATGAGCATCATCGCTAGGCGCTGCACCTTAGTTGTCTTGTTTTTAACTGATTCAACCTCGAGTGCAGGCCACCACACGGTGACTGCGTAGAAAAGAATTGGACGTACTACTGCTGTGTAAATCCAGTGTACAATATTAGGCCTGAGTCCCCATCTTTTACCGATGGCGGACTTGCATGCATAGAGTGCCATAGTGGCTTTCCTGGATCTTTCCTCTACATTCCTCTTCCAGTTAAGCCTCCTATCCAGAATAACTCCGAGATATTTTACCTCGGTAGAGAGTTTGATGTTTACCCCGTTTAGACGAGGTGGATTAAAGTCGGGTATAGAATATTTTCGTGTAAATAGCACCATTTCAGTCTTCTCGGCGCTGACGCTTAGCCCGCTTTCCTTAGACCAGGTGTTTATAACATTAATCGCATTTTGCAACAAATCGCTAAGCACCGGGAGATACTTGCCTGTCGTGATCAAAGCAATATCGTCAGCATACGCAATGACCTGGCATCCCGTGTGCCGCAGTCGCACAAGCAGTGTATTCACTGTAAGGTTCCACAGTAAGGGAGAGAGAACTCCCCCTTGCGGGGTACCCCTGCTGGCAAATTTTGTGATAGAAGACGTCCCCATTGACGTTAGAATGGTCCTTCTCTTAAGTAAAGATTCGATGAAATTGACCAGATGCCGTTCCACCCCCACATTACGCAGGGCTTCCGTGACGGCTTCCGGGAGAACATTGTTAAAGGCTCCCTCTATATCTAGAAAGATGCCTAAAGTAAATTCTTTGAAGGCTAGTCCTTTCTCTATCTTTGATGTGATGGAGTGTAGGGCCGTCTCTACTGACTTGCCTTTAGAATATGCATGTTGATCTTGTGAAATTAGGTTCGGACTCACCGTCACTTTGATGTGGCGGTCTAATATCCTCTCTAAGATTTTAAGAAGGAAAGAGGTCAGACTTATTGGTCTGAAGTCCTTTGGATGGATAAGAGATGTTTTACCTGCTTTAGGTATAAAAATTACTTTAGCCTTAGTCCACTCCTTAGGAATATATGCCAGGGTTAGACAGGCTTTATATAAAGGAACAAGCAGAGGACTGATGATGTCAGTGGCTGCTTGTAGTTCGGCGGGAGAAATGTCATCCATTCCTGGTGATTTGAAGGGCTTGAAAGTTTTGATCGCCCAAGAGATTCTGCTGCAGTTTATAATGTGCTCAAGGCAGCTGTCTGTCCTTGGATTAAAGAGAGTACGATCTGGTTCTGCGGAGCATCCTGGGAAGTGAGTGGTTACCAGGGTGTCCAAAATTTCTTCGCTAGATGTGGCCCAGCCGCCCCCCCGCATTCGTATACAGCTGGGGGCCGTCGGGTTTTTCGAGAGGACTTTTCTTAGCCGGTTTCCCTCAGAAACTTCCTCGATATTATTTGTGAAGTCCTTCCAAGAGTTCCTTTTGGCTCTCTGGATTGACTTTTTAAAAGATTTTAAGGCTTCCTTATAGGCATGCCAATCACCGGTTTTCTTGGCCTGGTTAAAGAGCTTTCTGCTGTTTTTCCTGAGCCCGGAGATTTCCTGATTCCACCAGTATGGCTTCTTCTTCTTGCCTCTGGTCGTAATCTCCGGGCATGAAGCTCTGAGAGCAGCATTACAAGAAGTAGTAACAAAGTCTACCGCTTCATCAATTTGATGCGATGAGCCGAGCTCACCGAGAGAAACAAACTTGTACCGAGTAAGGCTCGCTTCATCAGTTCGTAACGGTAGGCTGTGTCTACCGTGAGAAGCGTTTTTCAAGAGGTTTGAGACCAGGACCTCTTTATACAAGGCCCAGTCTGTGCGTCTCCTGTTTCTGTAAGCTGTTACAGGCGGAGTTGGCAACTACCCAAGGTTCCTGGACCAGAACCAGGGCCTCAGCAGTACTGCTTAGGCGCAAAAGAAGGGCAGCTGATGCCGCCTTAGAGTGATGCAGGTTAATTTGCAGTACCTGCACCATCGATATCATCGTTTGACCCGAGGTCCATGGCTACCTGTTCCGCCCTTTCGGACGCCGCTATGACCGTGGAGTCAAGATCGGCGTCCTCCAGTTCCGAACACAGTAGCTCGTCCTCGTTAAACGATTTGAAGAAGGGGCCTACAAGTCCGGACACAGAGGTTGCGTCACTGTCTGCCCCATCTTCAGATGCCGAATGTCCACTCACGGTGTCGCATGCGGTCAGTAGAGTAGTTAAAGTTTTTTCGGTAGGTCCGCTCGTGGCGTAGCCTTCCGTCAGAGTTGTGGGCTCAGGCCCTGGTGGTACAAGCTCGCTCGTGGCGTTGCCCGCAGATTCATCTTGGGTGTCATCCCGCTTCACCTTCATCGTGATGGAATAAAAGCCGTAGCCCAGAATACCATCACAACTTTCGATGTAAGGGATTGAGGCCTCGTTTATGACAAAACTGACATGACGTTGCCAGTCCCTCACTTCGCTAACTCGGACAATCCTCCAATCGCTCGAAGGAATGCCGTCGTTACTCAGCGCGATGGCCTCCAAGATTTCCTCTGGCTCCTCTGGATCACATGGTACCCAGGCCCAGGCTCTAGGTCTGTTGGGAATTTCTTCCCGACTGACCACGTCCAGATTAGCCCCGGCCCATAGATCCTCCAGAGAAGATATGGCTCGCTTGTAAAGATCCAAGGAACGCTCATCTCCACAGGTGACGAGTTTTATTCTCCCCTGGTACCAGCCAGCATCACGGACGCTTACGACAGGACCCGGAAACTCTCGGATCAGTTCCTTGTACTTCTTCATGAGCCGTGCAAGGATGATCCTCCAGTATTCGGGCGTCAAGTGACCGTCCGGGTGGCCTCGGTCTATGACCGCCACCGTCAGGCTGTTCCTGGCAGCCTCACTGAAGCTTCTGGCTGGTGGGGAAGGGTGTTGGGCCGAGGATCGATGTTTCTTGGAATCACTCATGGTGTTTTCAAGAGACCTCGGTCTTTTGGCGTTAATAGTGGTGTCAGAAAGGGTCTGTGTTGCGGTCCTCATTGCCTGTTTCCTAGCAATGATCCCTCTGGCCCAAGTCAGCGAACCTCTCTGGTCGACCGTCAACCTTGCTTCGGATAGGGAGCCCAACCGATCGACAATTTTGACGGCGTTCCGATAATTCCGCTGACTCCGGACAGAAGGAGGGATCCTTTTACTCGCCCTGGAGTGCTCAGGGCACTCACTAGGCACGCCTGCGGCAGCCGAAGTTGAGGGTCTCTCTTCGCTCGTAGAAAGCTTTGAGCTTCCCCCAACTGGCTGGTCTTTTTGTTTTCCCGTTAAGGGCTTGAGACAGGCCTCCCGTGCTTCTAGTGCTGAAGTGGTCTTGCCCTCTAGGGGTCCAGATCCTCCAGCACCGGTGGGCTTTGGCTTGCCCTCGAGGGGTTTAGCCTTACGCCCCTGCAGCAGTGGCCGAATGGGGTTTTTGGACCGTGAAGGTCCGCTCGGCGCCGTCGCAGCGGTTCCCGAGGGGGGTGGTACTTTTTTAGCGCCAAGTCCAACGGCGGCATTTTTACCCGTGCAGGGTTCCGAGGCTCGGATTTTGTTTTGGTTCATCATCTGTTTCGTTGGTCACCTACTTAGACGAAGCCTTTCGGTGACCGAATTTGTAATAAAGGGGAAGGGGAACGGTCGACTACGGCAGAGCCCCTTGCCGCAGCAAGTCACCGCTTACTCCCGGAGGTGGACCGGTATCCGGGAGGCTCCGTTAAAATACAGTCGGATACCCCTGACTGCAAACCATCCAATAGGCACGGACCGCGTGACACCCTGGATTAGGGGTTGTTGTTGGTACGGTAATCTCCGCATGGGTGCCGTGGGATACGTGCCCCTGCTCGAGCGGGAGGCACGCGCCCTCAGGACACATGCGGAGCATCCCTTCTTAGTTCATGGGGACAGAGATGACTCGTAGCCAGGGTTCCCTCCTTCATACCCGTCTCCCGGTAGATCCGAGCAGCCGAGTGAGCGGTCACGGGTAGCTCTGACTATGGTCCCTCTGGCCTCCATTTAAGCCCCATCCCCGCGGCAAGGTGACCAACATGATGAAGCGGCGATATCTAATGTTCACACGGCTTTGAATAAAACGGAATAAAATTTATACAAAACTAGCTGACCCGGAAGATGTTGTTCTGCTAAAATTTATTCCTACTAAGCCTAAAGAAAAGTCTTTGATTACATTATTGCTCACCATTATCGTAGAGTCCATCTTAATGACTGCGAATAATAAAAAATTGTATATTCTCTGAGTAAAAGTTATGTAGTTATATTCGCCGCGACAAACCTATTTCCCCCGATCCCAATCATATATCAATCCCTATCTCAATCTCAGTCTCTATCCCTATCACGATATCTATGTACCTCTACCTCTACCCTAACCCTATCTCTATACCTATCTACTTTTACCTTTACCTTTAGATTTAGATTTACCATTACCTTTACCTTTACCTTTACCTTTACCTTTACCTTTACCTTTACCTTTACCTTTACCTTTACCTTTACCTTTACCTTTACCTTTACCTTTACCTTTACCTTTACCTTTACCTTTACCTTTACCTTTACCTTTACCTTTACCTTTACCTTTACCTTTACCTTTACCTTTACCTTTACCTTTACCTTTACCTTTACCTTTACCTTTACCTTTACCTTTACCTTTACCTTTACCTTTACCTTTACCTTTACCTTACCGGGACCATCCATCACCATCCGGGCCCTCTGCTTACCATCTCTAGGAAACAGCCTTAGAAATCACAATGAAAATAGCTTTATGTTGAAGCCCTGCTGAACGCCTTTCATTTGCTTCCAATATCGGTCGAAAACATTCAGGGGTTATCCGGGTCCCCGCGTTGACCTAAATCTAGGAACCCGGCCTAGGCATCACTATTTAAAGAGCTCTTTGTTGCAATCCTCCCCAACAGCTTTCATTTGATACCAATATCGCTCAGAAACTTTCCAGGGTCACTCATATCTATGGACTTGGCCCAGGCATCGGAATGAAAAGACTTTATGTTGAAGGCCTGTTCAATACCTTTCATTTGATACCAATATTGCTCGAAGACTTGCTGGATCGATCTGGGTCCTCATTTAGGGCTGTATTCCGGGAAGCTCCCACTTTTTCGAAATTCTATATACCCTACTATGTGCACTAACACCACACGAATCTACTGTGAAAATTTCATAAAGAGGGAGGGATTTTCCAAAATTTTCTTCCGTACGAACCTTCTCCTCGAGAATACGAACAACTGGCAAACAATTTTTCAGAAATCGGCCCAGCCCTTCTCATTTGATGAGGTTAGTAACATCTTTTACACCATTTTTATATGTATATATAGATATCAATGTACACAAAAAGCTTTTCAAAATGCCTGACAAAATTCGTTAGGCGCCTGATTGCCTGACAAAGTATGTAATGCCTGACAATCAGGCCAAATGCCTGACGTATGGCAAGCCTACCCTTAGGTTAGGTTAGGTTAGCTTAGGTTGAGGTGGCTGTCTCCGCAATTCATGAAAGCGAGGACACACTTAGGCCGAGCTGGCCCATTGTGATACCACACGGGAGCCCTAGCTTTTCCTTTCCGGAAAATTAGATTCAATAGTATGTTAAGATTAGATGCCCGTGAAGCTAAACCGGCGCGTTTGTTTCATCAAACGCAGAAAATCTAGTGTCCTTGCATTTTCCATCTCCGCCAGGCACTCGAAAAAGTGTTTATTGGGAAAGCGATGCCTGGATAGCGACAGTGCGGGGCAGTGGCATAGATAGTGCTCAAGACTCTCTATTTCCTCCACGTCCCTGCATCTGCGGCAGAAATCATTTTTATATCGGCCCTGCGAGAGGCGTGAGTGCCCATAAGACAATGGCCTGTTAGAAGTCCTACCAGCGGACCTATAGAGAGCCGATTCAGATGTGGCATCGATACAGATCTAGCCTCATCCAGTCTATGCCAGATTTGCCTAGAAATCACACAAGTTGACTCCCTAGCCCACCTAGCGTTAGCCTGTTCAATGCAGCGAGATCTCTACCAATGCTTGCATGAGTTACGCGGGGGCAAACCCATGTCGCATATGTGATTTCCTGCAAGCTCGTGCCCTCCCTTGCTAACTCATCCGCAATGCAATTGCCCCGAACGTTGCTATGGCCTGGAACCCAAATGACGTTCAGGTCGCACCTTTCGGCTAGTTTGTTCAAAGACTCCCTACATTTCATTGCAACTACAGATGTAGCATTGTTACTCTGTAAGGATTTTATGGCAGCTTGGCTGTCAGGGAAGATTTTTGTAGAATTTATGTCTGGCAGATATGTCAGGCGACGAGCACCTTCCCATATGGCTGTGAGCTCAGCCTGATAGACGCTGCAGTGATCAGGTAGGCGCAAACTTAATTTGAGATGAAGCTTTTCGCAGAAAAACCCACTTCCAACTCTATTGTTCAATCCGTCCGTGTAAAGATGCAGTGTATTAGGGTCGAGATCCCCCAAGTTCTTCCACTCGCTCCTCTCCGGGATTCTCGTGGAGAACTTGTTATCCCAACAGAAGGCTGGAATTGCATAGTCCAGGTTTAGAAAATTGGCAGGGACGTTACTAAGAATTTGAGCGTGCCCGAATCTGGTGTCCCTCCAGGGTTCGGTTGCGTTGAGCCTTGCCGCGTTGCAGCTGGCCATGAGTTTCCCCTGTATATCCGTGAGGAGAAGAAATAGGATGGTTTCGAGAGCTTTAGTTGGGGTGGAGGGAGGCGCTCCGCTAATAAGCATGGAAGCCATTCGCTGCACTCTAGTTAATTTGCTCTTATTGGTTTCGAATTCCAGTGCTGACCACCGTATGGTGACTGCATAGAAGAGAATAGGTCGCACTACCGCTGTGTACAGCCAATGGACGATTTGGGGGTTAAGTCCCCATCTCTTGCCTATCGCCGATTTACATGCGAAAAGTGCTAACATGGCTTTTTGGGATCGTACTTCTACGTTCCGTTTCCAGTTGAGTTTTCTGTCTAAAATAACACCAAGGTATTTAACCTCGATAGAGAGTTAAATCTCCTTCCCATTTAGGGACGGAGGTTTGAATTCAGGTATCTTATGTTTGCGGGTAAACAGAACCATTTCCGTTTTCTCAGAGCTGACACTGAGCCCGCATTTCAGAGACCAGGTTTTTGCAATGTTGAGTGCATTTTGCAAAAGGTCGCTCAGCACCGGTATATGCTTGCCAGTCGCTGTCAGGGCGATGTCATCGGCGTACGCAATGACCTGGCAGCCCGTGTGCTGAAGTTTAGAGAGCAGGGTGTTCACCGTTAGGTTCCAAAGCAGAGGAGACAAAACTCCACCCTGGGGTGTTCCCCTGTTGGCATACCTAGTTATCGATGAATTACCCATTTCAGAAATAATGGCTCTTCTACTAAGAAGAAGTTCGACAAACCTCACGAGAGCCTCCTCTACCTCCAAGTCCCGTAGGGCGGTGGTAACGGCTCCCGGTAGAACATTGTTGAAAGCTCCTTCTATGTCGAGAAAGATGCCCAGTGTGAATTAATTAAAGGCTAGCCCCTTTTCCATCTTGGAAGTGATAGCGTGTAGAGCAGTCTCTACGGACTTGCCTTTGGAATAAGCGTGTTGAAAAGGAGATAGAGATTTCTTCTATGTCGCTAGCGAAGTTTTTCCATGAGTCTCTTTTAGCTCTTTGGATCGACTTCTTGAAAATTTTTAAGGCATCCTTGTAGGCTTGCCAGTTGCCAGTTGTTTTCGCCTGGTTGAAGAGTTTTCTGCTGTTAAGCCGAAGCTTGGAGATCTCCGGGTTCCACCAATAAGGTTTCTTTTTACCCCGAAATATGACCTCCGGGCAGGCACTCTTGAAAGAAGCGTTACAGGATTTAGTAACAAAGTCAACTGCTTCATCGATTATTGACGATGTGTCCAGCACACCGAGAAAACAGACCCGTTATTGGAGATAGGCGCTTCATCAGTTGTTAACGGTAGGCTTAACATACCGAGAGAAGCGTGCTCAAGGAGCGTAGCAGACAGTTTCTGATTAAACAGAGCCCAATCCGTACGCCTGTTCCTGTATCCCGCTCTAAGCGGAGGTCTCAAGAGTAGATTAAAAGTTATATACATATGATCAGAGAAGGAGTTTTCTCCGGACACCTGCCATTCCTTGACATAGTCAGAGAGCGGGCCTGTGACCAGAGTGATATCAAGTACCTCACTCCTGTTTGCGGTGACAAAAGTAGGTTTGCCTCCAGAGTTACATATAGATAAATTATTAGATATAATAAAATCAAAAAGAGACTCACCCCTCGCGTTTACATCCGATGAGCCCCATGTTGTGTGGTGGGCATTGGCATCGGCCCCTATCAGCAGTTGGAGCCCTAAACGTTCGGCTTCCTTAACCGCACCAAGTAGCCGATCTTGCCCAGAAATGGGGCGGTCATACGCCAAATAAGCAGAGGCGACCCATATCGGTTTACCTTTCAGCTCGAGGCTGATGCAGACCATATCTTCGTCGCTGAAAAGAGATACCATAAAGTAGGAAAGAGTTTTGTGTATTAGAATACATGATCTGGTCCTACCTGTCGCAGGTGCTGCCACCACATGGTAGTCCCCAGATTTGAGGCCACAGACCCTGGATCCAACGACCCAAGGCTCCTGGACCAGAACGATCGCCTCAGCAGTCTTGCTGAGACGTAAGAGTAGTGCAGCCGAAGCTGCTTTGGAGTGATGCAGGTTAATTTGCAGTACCTGCATCATTTTGGTCGTTGGAATGCATCTCGACGTCCGCCGCTACTGTACCCGCCCCTTCGGAGACCTCAATGTCTGTAGAGTCAAAGTCGGCCTCCTCCGGATCCGAATCCAGCAGCGTGCATTCGTCGAGCATGTTGTAGAATGGGCCTACCAACCCAGACACCGTGAACGTACCGCTCCCGGAGTCCAGAGTGCTGTCTGCCCGTTCATTAGCGGCCCCATGTCCACTTGAGGTGTTGCATGGAGCCCGTACGTCCGTTGTTAAGGCGTAGTGGGTTCACTCATGGCGTTGCACCCTATCTCCACAGAACTGGAACTGGATGCTTTCGTAGAACACCCCCCCCCCATCCACAGAGCCCTGCGGATCAGGTGCGCTCAAGGCGCTGCTCTCCGCCATCCCGGATATCAGGAGGAGAACCCGGAAAACGGTCCAGAAGCTCCTCGTAGTTCCTGAGAAGACCTATGGGGATCATCTTCCACTTTTCCGGGGTCAGGTTCCCGTCCGGATGGCCGCGGTCCATAACTGCCAGCGTTAAGGTGGCTTTCGCCGCCTCGCTGAAAGTTTTGGTCAGGGCAGGAGGTGTGTTTGAAGGCCTGTGCCTCTTTGGAACGTGCGAGGCGTTCTCTAGAGAGCGGGGTCTCTTTGAGGCCAGTACCTTCTGGTTTGATGTTGAGGGACCAGACTGGGGGGTGGTTGTCAGACCGGAAGTCGCTTTAGCCTGTTTGGCAGCGAGAATCTTCCTTGCCCAAGCCAACGAACGCTTCTGCTCCGCCGTCAATTTGTCTACGATCTTGGCGGCGTTGCGAACATTTCGCTGGCTGCGCACCGACATTGGAATCCTCTTACTAGCCTTAGAACACTCGGGGTGTTCAGCGGGCTTGGTAAGAGTATCCCTGGTAATAGCAGGGGCTTGCACTTCGCCCGTGGAGGACTTGGTGCTGCTATCCACTGCCTGCCGTTTAGAGGTTGAGGGATTGGGGGGACCACCCTTGCCAGCTCAGCTGGTGGTTGCTTTCCCTCAAGGGGCTTAGCTGTACCAACTTTGACGGCAGTAGCCGGCTTACCCTCAAGGGGTTTAGTCTTCCTGCCTGCTTGCGTAGGTGGTCGAAATTGGGATGTGGACCGTGAAGGCTCGCTCGGCGCCGTCCTAGCGGTACCCGAGGGGTTGGCTGTTTTGTGCGGTCGCCTACTGAGACGAGACCTTTCGGCGACCTGAAGTAAGGAAAGGGGGAAAGGGAACGGTCGACTACGGCAGAGCCAATTACCACAGCATGTCCACCGTTACTCCCGGAGGTGGACCGGTATCCGGGAGGCTCCGTAAGAATACAGTCGGTTACTCCTGACTGCAAACCATCCAATGGGCACGAAAACGCATAACACCCTGGATTAGGGGTTTTTGTGTGTGTTGGTGCGGTGATCTCCGCATGGGACAACTGGGATACAGCCTGCTTGGCACTCACGGGGACTTCACCCTGGTCCCCATTTAAGCCCCATCCCCAACGACAAGGAGACCAACGTGATGGAGCAAATTCGCCCTTTGAATATACAAATAAAATTTTCTTCCACTGCTATATGCCCTCAGGTATAAAAAATTTCAAATGAATGTGATTGAGCCAGGGTTTGAATTTGCTTGCTGCAAAACAGCAATAGCCGATGTTTTTTGCTTATTGCTGAATTCAGCCGAGCCAAAAACGAAAACACGAATCATTCGCTTCAGTTTTCAGCTGAGTCGTGTTTGCTTGTATAGTTAAGCCAAGCAACTCAATTTGAGAGGGTTGCTTTTACTTCCAGCAATTAGTTGAGTAGTAAATTTTTGCTTACAGTTGCTTATTTTGCTGAAACTAGTTTTTAAGCAAAATTCAACATGAAAAGATGTTAACAAATGGACATACATACATATTATGTGTACATACATACATACACATAAGTAAATATGTATAAAAAATCGAAATATGCGTAAACAAATCGTTTCAGCAAAATAAGCAAAAGCAGAAAAAATGCAAAGACACAACTAATTGCTGGAGGTAAAATGAAATCCCCCAAATCGCGTTGCTTTGCTTAACTATACAAGCAAACACGGCTCAGCTGCATACTTGGCTGGCCGAGTTTGCTAATTTACTTTTCGTTAGCAAAAGCAAAGCAAAAGCAAATGCAGCAAAAGTAGCTAAGCAATTTCAAACCCTGGATTGAGCTAACGTAGCTTCGCCCTTCCCATATAAAATTGAAAATTACACTAACAAATTGAAAATAAATTTTTTTTGGAAAAATTGAATTCTTGAATTGAAAAGCGACATAACTCAAAACCCAAATAAATATAAAAGAAATGGAATAAATGCAAGAAAGCCTTTTTCTTTACAAACGAAGCTTTGAAGTAAAACCTTGGGTAAGGAAGAAGACTGTTCCTGAGAGGAGACTAACATTTAGCAGTCCATAAAGACGTTATTCATGGATTCAAAAAATTTTGAGTTGTGCAAGTTTTTTATTTACGGTGCGATTTGTAGGTAAATGAAAAAACTGAACAAAATTTCTAGTTAATATTGAAAAATATGTGGCAAAAGTGTATTTCAAATTATGTGAAAAAAAATAAAAGTAGATTTTAATAAGAAGAATAGGAATTAGAGCTTTTTTGCTGAAATATTATTGCGAGTCGCAGTCATAAGAAATGAAATTTTAAAATACTTATCCATGTTCGGAAGCACATATATTTGCGAATAAGCCTTTTCTAGCCTTAATTTAACCAAAAAAACCAAAAAAACCTTTTAGCACAAAGGCATTTGGAAGCAATTCTGCAATTATCCACCTCTGATTCGACAATAAATATTGACAATTTATTAAACAGCCTTGAATAAACTTATCACTTATTGGTATTATGTAATATGTATATACATTTTTTATATGTACGAGTTCATATCTTAATTTAATATATAGATACATTTATATAAATAAAATATGTTGTAAATATTGTACATATGTATGTTGTATATAAAATTTTCCAATCGTACAATAAAATTTACTTGTAGTTTGTAACTTTTCTTAAATCTAATACAATTTTTTTCTGAGTGCACTAATAAATTTAAGAAATGAAATTTTAAAATACTTATCCATGTTCGGAAGCACATATATTTGCGAATAAGCCTTTTCTAGCCTTAATTTAACCAAAAAAACCAAAGAAACCTTTTAGCACAAAAGCATTTGGAAGCAATTCTGCAATTATCCACCTCTGATTCGACAATAAATATTGACAATGTATTAAACAGCCTTGAGTAAACTTATCACTTATTGGTATTATGTTATATGTAGATACATTTTTTTATATGTACGAGTTCATATCTTAATTTAATATATAGATACATTTATATAAATAAAATATGTTGTAAATATTGTACATATGTATGTTGTATGCAAAATTTTCCAATCGTACAATAAAATTTACTTGTAGTTTGTAACTTTTCTTAAATCTAATACAATTTTTTTCTGAGTGCGTAATAAATTTTTGTAGATTTATTGAAGTTTCCCCATTTCATACCAGAGCGTTGAGCACCCCTTGCTTTAAGACTTACTTTTGTATCTCCTGACTACTAATACCCTACAAAAAAATGTGCGATTAATCCCGATAGAGATTTGTCCCGGATTGATCCCTTTCGGGAACAATCGCACAGTGCTTCGTCTCAATATAGTGGATCGGCAAAATTAGGGGAGTAATCGGCATAAAATAATAGAGATAAGAAAAAAACGAAGTTTTGGCCAAATCGATGCAAGGACATGAGGCTCTGTGAAGATGGCACCACAACAAGTGAATTTAAAAAAAAAAAATATGTCAATCGTTTGCTCATCGTTTGCTCAGGTTTGCCCAGGAAAAATTTTCGTTTGCCCACCCTTGGTTCAAAAATTATTGAAAAAACAAATTTTTCGAATGTGAAGTTGGCTCCGCCAAAATCGAATTTTTGCAAAAAAAAAACGTAAATCGTTTATTTGAGCAGACCTTTTTGCCTAAATCGTTTGCTCATCGTTGTCTCATCATTTTAAAGAAAGAAATTTCATTTTTTCATGCATATTTCAAAATTTATTGCAAAATAAAAATTTTTGGGGCTGTGAAGTTGGCACCGCAACAAGTGAATTTAGAAAAGAAAAACAAGTCAATCGTTTGCTCATCGTTTGCTCAGGTTTGCCCAGGAAAAATTTTCGTTTGCCCACCCTTGGTTCAAAAATTATTGAAAAAACAAATTTTTCGAATGTGAAGTTGGCTCCGCCAAAATCGACTTTTTGCAAAAAAAAAACGTAAATCGTTTATTTGAGCAGACTTTTTTGCCTAAATCCTTTGCTCATCGTTGTCTCACCATTCTAAAGAAAGAAATTTCATTTTTTCATGCATATTTCAAAATTTATTGCAAAATAAAAATTTTTGGGGCTGTAAAGTTGGCAGAGCCAATTTTTGCGAAAAAATGGAATAGAATTTTTGGCTGAATTACGTCGTTACTTGGAGCTTTTTGGCCGATTAGTTGAAGACAAAAACAAAGTTTTCTCTTTTTCCTCCTACGCGTTTCGATGTTTTTCAGATCCTCATCAGAGAGTCTGATTTATTAATTACACTGTGGGACAAAATAAACAAAATTTAAAAAACTTTTTTCGAGGTTAACATATCGCACACTAAACTAAAAGCGTCACAACTCAAAAAATTTGAAATATTCAGGAGAGGCAAAAAAACTGTTTTTGCTGACATGGTTGCAATTTTTTAATCAAATAAAGTTGCAAATGGTATTAAAGCCTGTATAAAGCTGATTTACAAACAGTTTTTTTAGTTTTGTTTGGTAGTTTTGACAATACGAGCCAATTTAGAGTTGTGACTCTTTAGTTGAAATTTTTTCGTTGGGTTTATGGTATTAAGTCAAATTGTGTCTCCTTAGTTGAAAATATGTTTTGATTTACCCTTAAAAGTCCTCAAACACTAACTAATTAGCAAAAAGGAAAGGAAAAACAAAAAAATTTAACTTCACGTTGTATATTTTAGGGTAAGTATTCAATTTAAAAGGTAAGTATATAACAGGTAAAGCATAGTACAGAGTTCGAGTTTCACGTGAAACTGCTGTCAAAACCAATACAAAAAAAATGGCTGTGAAACATGTGTGAAATTTCACAGATATTTCACGACAAAGTTGTACTGAGTTCCTGCCGTGAAAACGTTGCGCAACATGCTAGCAACATCATTCCAGCAACATTTTTTCACGACAATTAAAATATACAATGCCATTTATTTTCGAGTGAAAAGTGACATTTGTTGAAATTGAAATTTATATTTTGTATAAAAATTTTTTTATTGGTCAAAATTTGAAAGTTGGTTCTGAGGCGATGCTCCAATTTTTTTCTTTTTATATTTGCTCAGTTTTCGTTTTGGCATTTATTCTCATTTGACAAAAAAATTTTCTTGAAACATTTCACGGCAAAATAAATGCATGTTGCTGGCGAAATTTCACGGCGGTGAACTCAGTACTAGGCTTAAGTATGTAAAAAGGTAAGTATAAAATTCAAGTTTAAGAGTAAATTCAACAAGGCAATTTAAAAGGTAAGTTAAACAAATTGAATTAAATCTTCATCCATGTCTTCAACACATTTTCAAAAGCAAATGAAAACTAAAGAAAAAAAATTTCTAATAACATGTTTCTAATATGATAATCTTGAAACCTCTAACCTTAATAGTAATACTTACATTGATTTAAATTATCAATTATCATAATTACTTGTATCAAATATAATACACTTGGTTATACTTACTCTTTCTATAAAAAAAATCACACCTCTGAACGATATAGCAAACTATTTCACACTCTATCAACTAAAGTGGCACAAGTCGAAATATATTTCAATTTTTTCAGCTAAAGTGTCACAAGTCGAAATAAGACTCTTTAACTAAAATAAAACTACACTGTTGTTTAAATGCAAACTGTCACAACTATAAATAGTACTCTTTAGTTGATACTGTTCAAGCAGGTAACATAAACGCAAATAACATCAAAACAGACATAACGGAATTTCTCCACCTAAGGAAGGCAGTGTTGGAGAAGAATTTTTCACAGTCGTTAGGTATGTGTTCTGAGAACTGTTTTATGGAAAAAAGTCGATTTTGAAAAATTTTGAGTTGTGACTGTTTTTGATTTAGTGTGCGATATGTTGTAGGCCTTATCAAGCATTAACAGACTGCATACTTAGAATCTCCAATATATCCTCAAAATCTGGAGTTAGGGGCCAAAAACCCCTTTTTCATAGGTTAAGTCATATATTATACCACAAAATTTTCTCTGTTTATCCCAACAATATGATTTTGAATGTCGTTGAAAAGATGAAATCAAATCACTTTTAACAGAATACGAACTGTTAATGTATCTTGATAAGTGACAGAAAAACTGTAGAAACAATGTCAAAAATTCAATTTTTGTTAAATTTTTCATTTTTAATCACGTTTTTCTCGAATAATTTCGTAACCAGTGTATGTTTTAAAACATTTCGAAACAATCTGCTATTAACTTTGTTTTCAACGACATATAAGTTTTTCATATCCGCGTTGGCCGTACTAGGATGTTCTACTTTAATTAATTTCTACTGTGAAATTTTTCATACTAAAATTCCATTTAAACATTTTAAAGACATTTTATCAAATAAAAAAAAAAACTTTTCGAAAAAAAAAAATATGTCTCGTGCGAGAATTGAACCCGCGACCCTGCGTTGCAAACCTGTAACAAAACCACTCAGCCAAGCCGCAACTTTCTGTTGCTGTGTCAAATTCAGCATTTCATTACCCACTAACTCAACATGCGTACAGTATCCATGTGTAAAGCATAGACCGGCAAAAGTGTCCCGAACGGACAAATGAGAAACATCATACTTACACATTTTAACCAGTAGCTCAAATCGGTCTGCGCTCTCCGATAAAAATTCTTTCAGAATTTTGTCGTACTATAATGTAAAGTCATATATTGTTTACACGGTTGCCACTTACTAAAAAAATAATCAACCAAATTAAAAAACTACTAATTTGGTTTTAACTTATTTATCATCATATCACATATATACATATGTGGGTATTTCATTTTAAATGTATGAATGTACATGCCACGATAAAATATAATTTTATGCTAATAAATTTTACTATTCATAGATTCATTTTGAAGAAAAATTTCTAACTAAAAAATAAAACAAGTAAGGAATATATCTATACATTTTTAATATACAATTTTCAAAAAGCGCTGAGATCATATAAAAGTTGTTAAAATATCTTTATTTAATTTTAGAAAAAATTTCATTATTTAACTTTACGCTATTTAATAATTTATATACAGTGAATAATATGAACACCCCAAAACACATTTCGGTCACCAATGGATACTCTAATATATGAACAATTGGCAAAAGCTCTGAAACATTAACATTTTTATTTTAAAAACTAACAAATACATATCGCGTGGTTGATAATTCAGGGAATTTCATATTTTTTAGCTTTAAAAATGTATGTATATGCATGCATATATATGTTTACGTAATTCGGTGAACCCATATTTATTCGCATTTGAAACATATATGTATATATACATATGTACATATATGCAATGACATCGCCATGTAATGATTAAAACTGTATCACTTAAAAAAATTTTACGTGATAGGTACCTATATCAAAAAATTTTGACTATTACCGTACCTACTTTTTTAAATTTGAAAACCGTTTGGAAACGTTAGTATTTTCCGAAAAGAAAAAAAAATACCCTTGGAACATTTTGGTTTACTTTTTCGCGATTCTAATATACCTACATACATATGTATCTTGTCTTTTGACGACACTTATTAGCTCTATTCAATAACAAAAAAACTGGTACGAATTTTTCCTAAATAATGACAGTTCTCCATATAAAAGTGACACTTTTTTAGGAAAAATTCGTAACAATTTTTTGTTAATGAACAATAAAAACAAATAAAACATATAAAATTAAACAATAAAATTTATTTAAAAGAAAAAATAACATAGTAGACACGGGAGACGTGAGCGGATTCGAACCCGCGCCGTACAATTCGCAGTCCCTACACCTCACAAGTGAGCCATTTATATACCTACCGCATCGTTGTCAAACAGCGTACTTCAGTACGTAGGTTTTGCATGGTCACGCTCAGAAATAAGTATTTAAAGTTTTCATATCCCTGCAGCGAGAATACCAGTTTGCAGCACAATCATATTGAACCAAGAGCTGACAGATTGCGCACTCTATTAATATATGCTCTTTGATTGCGCACTCTTATTCTTATATGCTCTTTTGTTGTACATATAACATAATACATACATTTTTAAAATTGCCGAAAGCTTGTAAAGCAAAGCATTGTGGCGCCACCAGCAAAGTCAACGCTTTCAACTCGGCTGGCGTGATTGGTTGTTGTCATGTAGAGGATCAAACGGTTATCTCCGCAAATTTATTGTTAACCCACCGTTACTCGCGCACTTATTTTAGGACGTTGTTACTCGCGGGGTGTCATATACACCCCAAGCTAAAATGTATTATTTCCTGGAATTGTGAAAACTTACGGATCGATTACTAATACATGTTGGATATAAGGTCACGAAAATACGAATTAATATGTTTTTAATAAATAAGGATTGATTTTTATTGAACAATTTTAGACATAAAACAAGTAAGGAAGCCTAAGTTCGAGTGGAATCGAACATTAGATACTCAGCTGTATGCTTTCATTTTTTGTTTGTTCGATATAGGGTGTATTTTATATGACACGAGTGCTGCATAAACAGGGCGCAGCCACGCCCATTTTCAAAATTTGTATCAATCATCCAAATAAGCATATAAATATTATTGTTAGTGCAAAATGACTTTTAGTTACAAAGACTTCACGTTACAAATTCCAAAAGGGTGTTCCAGAAATATCTTTGTTAAAAAGTAGGCGTGGTCATAAACCGATTTCAATATATAATTTTGATTTCATAACGGTGGATTGTAACATATTCGAACAGCTCGAAAGCTGAGCGGACGAAAAATCGAATCGCTCTTGGAATTTCTGTTTATAAATGTTGAAGCTAATAAATAATTGTTAAAAAGTGTACCAAATATATGCGAGATAGTGACTCTACATAGTGACTAAGAAATTGTTGTGAAAATCTGGGAAATATTACATAAATTTCATATTTAATAATTTTTCCAAAATAAGAGAATAGATACTAATACATACATATGCATACGTGTTTACCGCCAAAAATAAACACAGTGCGAAAGGTGAAGACATAATGGCAGATAACGACAAGTGTGTGAAGTGCAAAGTCTCAATAAGAGGGGAAACAGGAGTCAGATGTATGGGTGTGTGTGGGAAGGCATATCACACTGCACCAAAATGCTCTGGCTTAGATAACTTCCAGTGTGGGGTAATAGGAACGCACCCAATGTTGAAATTTATTTGTGATGAGTGCATTACATATATACAAAATGTTGATATGGTAGTGCCAGATATGCAAGATAGTGTAAACAAGAACAGTATGTATTTGAAAGAGTACAAAAATGAGTTTGAAGAAGCATTGAAAAACAACCAACGGGAGCTGAGAGAATTAATGAATGCTATGGAGGTGAAATATAATGAACGGTTAGCGACCTTAAAAATGCATCAGGAAATGTATGTAAAAAATGCAGCAGAAATAAAGAAAGTGCGACAGGCAGTGGAGCAAATGAAAAGCACAGCTGATGTAGTTGAGAAGGAAAATGAAAAGCTATGCAGTGAAATAAAAACATTGGGGAAAGAAATAAAAGATAATGCAACACAACAACAAATGTCATTTGCAAATATAGTGAAAACGAATGTGAATCAAAACACTGGTAGAGACGTGCCGGAATTTAAGAAACGTGCGCCTATTGTTGTGAAACCAAAAACCAAGCAAACGAGTGAAAAAACAAAGCAAGATTTAAATAATAAAATTAACCCTAAGGAGCTGAAAATTACAGACATTAAGACTGGTCAAAATGGTGTTATGATAATTGAGAGTATTAATGTGGATGAAAGAGATAAAATCAAAGAAATTATGGACACAAATATTAGTGATGGATATGAAATAATGATTCCGCGAGATTATAAACCAAAATTATTTATAACAGGCATGAGCCTTGAAAAGTGTAATGATGAACTGATGGAGTGTTTAAAGAAGCAAAACCAATGTCTAGAAAAGGGTGAAATTAAAATTATTAGGCAGTACAACGTGAAAAATAAAACTAAAAGTTATTATAATGCAATAATAGAGGTGGATCAAGAAAGTTTTATTAACACTCTGAAATGTGAGAAACTGAATATAGGTTGGGAAAGATGCAAAGTGTATGATGGTGTTGATGTGACAACATGCTTCAAATGTAAAGGGTACAACCATAAAGCTGCTGAGTGCAAGGATGATGAAGTGTGAGTGAAATGCTTGGGAAACCACAAATCTGCCGAATGTGATAATCCACCGATAAACAAATGTATCAACTGTATTAAAACGAATGAAAAGCTTAAGCTAGGGCTAGATATCAATCATCAGTGCAATAGTAGGCAATGTCCGGTCTATTTGAAGCATTTAAATGCTAAAAAGCAAAGGCTAGGATATTAGCAACAAATGTGCAGGTTACAGGCAAAACCAACGGAAATAAGTGGTAAAAAACGAAAGAAATATCTGCACACAAACAATACGTTAAATTGCATCTATATAAACGTAAATAGCATAATATCTAACAAATGTGAATTGGAAGTTTTGGTGGCAGCTCACAAGCCGAGTATAATATTATGCTCTGAGACGTGTACGACGGAAAATGTGGAAGATAGTGAATTAGAAATAGCAACATACAAACTGGTTCGCTGTGACTCACACAGCAGGCACACTGGAGGAGTGATAATATATGTGCATAGCACAATTGACTTCAATATAATTTATAATGCGAGTGTTAATAGAAATATATGGTGTATAATAATAAAACTGAAAAAGATTGATAAAAAATTTCAAATTGGGGTGCTGTATCACTCACCTAGCACAAGTGATGCAGATTTTTTGGATTATCTAACAGAAATTTTACTTGATAAATATGATAAAAGCAACCATAATATAGTAGTTGGAGATTTTAATATAAATGTGAACAGCACTTCTACATATAGTACTAAACTGTCCGAGATATTTTCTGTGATGGGAATGTCCCAAAAAGTAGAGTTTAACACAAGAATTACAGATACAACTGAAACTAAAATTGATTTATTGTATTCAAATTCAGAAGAAATAGAATGCAAACATTTAATGAAATTCAAAATATCAGACCATGAAACAATAAATTTCAGTGTCAAAACGTCTAAATCATTCAACATGAGAATGGTGAAAAGAATTACTGCTTGGGACAGATACAGTCGTGAAAGTTTACAAAACATACTAAGATCGTTTAATTTCAATTTCAATAATAACCTGCAAATCGATGATAAAGTGGAAATTATAAATAACAACATAATGCAAGCAATGGAAAGCTTAACTTACGAAAAGGAAGTGTATATAAAGCTAATGAATAAATGGTATGACCATGAACTGGCACAAATGAATAAAAATAAATTTAATATATACAAACATTCCTTACAGACTGGAGTGTGGGACGAATACAGAAGTGTAAATAAAACGTACAAAAAACTGGTTAAAATAAAAAAAGTTAAATTTATGGAAAATAAAGTAAAAATGACTGAAAAAAACGCTAAAGAAATGTGGAAGTACCTCAAACAGGCGGCTTGTCTCACCGAGGGTAATGACGGTATCAAAAAAGCAGTAATAGATGGTGTACTGGTTGATAATGATACAGAATTGGCTATAAAACTGAACCAGTTCTTTATAAACAGTGTAATTGAAATAAATAGAAACATACCTAGTATTGATCTAATAATGAACAATAGTCAAGCCAGCTGTACATTTAAGTTTTCGAAAATCACAACCGAGGAAGTTATAAATATTTTAAAAACGTTTAAATACAAAATTGGCGGAAGAAAACTTTTATCAGATGGAGTATTGTAAGACTCTATAGAGTACTTAGGGTACTTCTATGCACTCATTATTAATGATAGTCTGGAAAGTGGCATGGTACCAGAAAGGTGGAAAATGTCGACAGTGGTACCTGTTAAAAAAGTTAAAAAGACGATACAAGCAGAAGAGTTTAGACCAATAAATACCATACCAAGTGATGCTAAAATATTAGAAGTATATGTCAAGAACCAACTGATGAAGTACCTAGAAGAGAATAAAATATTAGTCCAACAACAATCGGGCTTTAGGGAAAAACATTCGTGTGAGACAGCGCTCAATTTGGTGATATCGGATTGGAAAGAAGAGCTAAATAAGAAGAATGTAGTTGTTTCCGTATTCCTGGACCTCAAAAGGGCGTTTGAAACAGTGGATAGAGACATTTTACTAAAAAAACTGCAACAAATTGGTATAACTGATACGGAGCTAGGATGGTTCAGCAGCTACTTGAAGCAGAGACGAAAACGAACTGTGATAAATACAGCGGTATCCGATGAATTGGAAGTACCCATAGGGTTACCACAAGGATCGGTTCTGGCACCGATATTGTTTCTAATTTATATTAATGATATTGTTAATGCCGTCGAGGGATGCGAAATTCGACTCTTTGCCGACGATGCATTAATTATAATAAGTGAAAATAATATTAATGTCGCTATATCAAAAATGCAAGTGGGACTGAATAATTTATATACATGGCTGTGCGGAAATAGACTAAAACTTAATATTAATAAAACAAAGTATATGGTTATAACCAGAAGAAACTTTAATGATCTCAATATTGAATTGAAAATAAATAATGAAAGCATACAAAGAGTAGAGAGTATTAAATATTTAGGTATTATAATTGATAATAAACTCAAATTTGAGGAACACATAAAATACACCGTTGCGAAAGTAGCTAAAAAAATTGGGATTATGCAGAGAACATCCAAATATCTACATAAAAAATACAAAATACTTATATATAAATCTATTATTGAACCCCATTTTGTATATTGTCCATCGATATTATTCATAATATCAGATAGTGAAATTGATAAACTTCAAAAGCTCCAAAACCGGTGTATGCGATTTATCCTTAAAAAACGTAGTGATGCCAGAACGGCGGATATGCTGAATAGTTTGGACTGGTTAAGTATTAAGCAAAAAATTTTCTTTCACTCCATGAAGTTAATTTATAATATAAAGCAAGGTAATGTACCTGAATACCTTAGTAAAAATGTATTGTTAGTAGAGCAAACACACAATGTAAATACTAGGAATAAACAAAATTTTAAACTGCCATTGTTTAGAACTGAGATAGATAAACAAAACATTTTCTATAAAGGTCTCAAATGTTTTAATGAACTCCCCATGGATTTAAAAACATGTAATGAAATCTTAGTTTTTAAGAAAAAACTGTATGAGTTTTGTAAAACCATAGCTATAAGATAGCAAATTGTTAATTATACTTGAATTAGGCTCTAGTGGCCGTAATAAATACATAATAATAATAATAATAATAATAATAATAATAAATTTTTGCGTGTCTATTAACACATGTTATAAAAGTGTATAAACCAAGTTTCGTCATAATATCTCAGTTATTTGTCGAATAATAGGCTCGTAGATTCCTTTGTATAAAAAGAGGCGGTGCCACGCCCATTTTCCAAACTTTTTTTATTTTTTGTTTCCGGTCTATTGTAGAACTCATGTCACAAAATTTCAGTGATAGATCTTTATATTTGACAGAGATATCGCTTAAAATGTTTTTATTAGGTCACTTTATAATACCCATATATAAAAGTGGGCGTGGTCGTCAACCGATTTTGGTAATCTTTCGTCCACACATTTGGCTAAGTAAATATATCACGCGTACCAAATTTCATCGATATATCTTTAACGGTTTCTGAGTTATGGCTTATAAAACTTTCAATGTTTGCCCCTTAATAAGTGGGCGTGGCACCGCCCATTTTCCAAAATTTTATATTTTTTGTTTTATGTCCCTAGTTGGACTCCTGCCACAAAATTTCAGTGATAGATCTTTATATTTGACAGAGATATCGCTTAAAATGTTTTTATTAGGCCCCTTTATAGTTCCCATATATAAAAGTGGGCGTGGCCGTCAACCGATTTTGATAATTTTTCGCGAAAACAAATGTCTAAGTAAGCAAATTACGCATACCAAATTTGATCGATATATCTTCAACGGTTTCTGAGTTATGACATATAAAACTTTCAATATTTGCCCCTTAATAAGTGGGCGTGGCACCGCCCATTTTCCAAAATTTTTGTACTTTTTGTTTTATGTTCGTAGTTGGACTCCTGCCACAAAATTTCAGTGATAGATCTTTATATTTGACAGAGATATCGCTTAAAATGTTTTTATTAGGCCCCTTTATAGTTCCCATATATAAAAGTGGGCGTGGCCGTCAACCGATTTTGATAATTTTTCGCCAAAACATTTGTCTAAGTAACCAAATTACGCATACCAAATTTCATCGATATATCTTCAACGGTTTCTGAGTTATGACATATAAAACTTTCAATGTTTGACCCTTAATAAGTGGGCGTGGCACCGCCCATTTTCCAAAACTTCATCAATTTTCTTCATAAAGGCCTGAGCTCAATACGTGGGTAAAATTTTATCACTCTAGCTATATTAGTGGCTGAGATACCAAATTTCCGATTTTTTCTAGATAGGAAAAGTGGGCGTGGTCATGGTCCGATTTCGCCCATTTTCAATACCAACCGTCCCAGTCTCGATACCAACTTGCATTTCAAATTTCATCAAAATATCTCAATTTTTACGCGAGTTATCCTGCGTACGGACGGACGGACGGACGGACGGACGGACGGACGGACATGGCTCAATCGATTTCTCTTTTCACCCTGATCATTTTGATATATATAAGTCCATATCTATCTCGATTATTTCATTATGTTACAATCCACCGTTATGAAATCAAAATTATAATACTCTGTGTACTAGTACAGCTGAGTATAGATAACAAGGTACTTAAAATTAAGAAATAAGACTTCATTTTATAAAAACCCTCAACTGAGTGAAAAATTAACTGATTTTCGCCTTCTTAGCAAGTAATAATAATGAACATAAGTTATTTATTAATAACAAGTAAGGAAGCCTAAGTTCGAGTGGAATGGAACATTAGATACTCAGCTGTATGCTTTCATTGTTTGTTTGCGTTTGATGAAAACACGGTGTATTTTATATAAAGCGAGTGCTGCATAAAGTGGGCGTAGCCACGCCCATTTTCAACATTTTTATCAGTCATACAACTAAGTATATGAATATTATTATTTGTGCCAAATTTCATTCCTTTATGACTTCTAGTTACAAAGATGTCACGTTACAAATTCCCAAAGGGTGTTCCAGAAATATCTTTGTTAAAAAGTAGGCGTGGTCATAAACCGATTTGAATAAATTTTTGCGTGTCTATTAGCACAAGTTATAAAAGTGTATAAACCAAGTTTCGTCATAATATCTCAATTATTTGTCGAGTTATGGGCTCCGAAATCTCGTTGATTCCTTTGTCTGAAAAGAGGCGATGCCACGCCCATTTTCCGAAATTTTTCTATTTTTTGTTTCCGATCTATTGTAGAACTCATGCCACAAAATTTCAATGAATTATCTTTATATTTGACAAAGATATCGCTTAAAATGTTTTTATTAGGCCACTTTATAGTTCCCATATATAAAAGTGGGCGTGGTCGTCAACCGATTTCGCAAAAATTTTGAACATGTATTACTACAAGTAGTGAAAGTGTATAGACCAAGTTTCGTCATAATATATCGATTATTTGTCGAGTTATGGGCTCAGAAATCTCGTATATTCCTGCTTCTAAAAGGAGGCGGTGCCACGCCAATTTTCCAAAATTTTTGTATTTTTTGTTTTATGTCCATAGTTGGACACCTTCCATAAAATTTCAATGATATATCTTTATATTTGACAGAGATATCGCTTAAAATGCTTTTATTAGGTCACTTTATAATACCCATATATAAAAGTGGGCGTGGTCGTTAACCGATTTTGGCAATTTTTCGTCCAAACATTTGCCTAAGTAAGTATATCACGCCTACCAAATTTCATCGATATACCTTCTGAGTTATGACATATAAAACTTTCAATGTTTGGCCCTTAATAAGTGGGCATGGCACCGCCAATTTTTCAAAATCTCATCAAATTTCTTCATAACAGCCTGAGATCCACACGTGGGTGAAATTTTATCACTCTAGCCCTATTAGTGACTGAGATACAAAATTTCCGATTTTTACTATATAGGGGAAGTGGGCGTGGTCATGGTCCGATTTCGCCCATTTTCAATACCATCCGTTCCAGTCTTAATACCAACTTGCATTCCAAATTTCATCAAAATATTTCAATTTTTGCGCGAGTTATCGTGCGTACAGACAGACAGACGGACAGACGGACGGACATGGCTCAATCGATTTTTTTTTCACCCTGATCAATTTGATATATATAAGTCAATATCTATCTCGATTATTTTATGGTGTTACAATCCACCGTTATGTGATTAAAACTATAATACTCTGTGTACTAGTACAGCTGAGTATAAAAAGAAGTAGAATGGTAACTCACTACAAATATATCGCACGTTTTATGCAATAGGGATTTAACTCGAAATTTTCGATTTCTGGGATTTTGTCATATATTTCAATAACTGGGTCATGGCTTTGAGTCTAGTTTTATAAAATACTCAAAACGATAAAAATGGTTGAAATAAAAGTGATTTTGTAGTTAGGCGTAGAACGAAACTCTTTGAAATTAGAAAAGTTTGTTTGCGTTTTCCCAAAAAAAATTTTTTTTTGAGTTAACACTTTTTATACCTTTCATGAGAATGAAATGGTATTATAACTTAGTGCCAAAAAATTTTTGTCGAAAGTACCAGAAGGAAGCGTGGGGGACCCGCCAAAATATATACCGATATGATCAGAATCACGAGCTGAGTCGATTAAGCCATGTCCGTCTGTCCGTCTGTCTGTCTGTTTGAAGTATTTGTACCCATATGGGCCCAAACGGGATTACAGAAAATTGTTAACATCGGACCACTGTAATAAAGCTAAAGACTTCATTCTGACTCCTTTATTTTCCTTTCGTTTTGATTAACACAGCATAATTATTTTTCTCACTATTTTTTTATTCAACAAATTAATACTATTATTATTAGTTATTATTATTTATGACTAAAACTAATTAAATGTTAATATACATTATATTGTGTCCAATTTAGAGTACTGACAACTCAGTAAAATTTAAAAATTAATTTAAATTAAAAAAAGTTACAATAATGAAATTTACTAATTGCGTATTTGTTGTGCAAACTAATTTTTTCTATCATGGCAACTCGTTATTTGGTAGTTTGGAACCACTGCGCTAGCACGGTTAAACTATTTATTGGTCCCAATAAATATTCTATTATACGCGCTCTTGAACGCATTTGTAACTGCCATAAATAATATCCATCGCTTTTTTTGTGCCATATTGACGGAATAAATTTTGACTTATCACTTCCTTCTTGCCAAAAAATAAAGGAAAGACTTAATAAACGAACTTGCTGACTAGGTACCCGAGTACTCCAAAATTTTCCACATTTCATATAAAAAATATGGTCCATTTAACATGGCGATGTCCTAGGCATGGATCATATACTCCGATTTCCGTATGACACTCGAGTAATCCATGGAGTACCTACATGGGATTAATTTATGGAGTACCTATATTGGATTAATTTATGGAGTACTTAAATTAAAGAAATTTAATTATCTCTGAAAAGATTTGTGCCTAAGACTGCCAATTAATTTTCAGTTATTAGTATACTTTTTGTTTTAATAAAATACATACTAATTTTTCGTTTTTGGTATCTGTTGCGTTGCGTTTCAATGTCTCTTTACTACTAAATCGCGCACGTTCAAACAAGCATGCAGATGAACATAAATATGTACGAACTTGCATCGTCGTCATCGCGATAAACATTTGGTGTTCGTAGCAATGTTCGGCTAACTACGAGCCGATGCAGATACATGAGTCGCTCCCTTGGGGCTAAGTTTATGATCACTTTGAAAGTACTCCAACCTACCACAAAATGGACCATATAATCCAATGATTTTTGCAGGGTTTGTGCATTGCATAAGTAAATGCGAAAGCGTGTGTATTCATACACACAATGAGAGTTTTTCAGTGTGAGATGTACTTAATCTTATCTTCATCTACCTTTCAATTCTGATAATTAAGTCAAAAAATTGAATGCATTTCAAATGACTGGGTAATGGCTTTTTCTTTTAAAGAACCTATAAAAATGGAATACCTATGTATACCTTTCAAATAAGTTATTTTATGAAGGCGGGCATAGGCAGCCATAGGAAAGAAAATTTATACTCAAATTGAATAGAACTAAACGTTGACTATATTTCAGAGATTGAATATAATTGTCAACCTTAAAATTCCTTTGGGTTTTTTACAGACAAAAAAACAAAAATATTTGAAAATAAAAATTTTTGTCTATGATAAATACTTTTGAAATCATTTATTTCTGTCTTTTTGTGACAACAAAAATTTGGATTCATAAAATAAATCACACTTGGTGGTTCTTATAAAAGATTTTTATTTCATATTTCTTTTTTGTTATTTTATCGTGGCATGTACATTCATACATTTAAAATGAAATACCCACATAGGTACATATGTATATGATATGATGATAAATACGTTAAAACAATATATGACTTTACATTATAGTACGACAAAATTCTGAAAGAATTTTTATCGGAGAGCGCAGACCGATTTGAGCTACTGGTTAAAATGTGTAAGTATGATGTTTCTCATTTGCCCGTTCGGGACACTTTTGCCGATCTACGCTTTATAATAATACAATGGCGCTATTATAACTCTGACGAGTTTTATGGCCGAGCTTCTCTCCCAATTCGAGGTGTGCTCCTTTTTGTTTTTCCTACTATCTATGCTTTACACATGGATACTGTACGCATGTTGAGTTAGTGGGTAATGAAATGCTGAATTTGACACAGCAACAGAAAGTTGCGGCTTGGCTGAGTGGTTTTGTTAAAGGTTTGCATCGCAGGGTCGCGGGTTCAATTCTCGCACGAGACATATTTTTTTTCCGAAAAGTTTGTTTTTTATTTGATAAAATGTCTTTAAAATTTTTTTAATGTGTTTGACATAATGTTTTTTTTTATTTTATTTCAAGAAATTTCCAAATTTGGGAATTTTAGTATGAAAAATTTCACATGTACAATATGATTGTACTGCAAACTGGTATTTTCGCTGCAGGGATATGAAAACTTTAAATACTTATTGCTGAGCGTGACCGTGCAAAAACTACGTACTGAAGTACGCTGTTTGACAACGATGCGGTAGGTATATAAATGGCTCACTTGTGAGGTGTAGGGACTGCGAATTGTACGGCGCGGGTTCGAATCCGCTCACGTCTCCCGTGTCTACTATGTTATTTTTTCTTTTAAATAAATTTTATTGTTTAAAATTTTTTTTTTATTAAATATCTAATACCTGTGTTCATTAACAAAAAATTGTTACGAATTTTTCCTAAAAAAGTGTCACTTTTATATGGAGAACTGTCATTATTTAGGAAAAATTCGTAAAAATTTTTGAAGTCAACTTCTTAGGCGGCGATACAGAGTTTTTATGGAGAGTGAAATTTGAAATTTTGATGCAACGGAAGTTGCCCCCGGAAATAGCAGCCATTTTAGTTAATTTTTAATTTTTAAAAAAATCATCCTTGATATCTCGCGCGGTTCGAACTCACAACCACTCGCTTCCAGACCAGACGCAAAACCTCTGCGCCACCACACCACTTGCGTTGAGTATGTCAAATGCTGCACTTAAATCGAACTAACAAGTACAACTCACTCACCTATTTAAAGCAACAAGTAACAAGTTTGATATTTGCAAATACATATGTATGTACATATTACAATGAAAGCATCAACCCGTTTTGTTAGTTCAGTTTACGTGCATCGTTTGACATACTCAACGCAAGTGGTATGGTGGCGCAGAGGTAGTGTGTCTGGTCTGGAAGCTAGGGGAGGTGGGTTCAAATCAAGCCGGGCGACTGATTTTTTTTTTGTTATTTTTTTTTTTATTTTTTTTAATTTTTTTTATTTTAATAATAAATAATAGCTTAAAAAAACTAAAAAGCACGCTTTAATCTTAAAATCGCACTAAAAACTGAGAAATTATTTAATATAAAAACAAAACGATGAACGAAAATATAAGTACCTATTTAAGGAAAAGCATTAGGTGCTCAGAATGTCAAAAAAAAATTTAAAATCGTATTTTTTACTAATACATATACATAATAATACATTATTTTAAATTCTTTTGGAGATTTGTATGTACATGTATGTATGTATGTACATATGCATACGTGTAAGTACATAAGAAATTCTAACCGGGACAGCGCTGTAGTGTAATAGGCGAGGTGAGAATGTTAATAACACAAGAAGAAATTAGAGTACACCGTTTGACACAGCCCATGTAACTAGCGTGGTAACTCAGCTGTAAGATGCTAGGCTTCCAATTCAAATGAAGCTGGTTCAAGTCCAGGTCGAGTCAGTTTTTTTGTTGCTTTTTTTTATTAAAAAATTTTCTTTGTCATTTTTTATTAAATAAAAGTGCCACCCGAATATCGGGGATTATATACTAGTTAATTATTAAAATAAAAACGATCAAACAACCAATATAAAAACCAATCGGATGAGCTTGCCGATAAACAAAATCTAATAACAAGAACAAGCATCGCCTTTTTTATAAATAGAATTTGTACAAACAAAAACACACAACCAGATGTACTTATGTACATACATGCGATAGTTTTCATTGTAATACCCTGCAAAAAAATGTGCGATTAATCCCGATATACATAGATTTGTCCCGGATTGATTTCTTTCCGGAACAATCGGTCCACAATTAGTGCCCGATTGTTCCCGAACGAGTATAAATGTAGACTAATTGTTCCCAAACGGGTATAAATCCAGATTGATTATATCTAGAAATTTTACAAAAATATTCAATGTATGTATGTATTAAAAAAAACAATAGGTAAAACTAATTGAACACGCTTTCTTCTAATAACAATGATGAATAATAACTTTGACAAAATTTTACCAAAAATATCCATTGAAAAAGTTTACATTATAGTACGACAAAATTCTGAAAGAATTTTTATCGGAGAGCGCAGACCGATTTGAGCTACTGGTTAAAATGTGTACAGTGGCGTAGCTAGAGAATTTTTCGGGGGGGTCACAGCCAATGTAAAAAATTTACCAAAATTAAAATTACCAAAAAAACTACAATTTTTTTACAAATGATAAAAATCGCGAGCTTAGAATGCAAATTGTGTAAGTCCTTTTTAAAACTTTGTAGGAGAGACAAAAAACAAAAAAGAAAAAAAAATTCGAAATGAAAAAAAATTTCTGTTCATATAAATATTTTGGACTTACACAATTTTTTTCGCTTTTTGGACTTACACAATTTGCGTATCACTGAATAACAACGAGTAGAAATATGACAAGTATCTCAGACTTGTTTAGCGCGGTGCGTATTTGATTTTTCTAGCGTTCTACATAAAAATGCACTTTTTCATAAAAGTGGACTTACACAGTTTGCACTCTAAGCTAGCGAAATGTAATTTTTTCAGACTATAATTTAACATTATAGTACACAAATATCGCTTATAATACATATATCAAACTCTTAAGGCCCTTGGCCACTTAAAATCTGGAATGTTAAGAAGTGTATTCATATGTGTGAGTGTCGGGTGATTGACGCAAATATCTAAAAGATTTGATTCTCATCAACGCGAGCCCGAACAAGAACGTGTAGCACGACGACTGCCGATTGCACTAACACACACAAAAAACTCACACATACACACTGCTTGACATCCCAGATTGTCAGTTGCCAAGGGCCTTTAACTATACTTCAAAAGTAAGTCTCATATTCTCTTCTGGAAATCTACGCGCATAGGTAGATTTTCAAGTTTTATGCGCCCAAAATTGAATTTTGTAAAATTGTTACAATTACAGAAAAAAACATACCCACATATTGGAAATAGAATGGGGAACAATAATTCATAGCTTTTTTCCCGACCCCATACTCTGCACTTGCCCCAGATGGTCGTAACTTAGCATATCTGAAGTTAATTTTTTTGTTTTTTCTTACATATTTTTAAGTGCTAGTTTCAACTTGAATATTTATTATTTAAAGCATTTCATTTAAGTAATCGTGATGAATCCTAAAGGTTCAAGTAATTATTACCACTTTTCAATAATATCCTTGGTTTCCAATAATTCTAAGTTTATAGTTTTAAGCTTTTAAAGTTGGGATATTTAAAAAAAAATTATCACTCTTTTTCATGTTAAAAATTTGTTTTGTTATGTTGCTCTGTCAGACTCAGTCAAATTAACCCTCGGACATGGTATCTAGTACAATTAGTAGTTAGCCGACAAAAAATTACGTCGCACAAAGCCGCACTTCACTACTAGATGCAGGATTTTTCATATGTACCTACAATAATTTTCTTTTTGTGCTTTATATTTAATTTTAATGTTTATATTTCTAACGCATATCTTGGTTAATGTAGGTGATGCTCGAAAGTAACCCAGATATTTAGCAGCGATTATTGTTAACTTTTTAGGCAGTATTTTTAGTATTTCCAATTTTTCAAAGTTAAGGAAGTACTTATCATAAAAAGGGGTTAAGAATTATAAAGCTACATTTTTTAGAAGATTTTTGAGTATGCAATTTTGCAGCTCATTCAATTGTAATATAATAATATGCAACATTCAACTTTTTGAAAAATTTCATTGGCTTTTCGAAAATTTTAATTGGAACGGTCTCACGTACATATCGAGCCGTATGCGCCGGAAAGATGTAAAAGCCATGATATCCGACTTTAATTTTTTTGTAGAAATGGCTTGCTTGTCATCACCCTCACCTTCTCCAGAAATTTTATGCCTGAAAAATGTACCATTATGAAAAGCAATTTTGATGTAAGTACACGATTTCAGTTTGTTTATTTTTTTTTGTGAGTGCAAAGTGGCTTTTACATCTTTTTTTCTTTTTCAAATTATTGAAGACTAGCGACTAATAAACAAATTTAACGGCTTTTTGTTGGATTTTAACCAATGGATTTATCACTTTGAAGCCTTAGTAGTTTTTGAATATCAAGGATCTTGGAAAAATGATATGATAGGAGATATAATACAATGGCGCTATTATAACTCTGACGAGTTTTATGGCCGAGCTTCTCTCCCAATTCGATGTGTGCTCCTTTTGTTTTTCCTACTAATTGGGTGGACCTACAGTTTTATGCCGGCTCCGAACGGCGAATGCATTTTTTGTGAGAAGCTTTTTCATGGCAGAAATACACTCGGAGGGTATGCCGCCCACTGCCGAACGGTGACCGCTGCTCTTAAAAAACCCAATAATTGGATTTTTACTAATTAGAAAAATTTTTTAGGTGTTTGCTCGGACTGGGATTTGAACCCGAGACCTCTGGCATAGCTGGTAAGCACTCTACCCACTGCACCACAGCGGCCAGTTGGACAATCATACGTCAGACAAATCCATAAAATTAAAAAATAATAGTCAAAAGTACTTACATCCCCACTATCAATCCTCTCCTTAAAATCGCGAAATGCATTTTTTATTGAATTAATTTTATATCCTATTCATCGCTATTTTGACAGACATTGTGCACTTCAAAACTGATAATAAATTGAAAGAAATAATACTAAATGCTACTCCTTAATAAAATTTTATAAAGAAACCGAAAATTTTGCGTTAAGGACTTTCAATAAAAATAGGTTAATATAAATACTGGTACATCCGATTATTGCAAAGGTAGTGTTAAAATGTTCACATTTAAATTTTCTATAGGATAGGAGGGCTAACTTTTTCTCCCCATACAATTTTTCGGACCTTGGGACAGTCGAGCCTGAAATTTCTTAAATAAAATTAGATCTTTTTCCAATTTTTTCCATTCGTTTTGCGATTGTAAGCAAACTACTTGACCAATTTTTGAGTGTGGAGGCAAAAATTGTTTACTGGAATTCCTTTTACCAGTTCTTCTTAGATGTCAAATCGCTAGGATGACGAATAAAATTGTTTGATGCACTTATGTGATGCAATGTCTTGCGTATATGGCTTTTGCTACTTTTTTACCGATATCTCAGAAACTGATTCTACCACAAAAAAATGAAAATGATATTCGAAATCAGCGTAAATTTTCTCTTTAAAAGAGTATTGTTTTATTTTTGGTGGTTAAAGTTGATCAAAAATTGTCGAAAAGCGAAAAAAAAGAAATCGATAAAGAAACGAAGCTAAAAAAATTATAAAAAACCTTCTCCTGAACATTTTTGAATTTGGCTTCTACATCTTTCCGGCGCATACGGCTCGATATAACGCAAACACCCTACAGAAAAAAATTACTAAAATCGACGGAAATTTTTACAACATTGAGAATAGCACTTTTTACACTAAAATTGGTTGGCTACATAACAGTACACTTAGAAATCTCCTCAAAATCTTCTATAAATTCTGGCCGCGCTTTGAAATTTTTAATCCACTTTTAGAAATTTCTACGCTTTTTCGGATTTTTCCATAAGCTTAGAAATCCTGCTTAACCTTAGGTTTACCAATACCCACCCGGGTGACCTTTTGCGTTTTATTTTTGCGATTACTCAGCAACTATTGGACCGATTTTAAAATGCTTTTTACTCACTGATCAATTTTTCGAGTTCTTTCAGATAATAACAAGTTTGAACTTTTCTTTCATCTGGAATATACTTTTTTTGCGATTTTGACTTTTTATCTACGTAGTTTACCAATACCCACCCGAGTGACCCAGTACACTTTTCTATGAAAAGACGTGTATATGCACATATTATTGTTGCTATAACTTTGCATAATTATTGTTTAACTATATTTTGATCATTTTTATAAAGTTTTTAGAAAATTTATTGAATATAAATTATGTTCTAAGCAAGCGAAATACCGAAGGATCTCTACAACAATTGATGCATTTTGTTTAGTTCATATTATGTTCATCGCAAATGGTTTTAGTGCATTTTATGCATATTTGATTAGTGTTGGATTTAATTTTCATATCAAAACACTTATAACATTTTCCTTTCACCTTTACTCTCATCAACCTGCTGGAAAGTTGTCCTTTTTATTAGAAATAAGGAAGGACATTGATAATTTCATTCTCTCTAGCAAATAGTTTCTAAGATACATACAATTGACCGATTTTATGAAGAATCTTCAAGTAATATTATGCCTAATGGACTTCAGCATAATTTAAATATGACAGAGCTTTCTGAGAAAGCCTGTGACTGAAGAACCTTGATATTACCTGGTTGATTTCCTCCGTATATTATAAATGCAGCTAGTGTTGCTACTTCTAGAAGTAAGGTCGGCAAAATTGTGAAAGATATTGTATTGGGGAGCACAGAGCGGTTTCCGCTACATTGGTTAAAATTTGTGTGATGTTTTCTATTTACTCATATGGATCAAAGTGCCGATGCCTGATCTAGGGCATTAAAAGATAACGCCAAAGTCAGAGTAAATCTTCTTTCATGCTCCTGACGGGTTGAATTCATTTAGAATATAATATGTACATACACAAATACACATATTTTATTTTTGTTTATTCTTCCCACCATATATATCATCCCACTAATTTTTGGCTAATGATAATTTAGTAAAAAAAAGTTTATATGGCGATATTTCTACAGGAATCCTTTTATGGGTCAACAAAGTCCTTCACAACTCGCTCGCCTTGTTTTGATCGGTTTTTTTTAATAATGATATTTTGGATTTGAATGCTTCAGCGCCAAATTCAAGTAGATAATTAATGCGTCGTAATCGTATTATTCACTCAACCTTTGCCTTAGGATTCAAAATTTTGAATTTTTTACTTTATATACACCCATTACGGGGTGTTTGTTGTTTTTGTTGGCTTAATTTCACCAAATATAGTTAAATTAAATACTTCTCATCATTCACAGGCTTACATTTTACAATAGTAATAAATAGGGCAACAGAAGATATGCAAATGCATATTTTTCTGTTGCAGTCCCATTTACGTATGATAAATATATATCGGCGTTTTAGTTCAAGACGAAGAGAATAAGCCTAACTTGTTAGGGCATATTTTCGCATATTTAGGTCAAAAGGCTTATTTTTGCATATCTTGACTTATTTGCATATTTTTGGCATATTTTGCTACAAATTCATATTTTAGCATAGTATTTCGTCGTATTTTTCCATCTCGCTCGTAAAATTGGTTTTATTTAAATTTTGTACTCTGGCAATTTTTTTTTTGTATATGCGCATACTATTTGCCATTCCTCTTTTTCTGACAAGTTCAAGGCGAATTTAATATTTTCGCAATGTTTTATTCAAATGTGCTACACGAATCAGCTGGGTATCTACATCGGCGATCGGCAGCTGGGCCATTTAGGGCCACTCGTTTCTCATGTATAGATCGTGTGTGCGCTGCTAGCAAGCTATCGCTGAGCTGGCCGCGAACATTGTGTAAGGAGAACAGTGAAATGACTCTGGGATGTGTTTAAAACAGGACGAACAGCTGTGCTCAGCTGATTTTGAAGTTGTTGTTATGGCCAAATAACGATCGTGAATGCAATATAAGTTGCTCTTCTTCTTTCTGTTTTGTAGGTTGTTGATTTTACATTCCTACACATGTTATTCGTGAAATGGCTGGCGTTTACGCCCTCTCCGGGAATTGCGTTTTAGCAACTCGGCCTTAATTTGTTTTCGGAATTATGAATTGGTTTTTTCAATTCCCAATTCCAGAATTGCGTTTCTGTCCTGCTTGCTACGACCATGTCATTATGGTTCCTTTTCATACAACAACCACATCCGGCCGCCATGCTGAACTGCACTTCACAAATGGCCGCCATGCTGGTCTGCCCATCATTTTGACATTTGGCGATGGCACATCGACCATATATCGACTTTTTTTAATCGATTTTTCGATGAGCTGGCTCACTAGACGTTTTACACTATGGCCGCGAACCAGTTTGCACTTGTACGTTGAAAGGTGCGGATGGTATGCGGATAAATGTTTTTTCAGTGCTCTGCTTTTGCACGCACACTACCACAAATATTTTGCGAGTGTGTTGGTTGCTCTGCCAGCGGTGCCGATCGCTGATCTACATACATAGCATACGTCAGACGGTCAATATATATTGATGAAATCCGTGGATCGTGATTCATATTGATAGTGTAGCATCGAGTATTGATGGCTCGCGATTCTGGATCGCAAAATTTTGAAATCCGTGATCCGGATCGCAATATTGGCAATAAACGAATTGAAAGTGAAAGTGAGAAAAGGACGCAAGTAAAATATTTTGAACGTCAGAGCGAGAAAAATATCGCAATATTCATATTGAACGTGTAGCACTACACGCTACACAGTGACTGAAATTCTTGCTTTTAAATACGCTCCGATATCTTCAGTTGACTTGGAAAGATCTTTTTCTACGTTTAAAAACTTACCGCGACAATCTACATAGTTTTCTATTTGAAAATTTATCGCAAAATTTTGTAATTTACAGCAATAGCAATTTGTTTAAATAAGTATGCAATTTGATTATTTTTTAGGGAAATACATTAATTTTCCAAACACCTTCTTTAGAATTTCTCCCAATTATTTTATGTTACAACAGGTATATCTTAAAAGTTTGAAATATCTAAGTGAAACGCCGAAACACGTCAACTTAATTTTTGCCTGTAGAATACAATGACGTATTCAGAATATCCGTAGTAAATTTTGATTTCGATATATTTACGAAAGAAGTTTAAGATCTCTGATAGGGAATTCTTCGTCGTTTGTAAACTTTGCCCAAATTGATTAAATTTTGTGATAATGTGTCGGCCGACGAATGGGTTCAACTCAAATAAATCTCAAAATTTAATTTGAGTATCTTCAACTACATTTTTTAACAAATGTAAAAAAAAATTTAGGGATGACTATCTAAAATTAAAATTGCGGAGGGTCAAACTTCATTTTAGAACTATGCTCCTTCGGATTTTTTTGTTCAGAATTGACCAGAGAATGCAGCTGTGGCCGAAACAAAGTAGATTTTATTCCATCAGTACAAATTGACCCGCCCTAATATATATATGTAGATTTTCGTATGTAAAAATACTTGTTTTCTTTTGGAAGATGTGTTTCGCAAATGTGAATTTTTTTTTATTTCTCTTGCATGAGAGGGGAGCGCACAACCTACCATGCCGTACATCTTTTTATTAAGTATATAAAAAAAAATTTAAGGGCATATTTTCAGTGCTTAAACTAAGTTTTAAGGCAGTGTTGAACGAAAGAGCAATACGGAGCAAAACGGAGCTGCTCGGCTACACATACGAGTGTTGTGTGTGCTGCTAGCAAGCAATTGCGACGCCTACAACCAATTATAGCCCAACCACTGACCGACGGCGTCATATCTCTCAGTTACCTCACGCAATAGTTCAAAATCGACACCATTCACGCACGTAAACGCACGCATACCCAACGCAAGAATCAGTTGTTTTCCTTTGTTTACATTCTGCATTGTTTTTGGTTTGTTTGGAATGAGTTGAATAACAGCGTTACCATTGTACAGCAAAGTATACATGCAGTTTTTGATTTCGTAGTAACTTGTGTTTGGTTTCGTAGTAATTTTTCTTGAAAATCGTATTATTCAAAGAATTTATTAATAAATAAATTTTTAAATTGAAAATGTTGTATCATGATAATTTAAAACCAAATATTAATTGCAGTTTTGTTTACTTCTGACTCCGTGCTTCTACATTTTCTACTACTATTTCTTAAAGGCTTTTAAGAATATGTACATATGTATGTATGGGCACTAAGAAACCTAATTTATTAAATTAATAAAATGCAGCAATTATATACAGATACTATTTTTATTTTAATTTTTAGTAATAATATTCACCGCGGTTGTTTTTTAATTTATGTATTGCATATGTACGTATTTCGGTCTTTTTGTTGTTTATGCTTGTTGTCAAATTCACGAGTCTTGCCGGCTCACAAAATATTATTCACCTGACAGCTTTTAAAAATTTGCTATCCGGGGTAATTTTGCTAAATTGAACAGTCAAAAATATTCACAATAGTCAAATATATCAAATGCAACAGTCAAAAATATCCACAATAGTCAAATTTAGTAAAGAAAACAGCAGAAAAAACTTAATTTTTTCTATTTAAATTTTTATCTCCATATAAAAACAAATACAAACGATTGATACAATATGTAGTACAATTTAGTAAAAAAAAACGCCAGAAAACCTTCATTTTCTCTATTTACATTTTTATTTCCGTGTAAAAAAACGATTGCGACAATAGCCAAATTTAGTAAAAAAAACACAAGAAAAAACTTAAATTTTTTTATTACATTTTTATCTCCATATTTAAAAAAATACACATATGTTAACATAATTTTATAATCGGCAACATTCGGAATAGTTATTGAGGTACTTTGGGAGCATATTGAAAGATTGGTACAAATTTACTACAAAATAATCGCTCCGGCCACCCTGTTGCAAAGAAAGCAATCATGAGAGCATCAGCTGACACGTTATTACGTGAAAAATCAAATTGAGCTAGGTTTCTACGATACGTGCGTCAAGAGAGCTGTCGTCATGCGTTGATGAATGGGCATTTACACTACAACTCCATAAGACAGGTTGTGTCAGCTGACACGGGCTGCGTGCGTGCGTCGTTGACTGGTTGGACTATTAGTCTGCGCTTGAATTTCATGCTGTGTACATCGATCGCGCAAAGAATTTTTTTCTTTTTTCTGAGCAATAGATATGCGACATCTGCTTATACGCGCACACTAATGCAAAAATATGTTGCGCTTGTGTAAGTAGCGCAGTCGGCGGTGTGCATCACTGTTTTAGAGCGCTTTCACATTACTCGGTGCGGTATCGGATCGACATTTTTGGTTTTTACCGAAAGTATACCGAAACCTTACCGACCACATGTATTTCAATTGGCACTTTCACATTAGTGTTGCATACATGAAATAGGAGCGGATTAATTTCGGTATACCGCAACGCGGTAAGACCGGTCAGTAAAATTTGAGGAATTACTGCAGACATTTTTGAGGCGTAATAAAAGAAGAAGAACAAAGTCAGTAAAAAACTCGTTTCGGCTATAAATATAGCAAGTTATAATGTCTTCGTCTTCGCTAGAAGACATTATTGTTATTATTGAGTGATTTGTTGAAGTTAAAAATTTTGTTTTGCAAATTTCGATGTTTGTTTTCCTATTTTCTGCCGATTACGCATCGAAAGTATTCCCACAAGTGTGAAAAACACAGCAACGCGGAATCGTTTCGGTACGCTGAAAATACCGAGCAAAAAATGTCGATCCGATGTCGTTCCGAGTAATGTGAAAAGGCCCTTAAGAGCATATTTTTAGCGCTTAAACCATATTTTTAAGGACATATTTTTAGCGCTAAAAACGAATTTTTTAGGGCATATTTTCTGTTGCCCTAGTAATAAATATGTTTGGGCAGTGGCGTAGTAACGGGGAAGGGGGGTTTTGGGGACAAACCGTACAACCGTAGCACATAGGTAGAAATATTTTATTGTGTACATCTATTCCAAATTGCTTGTTTAATGCAAAATTTTAATAATTTGTGTTAAAAGTAGAGCTCTCGATTTTTTTTTGAACATTTTCGAGTAGCCCGAACAGTTGTTCAAATGCTCGAAGAGTTGTTTGTTTGTTTATTACCCGTATGTTTGTACGGGCATTTGAACAATTCGGGTATTTTGAAGTTTGTTTTTTTCTTTTGTTTATTTTTTTTTTTTTTTTCTTTATATGTAGTTTTTTTATTTTTGTTTTTCCGATACACATTTTTTTGTTTGTAAGCTCGAATGCTCGAATGTTTGTACGGGCATTTGAACAACAAACGGGCTTCAAACAAAAACGATCAGATCGAATTGCTCGATACCCGGGTATCTAGGGCTCTAGTTAAAAGTCGATTTTATTGAAAAATATATACAGTGACTCAAAAAAAAAAATCATACGCCAGAGTTTTTAAATTTATTTCTAACAGTTCTGTCGAAAATTTGACTCTCTTATTTTCGTTTAAAAATGTAAACAATTTTTCAATAAAAATCGCCTTAAGCAGGATTTCTAAGCTTATGGAAAAATCCGAAAAATCGTAGAAATTTCTAAAAGTGGATTGAAAATTTCAAAGCGCGGCCAGAATTTATAGAAGATTTTGAGGAGATTTCTAAGTATACTGTTATGTAGCCAACCAATTTTAGTGTAAAAAGTGCTATTCTCAATGCTGTAAAAATTTCCGTCGATTTTAGTAATTTTTTTCTGTAGGGTGTTTGCGTTATATGTACGTGAGACCGTTCCAATTAAAATTTCCGAAAAGCCAATGAAATTTTTCGAAAAGTTGAATGTTGCATATTATTATATTACAATTGAATGAGCTGCAAAATTGCATACTCAAAAATCTTCTAAAAAATGTAGCTTTATAATTCTTAACCCCTTTTTATGATAAGTACTTCCTTAACTTTGAAAAATTGGAAATACTAAAAATACTGCCTAAAAAGTTAACAATAATCGCTGCTAAATATCTGGGTTACTTTCGAGCATCACCTACATTAACCAAGATATGCGTTAGAAATATAAACATTAAAATTAAATATAAAGCACAAAAAGAAAATTATTGTAGGTACATATGAAAAACCCTGCATCTAGTAGTGAAGTGCGGCTTTGTGCGACGTAATTTTTTGTCGGCTAACTACTAATTGTACTAGATATCATGTCCGAGGGTTAATTTGACTGAGTCTGACAGAGCAACATAACAAAACAAATTTTTAACATGAAAAAGAGTGATAATTTTTTTTTAAATATCCCAACTTTAAAAGCTTAAAACTATAAACTTAGAATTATTGGAAACCAAGGATATTATTGAAAAGTGTTAATAATTACTTGAACCTTTAGGATTCATCACGATTACTTAAATGAAATGCTTTAAATAATAAATATTCAAGTTGAAACTAGCACTTAAAAATATGTAAGAAAAAAACAAAAAAATTAACTTCAGATATGCTAAGTTACGACCATCTGGGGCAAGTGCAGAGTATGGGGTCGGGAAAAAAATCTATGAATTATTGTTCCCCATTCTATTTCCAATATGTGGGTATGTTTTTTTCTGTAATTGTAACAATTTTACAAAATTCAATTTTGGGCGCATAAAACTTGAAAATCTACCTATGCGCGTAGATTTCCAGAAGAGAATATGAGACTTACTTTTAAAGTATAGTTAAAGGCCCTTGGCAACTGACAATCTGGGATGTCAAGCAGTGTGTATGTGTGAGTTTTTTGTGTGTGTTAGTGCAATCGGCAGTCGTCGTGCTACACGTTCTTGTTCGGGCTCGCGTTGATGAGAATCAAATCTTTTAGATCTTTGCGTCAATCACCCGACACTCACACATATGTATACACTTCTTAACATTCCAGATTTTAAGTGGCCAAGGGCCTTAAGAGTTTGATATATGTATTATAAGCGATATTTACTAAAATGTTAAATTATAGTCTGAAAAAATTACATTTCGCTAGCTTAGAGTACAAACTGTGTAAGTCCACTTTTATAAAAAAGTGTATTTTTATGTAGAACGCTGGATAAATCAAATACGCACCGCGCTAAACAAGTCTGAGATACTTGTCATATTTCTACTCGTTGTTATTCAGTGATACGCAAATTGTGTAAGCCCAAAAAGCGAAAAAAATTGTGTAAGTCCAAAATATTTATATGAACAGAAATTTTTTTCATTTCGAATTTTTTTTTTCTTTTTTGTTTTTTGTCTCTCCTACAAAGTTTTAAAAAGGACTTATACAATTTGCATTCTAAGCTAGCGATTTTTATCATTTGTAAAAAAAATTGTAGTTTTTTTTTTGGTAATTTTAATTTTGGTAAATTTTTTACATTGGCTGTGACCCCCCCGAAAAATTCTCTAGCTACGCCACTGTGTTTGGGCAATAAAAAGTTAAAGCACGCGAAAGCGCCCGTAATGCAAGAAAATATATATGGGTCACCCGGGTGGGTATTGGTAAACTTCGTACATACAAATCTCTGGTAATCGTAAGGTTAAGGCGATTTTTATTGAAAAATTGTTTACATTTTTAAACGAAAATAAGAGAGTGAAATTTTCGACAGAACTGTTAGAAATAAATTTAAAAACTCTGGCGTTTGATTTTTTTTTTTTGAGTCACTGTATATATTTTTCAATAAAATCGACTTCACATTCGAAAAATTTGTTTTTTCAATAATTTTTGAACCAAGGGTGGGCAAACGAAAATTTTTCCTGGGCAAACCTGAGCAAACGATGAGCAAACGATTGACATATTTTTTTTTTGTAAATTCACTTGTTGCGGTGCCATCTTCACAGAGCCGATTTTGATACCTGTGGCAGCATTATGTTTTGAGTATAAGAGTGTACGTGAAATGAACACAGCTGAGAAACACACGTACTATAAAAGCAGGCGAACCACTATTAAAAAGCTCTTCTTTTACTCACAACGTCATGCCGGCAAGTTAGCTTAGTTAAGCACAATACATAATTACATATTAAAACACAATTTTATATATGTACCACAAATATATTTAAATAAAGAATTGAATTATTATAAAAAACAAAACATGGTAGCAGAGCAAGGTAGCCGAAAACTCTAAAAATCAGGTACGGAAAAAATAAAAATCGTCACCAAAGAAAAAAGCACATGTTTGCTGAATTGAGAGCGAAGTTCCAAAGTTCAAGTTGTAATGAAGATAAATTCGCTGACGACTTGGCGGATGATATAAAAAAGGAAAAGTTCAAGTTAACTAAAGAAACTAAAAATTTGCTTAGAAAAAGTTTTCTTAAAATACTGAAGCGAACATTGAAATTAAAAATTGAAGTAGATAATAATTTGCAAGTGCAAGAAAGAGAAGAAATGGCTAGGCAAGCAAAAATCGACGACGTGAGCATTCCAGTGTTTGAGGGAATAAATTTTGCAAGTTGGAAATTCAGACTCATGAACATTCTAGAATACAAAGAATGTCAAGAGCCAGTAAAAAGAGAAAGAAATGAGAATGACAATGAAGCGATTTGGAAGAAAAATTATCTTAAAGCGAAGACAATTTTGATAAGTGCATTATCGGACAAACAATTGGAGTATATTAGCGAATGCACAACAACTTTTGAGATAATGTCAAAGATGGAAGAGGTGTACTCGGCGAAATCAACATCTCTACAAATTATAAAAAGAGGAAAATTAGAAGAAGTTAAACTAAAAAATTTTCACAATGTAGAAGAATTTTTTATTGAATTTGAAAAGGCTTGCAACGAATTGAAATCCGCCGACGCCACATTAAAAGAAGACGAGAAAATGAGGTACCTTATCAAAGCATTACCGCCAAACTATAGTTTTATTGGGGATTTTATCGACTTAGTGCCCGATGGCCAAAGAACGGTCGAATATGTGAAATCCAAAATCAAAGAAAAAACTCTAAGCAAAGACGAAAATGAAAAGAAGCCCAGTGTAAGCACATTCGCAATTAAAAAAAAGGCGAGTGCTTCAGATGTGGAAAAACTGGCCACTACAAGAAAGACTGCTGGCACGTAATGCAAAATAATCAACGAGCAAACCAAAACAGCCGAGGCCGAGGAAGTCAAAGGGGTTCAAGAGGTATGCGAGGTTCGTCTAGAGGCCAAAACAGAGGTTCATCGCAACAAGGTTACATCCGAGGTAGAGGTCAAGGTCACCAAGCTTCATCATCGACCAGTGAGCAGAACCATGAGCCATCGCCGAAACTTAACAGCTATTGCAAACAAAATCGATGGTTTATACATAATAAAAAGTATTTTGTACAATAATCAAAACAGAAATATCTATGCAAACAACTTAAACTTAACTGATAAAGAAAAATGGCATAGAGCATTAGGGCATATAAATTTTCAGTATCTAAGTAAATTGGTGGAAGGTAAACTAGTAGAAGGTTTGCCAGAAAAATTAGAAAGTAACGTGATGAAATGTGCGAATTGCATTCAAAGCAAAATGGCTAATGTACCATTTGAAAATAAGAGGTCTCAGTCGACTGAAATTCTAGAGCTCATTCATACTGATTTGAATGGCCCTCATAATACTATCGGTTTTCGGGGTGAAAAATATTTTTTGACATTCATAGACGATTACAGTAAATGCACGAAAATCTATTGTATTAAAAGTAAAAATGAAACAGCAGATTGTTTTATAGATTTTGTTAATTTGGTGCAAAATAAATTTGGAAAGACAATAAATAAATTGAGATGCGACAATGGTAAATAATATCTAAATAAAGAAATTTATGAATTTGTCAAAAATAATGGAATAGAGTTACTACCATGCCCTCCTTATGTACATGAACTGAATGGGGTCGCGGAGACATATGTACAATAGGTCGGGAATGGATATGGGTAGATGTTTAGCGCGAGAAGCTAAAATTAGTCATAGGTTTGGCCTGAAATAATAAAAACAGTGGCTTATTTGAAGAATCGTACAATAGCCAATACTAGGGAAAATAAAATTCCTTTCGAAATATTTTTTGGCAAAAAGCCCAACGTAAAGCATTTAAAAATTTATGGCAGTAGAGTGTTTGTAAGAACGCCAGAGGCGTTAAGGAAAAATAAATGGGACGATAAGGCTAAAGTAGGCGTGTTAGTGGGTTACAATGATAATAGTTACAGAGTTCTTGTAAATAACAAAATAATTAATGCGAGACATGTTCAAGTAATCGAAGAGGATACAGAATTAATTTGTTTACAAAAGGTGAATGAAAATGAAAACGAAAATGTAAATGATGATGAGTTTATAAGTTTGAGCTTGGAAAACTATGCTGATGAAAACAATGATGAGTGTGCTAACCAACCGAATAAAAATAATGGATATGAAGAAAATGAAACTAACGACGACGATGATGAAAGAAAAACTATTAATGAATTAAATGAAGATAAAAATGAACACGGAAATGTTAGAGAAAGAAGAATTTCAAATAGGGAAAGAAACCCAGTAAATAGGTTTGGAAATCCTATAACGCATTTCATTTACATAAACTATGTAAATGCGAATGTACTTTTGAGGAGGCGATTAACTCCAAAGAATCTAGTGAGTGGAAAAAAGCTATGAATTCGGAGATAGAAAGTTTAAAGAAAAAGAACACGTGGACTATTGTTGATAAACCGAAAGACAAGAAGATCATAGATGTAAAATGGGTTTTTAAAAAGAAAATTGATAACACTTTCAAAGCGAAATTGGTAGTTAGAGGTTTTCAACAAAAGGAGTATTTAGAAAACGTTTAAAATTTTACTAAGTTATTGTTGCGCGAATAGTTTGATTATAGAGCAAATGGATGTGGAGGCTGCTTTTCTGAACGGTACGGTGAAAACGGAAGTGTATATTAATGAACCTAAAGGTTATGAAACTGGTATAAATAAGGTTTGCAAATTACAAAAAGCTTTGTATGGTCTCAGAGAAAGTCTGAGAGCATGGTATGATTGTTTCAGTAAATATGTAGAAAAATTGAACTTTATCAAAAGCAATTATGATTAATGTTTGTATGTAAATAAGGCAAGCAAAGATCCAATATATATTTTAGTATTTGTTGATGATCTGTTAATTTGTTGTAAAGACAAAATAGACGAAGTTAAAGTTAATTTGATGAAGAGATTTGCAATGAAGGATTTAGGAAAAGTTAACAATTATGTAGGCATCGATATAAAGTATACTGATGATAAAAAATTAATGACCTTGAGTCAAACAAGATATATTGAATCTTTGGCTGAAAAATACAACTTGATAAATGCAAAATTGTATGACACTCCAATGGAGAGTCATTTAAAACTAGAACAAGCTAGTAAAATAGATGAAGGAATAAAATACAGAAATTTAATTGGAGAATTACTGTACATAAGCACTGGAACGAGACCAGATATTTCCTATAGTGTTAACTACTTGAGTAGATTCCAAAGCTGTTATAGTGAAACACATTTTAAGTATGCGCTTAGAATCATAAAATATTTGTATAAAACGAAAGATTTAAAATTAACATACAGTGGCGGACAAAATTCTACATACACTCCCTATTTTTGCTATATCACGGAACCAACAGTATTGAAAGAAAAAGTAAAAATGCAGTTTTATTTCAAACCTTTTCTTAACTACAATAAATAAAAGAAAACTCTATTTTATTATATTATATTATACTGTTCCAAGCTTCTGTTATTCGATGTTTGAGTACTGCTGTGCTAGAAATCTGGTGTTTTCTAATTTTTCGGTCTAAAATCTCCAACCCATGCTCTATTACATTCAAATCTGGACTTTGTGGTGGTGTGTGTAATTGCCTTGGCGCATAATATAGTAACCAGTCCTTGACAACTTGGGCCGTGTGCTTTGGATCGTTATCTTGTTCGAAGATCCAACCAGCACCAAGTTCCAAATCATCCACCGATGGCTTCAAATTTTCTTCTAACAATGATTTATATTTATAACGATCCATAATACCTTCGATAAATGCTAATTTTCCAACTCCAGATGCCGCAACTGCTCCCCAAACCATTACGCTGCCGCCATCATGTTTGACAGTTGATACCAAATTTTTCGGATTCATTTCAGTATTTGCTTTCCTCCAAACTTTTGTCCTCCCATTACTTCCAAATATATTGAACTTCGACTCATCTGTCAACAAAACCTTTTGCCAAAAGTCCATTCCCTTTTCCTTATGTTTATTAGCAAATTCTAAGCGAAGTTTTCGATTTTTTTCACTAATAAGAGGTTTTTTGCGTGGTGTTCTACTACGAAAACCGTTATAATTCAGATATCTTCCTATTGTGCGTGCATGTACACACTTTTGTGTCATGTTTTCTAAGTGTTCGACCAATTTCGGAGCAGTGACTTTTGGATTTATGTTCACTTCTTTGAGTATAACGCTTTCATCTCTGCGTGATAGTTTTTTCGGTCGGCCAGAACGCGGTTTATTTTCGGTACAACCATTACTTTTGTGGTTTCTAACTATGGACATCTAACCTCGGACATCGAGGCGCCCGAAGCGGAGGCGGATCCCTCCGACGTGGACAGCATGAAGTCCGCCATGTCAAACTGTGCAGATGCTCTGCATGATTTGACAATGGAGGATGTCGTGCTGGACAGCGCCGAAGAGGCTGCCGACGTCACGGTGGTTGAGGGGGTGGGGGCTGTAGATACTCATGAGAGTGCTACAGATAAACCTCCACCGATCTAAAGCGGCTTCAGCCGCTCTCATCTGTCGCCTTTCTCAAGGCGACGTTGATGTGGTCCTCATCCAAGAACCTTGGGTGAATAACTTGAGGATTTGGGGACTGGGGGCCACTGGTTACAGGCTCATCCGAGCTTGTGTTGAAGGTAATATAAGAACCTGTATATTGGTTAAGTACGAGCTAACAATGTTTCTCTTGCCTAACTTCAGCGACGGCGACATTACTGCGGCCAGCACAACGATCAAGGGCACACCGGTAACTCTGGCATCGGTGTATATGCCCTATGATTCACACACACCTCCACCACAAGGCTTGATGATGGACCTGGTGGCCAAATATTGCTCCGGTCATCTACTCATTGGAGCGGACTCAAATTCGCATCATGTACAATGGGGCAGCTCTGACACAAATGAAAGGGGTGAGTCACTTTTTGATTACCTTTTGACAACTAACATGGTAGTGTGTAACATACGTAATTAACCAACATTTATTACTAAAAATCGAAGAGAAGTACTAGACCTCACTTTAATATAATATATATAATACAATGGCGCTATTATAACTCTGACGAGTTTTATGGCCGAGCTTCTCTCCCAATTCGAGGTGTGCTCCTTTTTGTTTTTCCTACTAATTGGGTGGACCTACAGTTTTATGCCGGCTCCGAACGGCGAATGCATTTTTTGTGAGAAGCTTTTTCATGGCAGAAATACTCTCGGAGGGTATGCCGCCCACTGCCGAGAGGTGACCGCTGCTCTTAAAAAACCCAATAATTGGATTTTTACTAATTAGAAAAATTTGTTTGGCTCGGACCGTGGTTTGAACCCGAGACCTCTGGCATAGCAGGCGAGCACTCTACCCACTGCACCGCAGCGGCCATACTAGACCTCACTTTATGTAGTGAAAAAACTTATGAGGGTGTCAAAGGCTGGCGCGTTCTTGATGAACACTCTTTCTCTGACCACCGATATATAGAAATAATCTTAGATTTCTCCATTCAACAATCCGTTTTAAAAAGGAACAGACGTAACACGAACTGGGATCTTCACAATGAACTATTTGTTAAGGGGCTACCGGATCTTCCACCCTGTAATCCCTCATCGACAGGGGAGTTGGAGGATCTGGTCGGTACCTTCACTAATGCACTTTCAAACGCTTTTAACTTAGCTTGTCCGGAACCAAGACCGCGTGGCAAGCGGAAACCTCATTGGTGGTCCTGCGATCTGGACTCACTTCGAAAATCTTGCAGGAAGCAATTCAATAGAACCAAACGACTCGACAATGAGCCCGAGTGGCTGCAATATAAAGAAAATCTAAGGGCTTATAAAAAAGCCCTGAGACAATCGAAGAGAACCTCTTGGAGGAACTTCTGTACCGGAGTCGAAAGCGTCGATGAGACGGCAAGAATTAGATGCGTGCTCTCAAGGACACAAACGTCATTGGGCTACCTTCGGAAGCCTGATGGATCCTGGACCAATTCGGAAAAGGAAACTCTAGAGCTGCTGCTGGACACACACTTTCCTGGTAGCTCGCGAAACGGACTGGCGATATCATCAACGGGTATCGCTGTTAATATACCTGTGACTAAGGAACGGGTTAGGTGGGCAATCAAAAGCTTCAAACCCTACAAAGCTGCGGGACCAGACGGGATCATTCCTGCACAACTCCTATATACCCTGGAGACATCAGAAAGCTGGCTTCAATGCATCTTCGTTGCTTGTCTTGCTTTCAATCATATCCCGAATACGTGGAGACGCGTCTCGGTTATATTCATTCCTAAGGCTGGGAAAGCCTCGCACTATGAGCCGAAGCATTATAGGCCAATAAGCTTTTCCTTCTTCTTGCTCAAGACGCTGGAGAGGATAATAAGTAATTTCCTCTCTATTACAATTGATAGTAAACTTCTCTCTGGATATCAACATGCATATCTTAAAGGGAAATCAACCGAAACGGCATTACATAGTCTGGTTTCTACCATTGAATCATCCTTGACCGATAGGAGTTCTGCCTTGTGACCTTTCTAGATACCGAAGGCGCGTTTAACAATGTCACCCCAGAGGCTATAAGCAACGCTTTAAGTCACTTAGGCGTTGACGTATCTCTGATTGGGTTGATTGATCAACTTTTGAGGGGAAGGATTGTACTCTCATCAATGGGCGAAGACACGCTACGTCTTCAGAGGCACACCCCAGGGTGGTGTCCTCTCCCCGCTGCTATGGAACCTCACTGTCAACTCACTTCTAAAAAGAGACGCAGTTTGGGGCGGCGGGAGTGTCGTGGCATATGCGGACGACCTTGCTTTACCATACAGAGGGAAGTTCCCACAGACCTTATGTGATCTGATGCAGGTAGCACTGCGAGAGATCTCAGCGTGGTCCTCTCGTTGTGGGCTCAGTGTCAATTCAAATAAGGTGGAACTTGTCCTCTATACTAGGCGGTATAAAATACCACCGTTAAATCTACCAGAACTAAATGGCTTTCGCCTGACCCTGGCCGACAAGGCTAAGTTCCTAGGGGTAGTTCTGGACAAAAAGCTGAACTGGAAGGATAACATCATTCAGCGTCAGAACAAAGCATATATTGCTTTATACACATGCAAAAGAGCCATAGGCAAAAAGTGGGGTCTTAGTCCCAGCATTTGCAGGTGGATTTACACTGCGATCATTCAACCAATCCTGCTATATGGGGTCGTAGTATGGTGGTCTGCTTTGAGCAAGGCGTCAAACCTTAAGGTTCTGAGCAGAGTCCACAGATCTAGCATGATCAGCATAAGTGGCGCACTCAGGACGACGCCTAGTGAAGCTCTGCAGGCCATTCTAGATATCTTGCCATTAGATTTAGCAGGTTTTCAAGTAGCGGCTACGTCAGCTCTACGTTTAAGAGAGTCATCCGGATGGCATACAAAATCCACAGGACACTCTAGCATTCTAAGCAAATTAAGTTTTCTACCCGATAGTACGGACCGCTGTACTACTACAATAGTTGCAGACAGCAACTACGAAACAAGGATTCCAAAAAGCGATGAGTGGGAAGAGCCAAATCGGTGCTACCCAACCCCAGGTAGCATTTCCATCTATACCGATGGCTCGAAACTGGACAACAAAGTTGGAGGTGGAGTCTTTTCTCATGAACTGAATCTACAGCTAGCTTTTAGACTACCCGACCACTGCAGCGTTTACCAGGCTGAAGTGTCAGCCATAATGGAGGCTGTCAACCGTATAGGACATGAACCTATCCACAGGGACCTATTCATCTTCAGCGACAGCCAAGCAGCAATTAAGTCTCTTGGCTCCAACTCGTTCAATTCTGAACTATCACTGGACTGTCACCGATCTCTGCAGGAGATGGCTAAACAGATCCGTCTGCACCTCGTGTGGGTCCCGCGACATAGAGATATCGAGGGAAATTGTAGGGCAGATGAGCTTGCAAGGCAAGGCACTACCGAGCAGGTTCTTCCTGAAAAAGAACGCATAGGTATGCCGTTTGCCACATGCAAGCTAATGCTTAAACAGCGTATCTATAAACTAGCAAGCGATAGATGCCAACAGAACCAAGTATATCGAACATCAAGACAAACGTGGCCGAATTGGGACCACAAGCGATCTCGTCAAATATGTACTCTAAGGAGAGAGGAAATCTCAAACCTTGTGGGGGTGCTCACAGGACACTGCCTCATCGGGAAACATGCAGAGAGACTGGGTGCACCCTATCGTAGATGCTGCAGAAGCTGCAAAGATGATAAGGAAGAGGAGACAATCGAACACCTCATTTGCCATTGCCCGGCTCTTAACAGCACCAGACGACGCTTTCTTGGGACACCTTTCCTGGATAGCCTATCTAAAGTCGCGGTTGTCGACATAAAGGACCTGGTGAATTTCATTAGGTTATCAAACTGGTTTAAAAATGAGGAGTAATCTGTTTTCTTCTTGTGGTATCACAATGGGCCTCTGCACTGGCCTAAGTGTGCCCTTATGGCAGCCACTCTAACCTAGGGTTGCCAGATACCTTTCCCAAAAAAATCAGTACATTTTCTTCCACAAAAAAAAAAAACAATATATGCGGAGAAAATCATCTTTATTACTGGCATTTTGTTTTTGTTTCCGTATCGTTAACTGTCAATCATGTTTCCTTCCTAATTGTTTCATGGTTATGCCGTGGTTATGCTTACGAGCAAAACACCGATGAATTTCGGACACATTTTCGTCATCGGTGAGAGGTGGTTACGCTGAAATCGATGATTAGAGCGCACATATACAACATAACACATTATTACCCCGAAACCTGGGCGTGCTGTGTGCTTGTTTCACCCAGCAAATTTGATCGATGTGTGAGTCCGAAAATTCTCTCACTCGTCGGAGTGCACAACGGCAATTACACGTTGCTCGTCGAGTATTGTCCTAAGCATAACCACGGCATTACAAACGTCAAATGAAAACAGTTGGAAAATTAAAAACAGTGTCGGCTAAAATCAGTACAAAATCCAAAAAATCAGTATTTCTTAAGGTTTTTAAAACCATCAGTACGGAGCACGAAAAATCAGTATTGTACTGATCAAATCCGTACGTCTGGAAACCCTAACCTAACCTAACTATGGTTTGTACTGTTGCGCGGCTCAACTTTAAAAGTTTTGCTATTTCACCATATGATTTGTTTTCCGATTCGTGCTTTATAACTAAATTTCTGACATCAACTGCAATTTCTTTTCGCGGAGCCATTTTTAATAGTATAACGTGCAAACTAAAACTGATTGATATAACTGAATAGTTGCAAAAATAATAAAATCGATCGAAGAAACAAATAACGGTATTTTACCGTTATCACAACGCAGCGTAGAAGTGTGCACGACAGTAACCTCATGCTGTATGTACACTTTTGTCAGCATTGATTTTGTGAAATTCGCCAATATTTCTTTAATTTCTTATTAAAAAAGAGTTTCATTTTGTTTATTGTAGTTAAGAAAAGGTGTGAAATAAAACTGCATTTTTACATTTTCTTTTAATGATGTTGGTTCCGTGATATAGCAAAAATAGGGGGTGTATGTAGACTTTTGTCCGCCTCTGTATACTGACAATTTCTTGAAAGATGAGGTTTTAGACTGTATGGTTGATTCGGAATATGCAGGAGATAATATTGATAGGAAATCGATGACTGGATTTGTAATAAAGATATATGGTAATGTAGTGTATTGGAAAACGCGCAAGCAAAATTCAGTAACCAAATGCTCAACATTCGCGGAATACACTGCTATGTCTGAAGCCATAACAGAAGTTTTGTTTCTGAGAAATTTACTAAATGAGTCGTTCGATTAAGGATTAGACAAGCCAATAAAAATATATGAGGACAACTCTGGCGCTGTTGCAGTAGCGAAATTTGGCAATTTCACGAATAATTCAAAACATATTGGGGTTCAGTATCACTATATAAATGAAAATTACGAAAAGGGCGTAATTGATGTTGTAAAAATTGACTCTCAATATAATATGGCTGATGTATTAACTAAAAGCTTAGATAAGTACAAATTTATAAAAAATAGAAATACACTGAATCTAATTTGATCTGTAAAAATATGAATTTTAAAATTTGAATGTAAACTAACATGCAAGAAGCAAATTGATGTATATAGGTATATTTAATATACTATAAACATATTATATAAAAATAATTAATAGTGGTCCAAAATGGTGAAAATTCAAGGAGGCATGATGTAATAAGTGAATATTTCACCATTACTAATTTACCATCACTTATTTACTAAACTAAGATTTTGATACCTGTGGCAACATTATATTTTGAGTATAAGAGTGTACGTGAAATGAACACAGCTGAGAAACACACGTACTATAAAAGCAGGCGAACCACTATTAAAAAGCTCTTCTTTTACTCACAACGTCATGCCGGCAAGTTAGCTTAGTTAAGCACAATACATAATTACATATTAAAACACAATTTTATATATGTACCACAAATATATTTAAATAAAGAATTGAATTATTATAAAAAACAAAACAGGTGTATTGCCAATTTTACTTTAAATATTTTATAATTTAAAAAAAATATTGAATTTTCTTCCGCGGAAGATTTCACGGGTATGGATTAGTCAATAAATATAATGAAACGTTATATATATGTACATTAGAGTGCGTTTAATTTGTATGAAAAAATTAAAAGTTCATAAAAAGCATGTTTCGCTCAATCGGTAGTAAGATGGTCAAAGATATCACACATAAATTTTGGTCCCGATTGATGACGGTTTAGTGGAGTGTCACAGAGGTAAAAAAAAATTTAAGTTCTATAGCCATTTGAAATTTGACCTCTGTGAAAGACCACTGAACCGTCATCAATCGCGACCAAAATTTTTTATTTTTTATCCTTGGGTATAAAAGTATTGATTTTGGGTATTAGATAATTTAAATAAGTGAATATTTTAAAAATATAAATACACGTGCGCCATCTGTTGGAAAATAGCGGTGGTTATAACCTACTCATTAGTAAATATGTTGCATATATTAAGACAGCAGCTAGAAATTACATACATACATACATACATACAAACAGGTGAAACTAATAAAAGCGTGTTAAAAAATATTTTGGTTTTTTACCTTTCATAGATTTTTCACCTCAATGCGCCGAGCCTTAAAATTTATCTGTGATTTCTTTAACCATGTTGAGGGGGCGATACCGTAAAATATCGTTAATTTGAATTTTAAACGCACTCTAATGTACATACATATCGACGCTTCCGGACAATATCGTGCCACATTGGTCTCATTTGGGACAAAACTCAATTTCTTGGAAACGGATGGACCTACCGAAACCAAATTTGGCACATTGGTGTCCCACTATACGACTCATCTTTCAGAAAAACTAAAAGCATATATGTTGTAATCCACGCCCACCACTAACACTAGTTTACAGCCAAAAAAAAAAAGAAAACCAGGAATGGGGAGGATAGGAATTGACCTGCTGAGCTTGGAACTATTTCTTTTTTTTAAGTTTTTGTATAGTTAGCTTTTTGAGATAACGGTAATTTTGTGTTTTTTTGTTATCACTTCATTCAAAAATTATTTTCTGGAGTTACAAATGCGATAAACGCAAGCAGTATCTCGTTCGAAAGGCAATTAAAATACGCTTCAAACGACATACAACTTGTAGTGGTCTAATAAAAACTCGCTGAGCGAAAGCTGGTCAAAGTCAAAATTTTGTGGATTTTTTGCGATTTTTGAAAAAATTTTGATTTAAGTTTTTATAAAAAGTTGTAAAAATCAGGAAAGTTTTATTACTTTAAAAATTTTCCCGTTTAATTGCAAAGACTTTAAGCGTAATATTTTTGGCGAATTTTTTCTTGTGAAACAAAAAGGATATTTTGGACGAAAAACTTGGTTAGGTGACTTAACTATGTGAAAACTAGGTCAAAAGGACATTAGAAGAAAATATAGAGCTTCCGAAGACTAAACTAATGACATTTCGATTTTAAAAATACGATGTCAAATAACAAAGTTACAAAAAAAAATTATTCCGCGATATTTCGCGAGATCAAAAAAAAATTTTATGAAGAGTGGGACAAAACTCAATTACTCAGATTTTATCGAAAATAAAGTTTTATCGAAAACAGTCGATGTAAATATGTACAAAAATCGTAAAAGGGCAACAATATTTAGTATAGACTAGTTACATTTAATATGATATTTTAAGAAAAAGGGAAAAATGTATAAACAGGCTTCTTAAGAGAAGACTTGAAAGAACTCAAATCTGCTTATAAGACCTGGTCCAGAGTGGTCCTTAGTTGTTAAAAGTTTAAATGAAAATGCTAATGCTTGAAAATTACGCTCATAGAAAAACTAAGATTTCTTCATCTTGTATTTTGCTAAAAATAAATTGTTTTCACTGGTTTCTTTCGCTAAATCATGAAACATACCTTTTTCTTGCGTTTCCATAGTTATCCGCATTTTTTTTAGCACTCAAACTTGAAATATCGCAAAAATCATAATACACTTATTTACACAAACTTTTTCCAGACAAAATTTTTTTCAAATGTGTTGACTTTCAATGAGCCAAAGTAACATTTAATGGTGGCTATTGCGTATAGAAGGAGGTTTTCGATAAAATTCAATATATTTCCCACGGAAATGCATGACAGAAGTTTCTTTTTCAAGCACCAACGTTTTTGGCTTTTGTGTATGGGAGCTGACCAGTGTGCGTGCTAAGCCTGACTACCACAATGATTTGTTTTCTTATTGCTATCGATTCTGATCACCAGATAGATTAGGGGTATTCATGATTGGGTGCAAATGGCCTTGCATCGTTGCATAGCAAATTTTCATTGCAAACCAATTGCAAGACAACAACAGATTACACGCATGTGCAAATGCCAAGCAATGAGCAATCTGCAACACCAAAAATCAGTTGCATAGCGATATTTGCATTGGATGCTTCAACAGCTGATCAAATTAGTGGCCTATCAACGTTTGACCTATCAACGTTTTGATTAATGTATCGACACTTTTTCAATGCATTAACAAAACACGTAAAAGACAAAATGGAACGTCATCTAATACAATTTTTTGTAATAAAATGAGGTGGAAAAATTTACTGTGTTAAGAAAAATTTTCCTATTTTGCTGTTCCTAGTGATGGGCGAGTCCGAGATGTTTAGACAATCGAGAGAATCGCCATCGTTGCAAAATCACAATCGAGTCAAAAGTTGACTCGCTCCTCGACTACACAATCGAGATGTTTTTGCGATTGTTCCGAGTCAGCGAGTCGGAGGTTGTTTCGATGACATCTCGACTAAACAACCGAGATGTTTTTGCGATTGTTCCGAGTCGGCGAGTCGGAGGTTGTTTCGATGACATCTCGACTACACAAGCGAGATGTTTTTGCGACTGTTCCGAGTCGGCGGGCCGGCTGTTGTTTTGATGATTTGTTTTAGTTGATAAAATAAACTGAATGAGTGTTGTTGATGAAGAAAGTAGGATTGTTAATGGAAGTGAGACAAATACATATGTAAATAAATGAACCAAATTGAAAAATATGCTATATATAAACGCTGCATTTTTGCAATCACAATTAAAGAGTGTCGTGCTTAATAAATACAATTAATTATTTAAACATTAATACATTAATAAATTTTCTGAAGTGAGACGCTTAAGCCTAGTACTGAGTTCACCGCCGTGAAATTTCGCCAGCAACATGCATTTATTTTGCCGTGAAATGTTTCAAGAAAACTTTTTGGTCAAATGAGAATAAATGCCAAAACGAAAACTGAGCAAATGTAAAAAGAAAAAATTCGGAGCATCGCCTCAGAACCAACTTTCAAATTTTGGCCAATAAAAAAATTTTATGCAAAATATAAATTTCAATTTCAGCAAATGTCACTTTTCACTCGAAAATAAATAGCATTGTATATTTTAATTGTCGTGAAAAAATGTTGCTGGCATGATGTTGCTAGCATGTTGCGCAACTTTTCACGGCAGGAACTCAGTACAACTTTGTCGTGAAATATCTGTGAAATTTCACACATGTTTCACAACCAGTTTTTTTGTATGGATTTTGACAGCAGTTTCACGTGAAACTCGAACTCAGTACTATGCTTTACGAAACAAATTAATTTTACGAGCAGTAACAACGGCAATAGATTTGTACCACTGTATACTTTTTTAAGCAATTTTGATATTCAAGCGGCAACAACAAATGTTATGTATTTTTTGCAGCGAGTCCGAAATGTAGGGTTGCTTTGAAAACGAGAGGAATCATTGGCGAGTCCGAGATGTTTTAGCGATTGTTTCGACTGACGGCCATTTACGACTTGACTTGAATACGAATGAAAACCATCGAGAGCATTCGAGATGTTTCAACAATCGAGAGAATCGAATAAAACATCTCGGACTCGCCCATCACTAGCTGTTCCACTTCTGAAAGGAATTGGAAGAGTAAACACATTCTCAAATCAAGAGTAAATTTTTTATTTTTAATGCTTTGTGATTGGAATGGTTATTTTTGTTGATGGTCATATTAAGTAAAACGCAAGAAACAAATTATTTGCAAATTTTTGTTTGAAACGATCTATGTAACCTATATTCGTGCACATAGCAAACTGTCAAAGTAACAAAAGACTAAAAATCGACAAATACAGATATTGATGTTATCGGTGCTACTCGATATAATAATTTTTCCTTCTCTACAAATAAGTTTGCAATGAATGATTATAAAGTTCGCTCACTATCCGTTGTATTTTCATGCAATTTCATGATTTTGCTAACCTATTTGCACCTAATTATGAATACCCCTATTATTTTATTTTCGAAAAATCGTTTGCGCGAAAAAAATCCTACGGATTAACTTTGCAAATGAAACATGATTTCTAGTCAGCAATTTTTAAGGGGAAAATTGCACTTTTTGTAATTTTAGTTAGGATATATTTGCAACAGAGCTGGAAAAAACCAAGTACCAGTACAATTACCATTACCAGCACTCCAGTATCATTACCATTACCAATTACCAGGTATAAGTATATTATACTGGTACTTGATACTCAGTACGGACATTTTTCAACTCTTTTGCAATTCTTTTTCAATTACTTTCAATTCTTTTTCAGTTGTTTTTTAAGTTATTTTTATTTCATTGTAAATATAAGATAACAGTTTAATAACAATAAAATATTAAAACGAGTGCATACATTTGCAAATTTTTTCGCATGTAACTCCATTAAAATTATGAGTTACCGTTCATTAGTACTAAATTTTCAAAAAAAAAAAATATCCTCCTTGGATTATTTATAATGGTGGCTAATGAAAACATTTGGTCAACTGAAGCTGATGATGCCAGTGGAGTGTTTGTTCGTATTGCCACGTCAAAGAGTATGGGGTATTTTTTTAAACTTGGCAATTACATCTCAGGATCCTGTCTATATTCAAAAATGCACAGCAATATTATTTGGTGAAGTAAAGGACTTGCCAGAAAAACGTTGTGGTTCACTTTGACTTGTTTCCAAGAGGTTCAGAGTCTTTATAACCGCATGTGTGTATAATTTTGCTAATAATTCGTGTGTTTTTCAACCTGGTTTAAAAAAAAACGATTTTATAACAATATATACACTGTATAAGCTTTCGAAATGTACCCATAACGTGTACATACAAAATAACATGTATGCAAATATGTACAAAGGGAGAAATTTGAAAATTAAAAAAAAAATGCCATATTAAAACAAGTAACGAGTGGAATCGAACATTAGATACTCAGCTGTATGCTTTCATTGTTTGTTTGCGTTTGATTAAAACACGGTGTACTTTATATAAAGCGAGTGCTGCATAAAGTGGGCGTAGCCACGCCCATTTTCAAAATTTGTATCAGTCATCCAACTAAGCATATGAATATTATTCTTTGTGCAAAATTTCATTCCTTTATAGCTTCTAGTTACAAAGATGTCACGTTACAAATTCCCAAAGGGTGTTCCATAAATATCTTTGTTAAAAAGTAGGCGTGGTCATAAATCGATTTCAATAAATTTTTGTGTGTCTATTAACACAAGTTATAAAAGTGTATACACCAAGTTTCGTCATAATATATCAATTGTTTGTCGAGTTATAGGCTCAGAAATCTCGTATATTCCTGCTTCTAAAAGGAGGCGGTGCCACGCCCATTTTCCAGAAGTTTTTTTTTTGTTTTATGTCCGTAGTTGGACTCCTGCCACAAACTTTCGGTGATAGATCTTTATATTTGACAGAGATGTCGGTTAAAATTTTTAAATTAGGTCACTTTATAATACACATATATAAAAGTGGGTGTGGGCGTTAACCGATTTTGAAAATTTTCCGTCCAAACGTTTGCCTAGGTAAGTAAATCACGCATACCAAATTTCATCGATATATCTGCTACGGTTTCTGAGTTACGGCTTATAAAACTTTCAATGTTTGCCCTTAATAAGTGGGCGTGGCACCGCCTATTTTCCAAAATTTCATCAAATTTCTTCATAAGGGCATGAGCTCAATACGTGGGTGAAATTTCATCGCTCCAGCTATATTAGTGGCTGAGATACCAAATTTCCGATTTTTTCTATATAGGAAAAGTGGGCGTGGTCATGGTCCGATTTCGCCCATTTTCAATACCAACCGTCCCAGTCTCCATACCAACTTGCATTCCAAATTTCATCAAAATATCTAAATTTTTGAGCGAGTTAGAGTGTTTACAGAAGGACGGACGGACGTACGGACATGGCTCAATCGATTTCTCTTTTCACCCTGATCATTTTGATATATATAAGTCCATATCTATCTCGATTATTTCATTCTGTTACAATCCACCGTTATGAAATCAAAATTATAATACTCTGTGTACTAGTACAGCTGAGTATAAAAAACCCACCTTAATGTACGTATGTATATTTAATAAAGAGTTCTTATAAGGGAATTTTGCTTCTTTTAGTGGTCGTAATATTTAGTATCCGATGTATCTTATGTAAGGGATATAAGAAAATATACTAGTTAAGATAAATTCACTAATTAAACTCCATGTATTTGAGAAGAATTGGCTGTAATTGAAAGTAATTGGTGCAAGAATTGAGAAAGTTGTACTTAATTGCCAATTACCAGTATAAAGCAAGGATGCTCAACGAACTATCAAAATATTTTTCCGTTTGTTAACATGCTATGTTAACGCAACTAAAATGCAAGCGTTAACGTTTTAAACGAAACAAAATCAACAAAAGGAAATCGTTTTCGTTGAATCGAAAATTAACGTTGAAATTATCATTGAAATGAGCGTTTTTTCGGTTCTCACAATAAGTTGAGAGTGCTTAGTAGCAGCGTAGAGCAACAATGCTCTCAATGATAAACATTGAGCGCTTTGATGGTTCGTTTGAGTGACAATTCTCTCAGTAATATAGAGCGCTCAACTTTTCAATGTATCAGCGTTAACGCTTGAGTTTCGTTGACGTTGATAACGAAACAGAAATTATTTTGATAATTTTTATAACGTTGAAAAACTGAGTCGTTTCAACGCACACCTCGAATTGGGAGAGAAGCTCGGCCATAAAACTCGTCAGAGTTATAATAGCGCCATTGTATTATATTATATTATATTATATTATATTATATTATATTATATTATATTATATTATATTATATTATATTATATTATATTATATTATATTATATTATATTATATTATATTATATTATATTATATTATATTATATTATATTATATTATATTATATTATATTATATTATATTATATTATATTATATTATATTATATTATATTATATTATATTATATTATATTATATTATATTATATTATATTATATTATATTATATTATATTATATTATATTATATTATATTAGCCGTGTTTTTATTCAAGCGCATATACATCTGCGCTTAAATTTTGTATGGATTTCTAAGCGCACATCTCTATCCGCGCTTATTTGTCCATACAAAATTTAAGCGCAGATGTATATGCGCTTGAATAAAAACACGGCTATTATATTATATAACTGTTATGAAGCAATTGAGAAAATAAAAATCTGAATACAATCGTTATGAACAACAGAAAACAATTTTTCTTCCACAATAACTTTTAATTGTAAAGGAAAATTTTTGTTATAGAAATGTGCCCATCGCGTTTGATTTCAAATAATTCAATAAGAGTTATTTTTCGTGTCTGAATATTTTATTTGTATTGAATTAGGGCCACAATTCTGGTTAACAATTTGTATTAGTGCATAGAAAAATGTCCAATTTTTGTTATGGGCCGAACAGTTATCAGCCCAGAACACAAAATCTGTGACTTCCGTTGGTGATTTTAAAATTATTTTATATGTGAAGCCACGTCAGCCGCATTATGTCCATTAATTTCTTCGTGCCACAGAACATAAATGTCTAGATTTCTAGTTCTAAAACTGAACTTTCCCTTTCCTTTTTATATAGAGGTGGCGGTGAAAATCAACTACTTTAAAAATGTCGAACGATAAGGGAGAGTTTCTATATGAAAAAATACCTGAATGCGCAGGGATAACTTCCATAGCATATATTTCAATACACCTGATGTATTCACTGCGTTTTCAGTTATTTTTTCAGGCGTGATTTTCGAACTCAGTTTAAGGGTATTTTTCGTACTGAATATGTACCTCCTTACCTCGAATACTGCTGGGAAGTTAATTGATTTTCTTCACGAAATATTTATCTTTGTACTTACAAATGTGGTAGAACAAAAGCAAGTAACTTGTACTTAAAACCGAAATACACTTTTTTCTGTTCTATCATAGAAGAGTTATTTGGTTTTGTCGTGGAATCATTTTAAGCCTTTAGTACATTTAAAGTTACTTGATTATATTTTTTTTAGTTTAAGGTACTAAGGAACAAGATAGGAAGAAATGGATTAAAGTCACTAATAGGTTTTCTTTTATGAGAATTGCAAAAATAATGAGAACAACAAGAACAAGTAACTAGCAGTTACCTGCTTCTGTTCTATAACAGGAGATATGCGTTTGGGTGTTAGATACATACATATGTACATATGTGTTGCTCTCGTAACTGAAATATATATGTATATGTAGATATCTATATACATCATGTACATACGTATGTAATTATAAGCTAAGTTTGCATTTACACACGCCCATTTTAGGAAGTTATACCGAAAAATCCTTACACTTTTCTATGATGAATCAATGAAACGGCATTTGCTGAAAGCATGCGCAGCATATATGTATTTATATATCGACGTGCTAGTGCACAAATGTTCTAAGTAACATTTGGAAAACTGTTCAGGAGAGCAAATTTTGTGTTTAAATAGCAATAACTTGTTAACTGTCAAATTTTTTTCAGTTATAACGATTACTAATAGTTAATTGGAGTATGTAAAATCCAACTGTGGTAAAATTATATTGATGGATTCAATACCTATACTATTTTTTTAGTGATTCAAATTTATTGGGCACTTAATCCATTTGGCGCTAACTTTTTCTAATAGCAAAATTTTTTGTTAGAGCTCATCTATGAGAAATTTATTCAATTTATTTCAGTTAGTACATATTTTATTGTTCATTTAAAACACTAACATAAATATGTAGTTAATAAATTGAAATAGTACATTTTTATGGGTTACTTACCATACTAACATAGCTAAACTAAAAAAATTCATTAAGATGGATACAAATTCCTGCAAATATGAGATATCCTGGAATACCGCAAGTACATCTTGTAGACCTGGTCGAATAATAGAAACCCACACACTTTATAACTTTAATACACCCTCAAACCCTGAATTAGGATTAAAATTCATATATTTATTGTATTTATAGATACATTTATATATACAGGGATATATGTAGATGCATGTCGACTAGCCATTAAAACACAACTATTTGTGTAAATATGATTATATAAGTCTATAATAATCTATAGAATACCGGGCATCAATTTTTATTTTGTGGCACCTGGAATTTCTGTGCACAAGAGAACATTTCTAAGAGAACTTATCTCATTTGTGCACTACAAATATTTAATTTTCGAAGCACTTAACTCATTATGTCATCGCATTTCTCCGCCATTATAGATAATTTGCTTAAAATAAATGCACACGATAAAGGTATGGTTTTGATGATTCCAAAAATGAAGTTAGGTAACTCGGTTGCGCCAAAACTTGCACTTATATCATTTGTGCACTAGCACGTCGATATGTATAACCTTTCCTATAACAGGGAAAGTGGACAAAAAGCAACTTGTTGACCAGTAGAAATGGATGTAAAAGTATAAAATAAATTTACATGGGGAATGTGGTCGAAATTCAAAATTGTTTTGTTTTTATCGGCCTTGTTTCATACGTACTTTGAAACAATACTTGCATACATACATACATACATATGTTAATATATCACTCCAAGAAGGGTAGCTACTTAAAACTAACTTTAAACCGCTACAAAGAAAAAAAGCTAAATACTTTTCCATGGTAATGGTTGAAAAAAAGCAGATTTTACTTCTGCATTACTTGATAAACTAACTTTTTTTGGTGAAGAATATCACTGCTCTACAGCCAAAGAATACCTACTCTGAACGCCGAAAATCGAGTAAATTTTCAATTCTATTGGAAGGTTTTGGAGATATCGGCAATTTACCGTTATTCGGCCAATGGCTCCACTCAATCCTGTATATCTCTTTAACGTATTAAGCTATCTATGTCTATCTACGAAAAAAATAAATTCCCTATACATGGCTTCCATAAAATTTTTCCCCAGGTTTTATAGTATCTGAAAAAATTGATAAGTCAATATGAATTTTTTCAATTTCTTTTTGAAAAATTGAAGAAAAAATTTACTTTCTCAAGGAAAATCTTAAAAACAAAGTTATTTTCATTAATTTTACTCCTTTACGTGAAGTCCCATTCTATTGGCAAAGAGATAAGCTATCAACGAAGAAAATCAATGGTAAAATGGAAAAGTTATAGGCGATCATGTAAATATAGCCAAGTCGCACAATGCCAGTGCACGAGTACATTCTATGCAATGTATTGTGGAACGAATTTCCATCATCCCTTGTCAAATTTGATTTGGTTATAAAACGGTTTCTGCTATGTGCCATCCAGCGTTGCCATTCTAGCTTTTTTCAAGCAAGATTTAGCTTTTTTTCTTGTCTTTTTAGCTGCAAAAATTCTGATTTAGCTTTGGCTTTTTTTAGCTTTTTTATTTGCTAAAACTCTCCAAAAAATGAGCGCTGCTCACTGCTCATATACATATGTATATACAGTCATCATAGTTACCATTATTTGAATACACACATTTTTATACTCAGCTGTACTAGTACACCTAGTATTACAGTTTTAATCACATGTCTAACGGTGGATTGTAACCATGGTATGCATTTCTACATACATGTGCCTCACATTTTGAAGATACAAATACAAAATACATGTTCTTTGTATATATTTAAAAAAAAAAATACCTAGTACATGTACCATGTGCTTGAAAAAATGTACATGTACATGGCAAACATTTTTTTTATAGGCTTTGAAAAAAAAAAATATAGTATAAAAAAAAAACATGTCCATGTACATTTTTTCAAGCACATAGTACATGTACTATGTATTTTTTTTATAAAAATATACAGAACACATGTGTCTGTACTGTGCTGTGTGTACCAATGCGTACCCTGATTGTAACAGATTGAAATAATCGAGATAGATTTAGACTTATATATATCAAAATGATCAGGGTGAAAAGAGAAATCGATTGAGCCATGTCCGTCCGTCCGTCCGTCTGTAAACACTCTAACTCGCGCAAAAATTGAGATATTTTGATGAAATTTGGAATTAAAGTTGGTATCGAGACTGGGACGGCTGGTATTGAAAATGGGCGAGATCGGACCATGACCACGCCCACTTTCCTATATAGAAAAAATCGGAAATTTGGTATCTCAGCCACTAATATAGCTAGAATGATAAAATTTTACCCACTTATGAAGAAATTTGATGAAATTTTTGAAAATGGGCGGTGCCACGCCCACTTATTAAGGGGCAAACATTGAAAGTTTTATTAGTCATAACTCAGAAACCGTTGAAGATATATCGATGAAATTTGGTACGCGTGATAAACTTACTTAGGCAAATGTTTGGACAAAAAATTGCCAAGATCGGTTGACGTCCACGTCCAGTTTTATATATGGGTATTAAAAAGTGGCCTAATTAAAACATTTTAAGCGATATCTCCGTCAAATATAAAGATATATCATTGAAATTTTGTGGCACATGAGTCCAAGTATGGACATAAAACAAAAAACACAAAAATTTTGGAAAATAGGCGTGACACCGCCTCCTTTTTAGAAGCAGGAATATACGAGATTTCTTAGCCTATAACTCGACAAATAATTGATATATTATGACGAAACTTGGTGTTTACACTAGGGCTCTAGATACCCGGGTATCGAGTAACTCGAATTGATCGTTTTTGTTTGAAGCCCGTTTGTTGTTCAAATGCCCGTACAAACATTCGAGCATTCGAGCTTACAAACAAAAAAAATATGTATCGGAAAAACAAAAATAAAAAAACTACATATGAAGAAGAAAAAACATAATAAACAAAAAAAAAAAACAAACTTCAAAATTCCCGAATTTTTCAAATGCCCGTACAAACATACGGGTAATAAACAAACAAACAACTGTTCGAGCATTTGAACAACATTTGTTCGGGCTACTCGAAAATGTTCAAAAAAATCTGGAGCTCTAGTATACACTTTTAATACATGTTCAAAATTCTAGCGAAATCGGTTGACGACCATGCCATATTTTATATATGGGAACTATAAAGTGGCCTAATAAAAACGTTTAAAGCGATATCTTTGTCAAATATAAAGATAATTCATTGAAATTTTGTGGAACGAGTTCTACAATAGACCGGAAACAAAAAATAGAAAAATTTTGGAAAATGAAAGTGGCAACGCCTCTTTTTAGACAAAGGAATCTACGAGATTTCGGAGCCCATAACACGACAAATAATTGAGATATTATGACGAAACTTGGTGTATAAACTTTTATAACTTGTGTTAATAGACACGAAAATATTTATTAAAATCGGTTTATGACCACGCCTACTTTTTAACAAAGATATTTCTCGAACTTCCTTTGGCCCTTTGGGAATTTGTAACGTGATATCTTTGTAACTTGAAGTCATAAATAAATGAAATTTTGCACTAACAATAATATTGATATGCTTATTTGGATGATTGATGATAATTTTGAAAATGGGCGTGGCTACGCCCAACTTATGCGGCACTCGGTTTATATAAAATACACCCTATATCGAACAAACGCAAACAAACAATGAACGCATACAGCTGAGTATCTAATGTTCGATTCCACTCGAACTTAGGCTTCTTTACTTGTTATATTTATTATTATTTTTACGCGATAAGACCAAAAATTTGCAAAATTAGCTGCCACCTGATTCTATTCTTTACATTTGCTTTGACCATGTACCAAAATCAGCTGATTTCCGTGCTTGCTAATTTGTTCTGACTGAAATTTATCCAGCAAGAATTAGCAACTTCTCGCAAAGTGAAATGTCATTTTTACTTACTTTATCAAGCAGTGCCACTTACTTATCAAGCAGTGCCACGATTTAAAAGCTGATATAACAGCACAATGGTGCTATCATGCGAGAACTCGGAAACTAGAATCAATCTTGAAAAACTGAATGCAGATTCGAATTCAGCATATCAAATATAGTTAAGAATCGTTCTTATCTGCTCAGATCCAAAAGTTGACCTGAATTTGTAAACTTGTGTAATTTTATCGTACACGAAATAATTGTTGTCGCGTAAACAAAAGTCTAAGATATTTAAAAATTGGGTTTTTGTTATTTTTGTGTATTTCTCAATGATCGTCCATTTTTGGTCTAAGTGGAACGTTATTTTTATGTATTCTTAGTAATCCGTATAATCTCGGTGCTGTAGCTGCATTACATGTTAATTGTTTCTTAAGTTTTGTGTCAATGTGTTGTTGTTGTTTTCATTTACGATTTTATTGTTTTTTCTTAACAATTGTTGCGTCGGGTCAAATCCTAACGTTTTATAAGTTGTTTTGCCACTTAGAAGTTCTTTCATTTTCAGCCGCACTCAGAGTCGCTTAATGATTACTTAAGGCATTCCTTAGTATAGATTTTGAAAAGTTCACTCTCAGAGTCAGTTAATGATTCATTAATAACCCTTAACGACACTTAATGTTAAGTACGAAAAACCTTTACTTAACTTTTTAGTGAGGGATTTTGACATTTTTGTTTAATTTTTTTCCATAAAATTTAAGATTTTTAACAAAAAAAAATAATGGATTTCGAAGATTTTATATAATTTGTGGACTACGCTGGAAGACACAGAGAAGTGGGTCCAAGGCGATATCTACGCGATGATTCTGATCCGTTTACGAAACATTAAATTCGTGAGTTTCATGCACGTTACATATTCACACCGCATTCAGTAAAAGATGTTATTTTTCCACTGTTGGAAACCGAGTTAAGGAAACCAACAAGAAGGGGCTTACCTTTTGCGCCAGAGATTATGATGTTAGTAACATTACGTTACTACGCTACGGGTAGTTTTCAGGTTCGTTTGATGCATTGAAGGACAATGCGGAAGCGTGATGAAATATCCTTTTTTGGCATTCAAGTATAATTTTACTATACATAAATTAATTATACAGAAATTGGATGGAGATGTAATGAACATATGCCAGCAATCAGTGTCCCATATATTAGCAACAGTTTCGAAACTAATAGCGTCCCAAATGAAAAATTTTGTGAAGTTTCCATCAACCGATGAAGAACTGAAGGGAGTGTGGTAAGACAATTTTCAACGTGACATGTTTGCGCGAGGACACACTTACTATTTCTACTTGTATATTTACAGTAAAGAGTTTTACATATATTTTAAATTGTTCTTTACCGGCTCGAGGTCTGTCGGAATAAAAAACAGTTTTTCTGTTTCCGTACCAACATATTTCGGTCACACTGCGGTAACCGTCTTCAGGGCAAAAACTATAATAACAAATATAAACACATTTTACACAATAATAAATAAATACATATGTATATAAACAAACATCAAATAGTCAACAATTAATTTATTGCATACATACATTATTTTACACGCCCGCACTTTTTGACGTGGAGTTGTACTGTCTTTTTGTTTTCTAATAAATGTCGGTACAAGTGAGCGCAGTTGTCTGTGTCCGCTTTGTAGTTCATTCGTATTTCTGTTGGTGTATTTATTATGTGTAACATTTCCAATGTATATCGCTTATTGTAGTGTTGGTCTTGTTGGAGTATCGTCGCTCGCTCAAAATTCGGCAAGTGGTGATTTGTTGCACAGTGGGACGAAAGGGCTGTTTTGTGTACAATTGTATTATTACATTGTTTAATGTCAGATTTGTGTTGAGATAGCCTGGTTTTTAATTTAGATTTTGTTGTTCCCACATAAACGCTGTTACATGTTTCATTACTATTGCCACTACAAGGAATTCTATAAACTACGTTGCTTTTCTCCAGTTTTGGTATCACAGATTTTGTTCTATTATATATACTTTTTAATGTATTTACTGGTCTGTGGGCTATTCGCGTTGTCTCTTTGTTATAGCAATCTGACTTACATAGGCGTTCTGATAAATGTGGCACGTAAGTTACTGACTCTTAATCAACGTATTAAGAGATGTTCGTCGGAAAATAAAACTCAGGACCACGAGAAACCAAAAATATTCAAGTCAGTAACTTACGTGCCACATTTATCAGAACGCCTATGTAAGTCAGATTGCTATAACAAAGAGACAACGCGAATAGCCCACAGACCAGTAAATACATTAAAAAGTATATATAATAGAACAAAATCTGTGATACCAAAACTGGAGAAAAGCAACGTAGTTTATAGAATTCCTTGTAGTGGCAATAGTAATGAAACATGTAACAGCGTTTATGTGGGAACAACAAAATCTAAATTAACAAGTAAGGAAGCCTAAGTTCGAGTGCAATCGAACATTAGATACTCAGCTGTATGCTTTCATTGTTTGTTTGCGTTTGTTCGATATAGGGTGTATTTTATATGAAACGAGTGCTGCATAAACAGGGCGCAGCCACGCCCATTTTCAAAATTTATATCAATCATCCAAATAAGCATACAAATATTATTGTTAGTGCAAAATTTCATCCCTCTATGACTTTTAGTTACAAAGACTTCACGTTACAAATTCCAAAAGGGTGTTCCAGAAATATCTTTGTTAAAAAGTAGGCGTGGTCATAAACCGATTTCAATACATTTTTGCGTGTCTATTAACACATGTTATAAAAGTGTATAAACCAAGTTTCGTCATAATATCTCAATTATTTGTCGAGTTAAAGGCTAAGAAATCTCATATATCCCTTTGTCTAAAAAGAGGCGGTGCCACGCCCATTTTCCAAACTTTTTTATTTTTTGTTTCCGGTCTATTGTAAAACTCATGTCACAAAATTTCAATGAATTATCTTTATATTTCACATAGATATCGCTTAAAATGGTTTTATTAGGTCACTTTATAATACACATATATAAAAGTGGGCGCGGTCGTCAACCGATTTTGGTAATTTTTCGTCCACACATTTGGCTAAGTAAATATATCACGCGTACCAGATTTCATCGATATATCTTTAACGGTTTCTGAGTTATGGCTTATTAAACTTTCAATATTCGCTCCTTAATAAGTGGGCGTGGCACCGCCCATTTTCCAAAATTTTTGTAGTTTTTGTTTTATGTCCATAGTTGGACTCCTGCCACAAAATCTCAGTGATTGATCTTTATATTTGACAGAGATATCGCTTAAAATGTTTTTATTAGGCCCCCTTATATTTCCTATATATAAAAGTGGGCGTGGCCGTCAACCGATTTTGATAATTTTTCGCCAAAACATTTGACTAAGTAATTATATTACGCGTACCGAATTTCATCGATATATCTTCAACGGTTTCTGAGTTATGACTCATAAAACTTTCAATGTCTGCCCCTTAATAAGTGGGCGTGGCACCGCCCATATTCCAAAATTTTTGTGTTTTTTGTTTTATGTCCATAGTTGGACTCATGCGACAAAATTTCAATGATAGATCTTTATATTTGACAGAGATATCGCTTAAAATGGTTTTATTAGGTCACTTTATAATACACATATATAAAAGTGGGCGTGGCCGTAAACCGATTTTGATAATTTTTCGTCAAAACATTTGTCTATGTAAGCAAATTACGCGTACCAAATTTCATCGATATATCTTCAACGGTTTCTGAGTTATGACATATAAAACTTTCAATGTTTGACCCTTAATAAGTGGGCGTGGCACCGCCCATTTTCCAAAACTTCATCAAATTTCTTCATAAGGGCCCGAGCTCAATACGTGGGTAAAATTTTAAAACTCTAGCTATATTAGTGGCTGAGATACCAAATTTCCGATTTTTTCTATATAGGAAAAGTGGGCGTGGTCATGGTCCGATTTCGCCCATTTTCAATACCAACCGTCCCAGTCTCGATACCAACTTGCGTTCCAAATTTCATCAAAATATCTCAATTTTTGCGCGAGTTAGAGTGTTTACAGACGGACGGACGGACGGACGGACGGACAGACGGACGGACGGACGGACGGACGGACGGACGGACGGACGGACGGACATGGCTCAATCGATTTCTCTTTTCACCCTGATCATTTTGATATATATAAGTCTATATCTATCTCGATTATTTCATTCTGTTACAATCCACCGTTATGTGATTAAAACTATAATACTCTGTGTACTAGTACAGCTGAGTATAAAAACCAGGCTATCTCAACACAAATCTGACATTAAACAATGTAATAATACAATTGTACACAAAACAGCCCTTTCGTCCCACTGTGCAACAAATCACCACTTGCCGAATTTTGAGCGAGCGACGATACTCCAACAAGAACAACACTACAATAAGCGATATACATTGGAAATGTTACACATAATAAATACACCAACAGAAATACGAATGAACTATAAAGCGGACACAGACAACTGCGCTCACTTGTACCGACATTTATTAGAAAACAAAAAGACAGTACAAAACTCCACGTCAAAAGGTGCGGGCGTGTAAAATAATGTATGTATGAAATAAATTAATTGTTGACTATTTGATGTTTGTTTATATACATATGTATTTATTTAGTATTGTGTAAAATGTGTTTATATTTGTTATTATAGTTTTTGCCCTGAAGACGGTTACCGCAGTGTGGCCGAAATATATTGGTACGGAAACAGAAAAACTGTTTTTTATTCCGACAGACCTCGAGCCGGTAAACAACAATTTAAAATATATTTAAATAAAAGGTCGCCAAAAACAACTTTATAAAGAGTTTTACGAAATCGCGAACTTTCGAATAGTGATTGGGTGTATTGATTGCACTCATATAAGAATGCGAAGTCCAGGCGGAAATACTTCGAAAGTTAACAGAAATAGAAAAGGATGGTTTTCTATTAACGTTCAGGCAGTATCAGGGCCACACTTGGAATTTTTTGATTTGGTAGCCAGATGGCCAGGCAGCACACATGATAGCTTTATTTACAATAGTAGTGCTGTCAAGCAAAGGCTTACCACTGGGGCTCTAAAAGGTCTAATTTTAGCGGATAGTGGATATGCAAACAGCGACGTACTTCTGACGCCTTTTTTGTCACCGAACTCAACTACGCAAGAAAAATATAATATAAGCCATATAAAGACGAGAAATTCTGTTGAAAGATGTTTTGGGATTTGGAAAAGAAGGTTTCCTTGCCTTCAAGTGGGAATGGGTATTAAGGTGGATACAGTTGTAGCTGTTGTATGTGCATGTGCAACACTGCATAACATAGCAATTGTGGTTGATGACTTAGCACTATTGAATTATGATGACTTTGAGAGATATAATGATGTTGTTATTGTCCCCCAATTAGTGAAAATCCCAAAAACAGTGGTTTTATGATGCGGCAATCTATAGTTGCAAGATTTTTTAATGAATAATAAAGTTTGTAAATAAATATCTATCACTGGTGTTACGTACAACTTGCCGGGTTACAGGAAAAAAAAAAAAAGAGAAAACAGACTCTACGCTCATGGCCACACCCTCATGTGGCGTGCCCCTAATCCGCGCAGGTACGCTTGCTGAAGCTAGCTCGCCGGACTATGGGGTGGATTGTTGCGGCTTCGGGACAGCCGTTGTACCATACACAAAAAAATCGTACCTGAAAATAAGAAATGGTAGCCTCAGAAGTTTCCCCATCGCTGACCCGCCCTAGGTCAACCCCTCACCCCCCTTTCGTCCGCCCCTTAATGCCGCCCTCGGCCAAAGGTGGTATCAGGCCGGCCACTCTAAACCCACCCTTCCATGGTCGGCAGTGGCTTATTATTTTATGCCGACCCCAATACAAAATCCCCTTCTTTCCCCTTAACCCATATTAAATCCTCCCATATTTAATCCCCAGTCCGTCCGTCCAATCCGCATCCGAAAATTAGAGTCGCTAAATTATAAAAAGGTAAATTAACAATTCATGTTTATTCAACAGTATATGGTTGAAATATATATATCTAAGGTATACGCTTATGCCTCAGCATAACTTACTATAAGTTTACATCTGTATATCTATGGGTGGGAAGAATTAAAAAAAAAAAGAAACTTTCCGTAAATCAAAGTGTCTTATTAGTATTTTGTACTATCCCGCAACGGGGTATATTAGTTCTTGGTTGACCTAAATTGCTTATAACTAGATATAGGAGATATCAGTACTTATCAAAAATCTGAAAAATTCAACTCCTTCGCAACTGAGTATAAACTTAGTTTGTAAACCGGTTAGCTGCACCAGCAATGGTGAGCTTAATTCAGCCAAGTAAAATAAGATCTTAAAATTACCGAGTTGCACTTATGCATGTTCACTTTAAACATCAAAACTAATTAGCTACTGGTTTATCATATCTTGCAACTAGAATTTCATATGACAGCCTTCAAACTTAAATTATGTTTCCCCAACAGGGTATACTAATAATCCTACGTTATGCCGCGATACCTGCGAGCTACTAAAACTCAATTCAATTGCGTCTTCACGGTCTTATACTCGACAGAGTTTAGCTTTCAATAGCTATGTGCACCATCTGTGGTGATATTATTTTATCCAAAACAAAGAGTAAATACTTAAATCTAGGTTACTTCAGTTACGCATATATACCCTCCTTGCGTTTCCAATACTAGGCTTACAAACTAATTTTGCATGGGCATATTTAAATTCTAATTATTGATCTTGATTGTAATTCAGAAACAAGAGCATACATATATCCCGCATAGGGGTATTATAAACGCTTATGAAGTATGTACTCTTCTATATAAACCGGTAGTGGAGATACAAAAAACTATAAAGGGGAAATTCAATGTGGCATCATCAACCGTGAACTAAGTCTAATGCCATCAGCAGATAATATAAATAATATATTAAAACTATGTCCATGTAGTGGTATAAATACATTCTTGTACATAGCTAATACCCTAGTACATTCTAACTATAATTCCTTAAAGATTTTCAGAATCTTAAATTCTATAACCCGCATCGGGGTATATTTTCCAAATAAATTCAAATATATCAAAAAAATGTCATATGGCAAGTATATATGTATATGTTAAAGTCCGGGTTCTTTCACCCTTCGGGGCATTTAGGTTTTCGCTAAATAGTGTGACACACACACATACAAAAAAAAATAATATATAAAAAAAAATCGATAATTTCCTGTCCTACCCTACAAGACGTCTTGCCGGCCGGAGAGGTGTACGCTAAATTCGCATACCATATCAACAACCAAATTCAGAATTGTGACTTATGTATATCAACGAGTGGTGAAAGTCGCCGCCACCTACCTACTTCATTAACCCTCCTTCAAATTCTCAAAATCGATTTACCAACATTTGAATCGTTGACAGGCATACCTGCACATACGTACGTGTGACTGTGTGTGTAAGCGACCGTACTGACTATACCGATCAGTGGAAAGCTGCTTGCAACAAATCTTACCAAAGTGTAGCATTCACGATTTGTATAATATTTTTGACCTTTTCGTTTACCACTTACACACGCACCTCATAAGTGTACATATATACACCACTCTGGTAACACATAAATCCTGGCGGACGCAGGTAATCAGCTCTAGTATTGTGGCTCGTTAAGTGCCTAATGGTGAGTGTGTTTGATGTTGGCCGATCTGAATACGCCAACTACATGACATTGGCAACGTGCAACAGGCGGATGATATTAAGTACGATTCGGGCGCACTCACACCCACTGCGAAGCGTAAGCTATTACCACGTGCGATGTCGATTTACATGAAACTTAAAATTTCGAGTATACATACACATATGCAGGCAACCAAATATGTTGGTATATAGGCATTACCTCAATACGTGGCTGTATAGTGACATACGTGCAACTATATTCATATGTATGCGTGTTGCACAGATATTACAACTACTCCTGCGGAAGTATACAGTCTTGTAAGTCTGGAGTTGAGCCGAGCTAAGCACTTAGGTACAGAAGCATGATTCACTGAAATTAATAGTATTCTTCTTCTTCTTCTATATTAATTTTTCTGATTCTCCTCACACCCGCTCAACTCTTCCACTTACTTTTCCTGTATACACATATCTACATACATACATCGAAATTTTAATTCAATTTAGTATGAGTAGGTTCAGAAACACAGCATGAAGCGCAACAGTGGCAGTATGCATATAATTTTTGATGCTTGTGATGAGCAACGCTTGATGAAAAGGTTTATATTTATGAATGCTCTGCAGGTACTACAAAGCAGGTTGCACTTCAACGTGGATTTCTGAACAAACTCTATACTTAAACCGATACTTATATACATAGGTATATTCTTATACAGGCATGTATACGTATGACTAAACTACTGAATACAGAAAAACCTGGCAGCCGTCCTGATGCTTTCGATGATGGTGTGGGTACTCCGACTGGGTTATAATAATTGTTGGTAATCACATTAGTGTTGATGATGGTACTTGGTGATTTCAGTATTCACACTCCCCGGTGACATGTGGTAAGGTTGTTTGTTCTGACGCTTATGGTGGTGGTTTAGCGATGATCATGCTGATGTGGTAGATGGTAGGGATGACTCACATGCTCCGGTTTCAGTTGGGTTGAAGGCCACGCGGCCAGCTCTTCTTTGAGCGTACTGGCGTTTTTGGTTGCAAAATTGGCTTACCTTGGCTGGATTTTTCAGCGGCAGCTTAGGCTTTTTGGCAATGGGGAACTTATCAACCACGTGGTTTTGGAGATGGGCAATATGGTTTCCACGGTCGGCCAATTTAATGGTGGCAAAAACGTGGCCCGACCGGTGGTGTTGCGATCGTGGTTTCAATTGGCGTCGGATGATCGTTGGAGGTGGCATGCGGCGCCGTTGTTACAATAATGTTCCTACTTTTCCAGTGATAGCCTTGAGGAGAAAATTTGTTCGGCCATACAACAAAATGTTGGTTATAATTTACCATATTGTATCACTCACTTTTTTTTTTTTTTAAATTTATGCTGTCACACGTTTGCCTGGAGTTGGACCGCAATTCCTCCGCACCAATATCAATGAAAGAAAAACTTAAATTTTTAACTTGTGGCGTCGATGGCCACAGATAAAATTTCTCGTGATGTTACTGCTGCTGATCAGGTAGCGAGAAAATTCTAGAATGCCGGAAGTGCCAAAGCCAGCACTTAGCTGCGGTTGTCTGACATTTGGTGGCATCACTTACTAAAGTGCGTTCGCAAAAAATGGTAGTTCATATGTACATCAGCAGGGTTGCATTTGCTCCCGACACAGGGTGACCGCAACACTGGTTATTTTTATACAAAAATATTGTGTGCTTTGGCCCACATCCTGTTATAGGTAATAGAAACGAAAAGCGGTACACCTTAAAATATATGTACGTACCTGGACGGCCGAGCTTTCTCGGGCTGTATACTTCATCAAAAGTTAAATCAGCTAAAACGCAGCTAAAACAAATCACGTATGTATGTATGAAATTAGGAAAAACAGCTAAAATTCTCCACATACAGCATACAGGAAGACGACTTAACATATTAGAAAATATGGAGATATACAAACAAAAAACATTCGTAGGTAAAATAATAAATGATCAAATAAATACCGCATCGGATACATTATTTGAACCGCTTTAGCTACTATACCCGAAAGAGGACAAAAGACCTAAAACCGACATAAACAAAACAACACACAAACGGACAATAACGGACTTTTACCTACTTGGTTAATGAGGGTACAATAATGAAAATATGACAAAAAATAGATTTGCATACCTAAACACACAACACAGACTCACACACACACACACATCACCCGAACGCACGAATGCACGAACACATCACATGAACACGAAGTACCTGAACAAAACGACGGAAGTTAGTTACTATAAATATTATCGAACTTACACAAAATAACTCAGAACGAAAGAAGAAACTGAAGATGGCGCATATTAGCCGAAACCGGTTTGTCTCCAAACCAAACTTGACAAGGGATGACGGAAAATCGTTCCACAATACATCATATTCCTACCCTGTCGGAAAAACAAGCAACCAAAAAGTTATTAATAATGCCAGTCAGGCACATCAAATCCGGACAAATATTCTACTGACAGCATACAAAAGGCGGCTACAGAAAATACACAACACAAAAGCCAACATATGGTTTAATAAGGAATGTCTAAAGACCAAACTCATGCCAAAATACGCGCAAATAGGGCACAAAGTGAACAGCGAGGATAAACGCAAAATTATACGGAAGATGCGAGATCAGGAACCAACACGCAAAGAAGGAGCGCATAAATGAGGAACTACTACGCATCCACCTGGAGCGGATGGAAAACAACCTAGTTAGTTGCCTTATGGAAACGTTAGACACTATAAAGGAGGAGATCAAAAAGGCCATGGAACACAAATACAAAAAACTCAACAAAAAACTGGAGGACCTTGACACAAAACAAAACAACAACAAAAAAGGCTCACAACAGAACAAAACATCATTCCATCCAAGATTTGTTAACTTAACAAATCTTTCAATCAACGCCAAAGAAACAGAGCTACTACAAAAAGGTTTGAAGTACAATATCGAAAGCTACGATAGAAAAAAAGACGTAGAGAACACTATTGCAGACACGGAGATGGCCATATCACTAGTACCAAACGAAGAACAGGAGCACGCAAGGCATCTATGCAGACGCATAATCGAAAAGAGTATAAAAGCTGCTGGAAATGAAATGGCAACGGACGACAATAAAACGGCAAAAGTATTAAGGAAGAAACTAATCGATAATAAGGTGATAGCAACAAAAGCAGACAAAGGAAATACAACGGTGCTAATGGACGAAGAGGAATACACCGCGAAAACGGGTCAACTCATCAAAGAAATGGGCTGTCGAGTGATAAGGAAAGACCCAACGGAAGAATACCAAATGGCAATAAAGCGGCAATAAAACAAGCAAAGAATATAATAGACAACAAGATGACCTACACTCTCACGGCATTGAATCCATCGGCCCCGTCACTGATCGCACTACCTAAAATCCACAAAGCAGGAACACCTATGCGACCAATAGTAAACCATAAGTCGGCACCAGGATATAGACTATCAAAACATCTAAACAAGCTACTAACCGAGAAACTAGACCTATCCAATAAATACACAATCAAAAACACGACGGAACTAGTCAACAAACTGAACAACCTGAACGTACCCAAGGACTCAAAACTGGTATCATTTGACGTGAAGGATCTATACCCTTCGATACCAACGACAGAAACACTAAAAACTTTAACTAAAATACTGACAGAGAAAACGAACAAAGACATTGCTACAGAGATAGTAAATACGCTGAGAGTAACCCTGGACCAGAACTATTTTAAATTTGACAATAAAATATACAGACAAACTCACGGACTAGGCATAGGTAGCCCCACATCAGCTATCCTTATGGAAGTATTTATGCAACATTTGGAAGAAATTTATATGGAAGAACTGACGGCAAATTTGGGAGTCAATTTTTATGCCAGGTATGTAGATGACATCATCTGCCTAATATCGGGAAATAAAGAAGAACAAATTTTGGAGCACCTCAACAGCCAACACAAAAATATAAAATTCACTATGGATACAGAGAAAAATGGAAAAATCAACTACCTGGACCTAACAATTAAAATAAACAAAGAGACTAACAAATTTACTTACGAAATATACAGAAAACCCACAGCAACAGATATAATAATACACAATAAATCTAACCATCCTCAACAGCACAAGAACGCCGCTTTCAGACATTTATTAACACGACTTGAACGAACCCCGTTAGAAAAAGAAGCTTACAACAAGGAACTGAGCACAATATACACAATCGCAGAGAACAACGGATATCAAAAAAGTTTAGTGAAGAAAATACAAAAAAACATAAATTCGAGAAAGTCAGAAACCAAAGAAAAAGAAGAGAAGAAATGGGCAGTCCTATCATATACCGGAGCAACATCTTACAAGTTGGCTAAAGTTTTCCAAAAATATAACATTAATGCAGCATTTAAAACGAGGAACAATATGGGAAAACTTCTACGAAACAACATTAACAAGGAAGACCTCTTTGACAAACAAGGCGTATACAAATTGACTTGCGAATGCCAAAACAGTTATATAGGACAAACAGGACGCCAAATCAAGACGAGATATCGAGAACACATAAGGGATTACAATAAGAAAATAAGAAAATCATCAACGACAGTGGAATCAAATTTCGCCAAACACATGGCAGAAAACAAGTGTACACTCATGAAAATAGGAAAAACAGCTAAAATTCTCCACATACAGCATAAAGGAAGACGACTTAACATATTAGAAAATATGGAGATATACAAACAAAAAACATTCGTAGGTAAAATAATAAATGAACAAATAAACACCGCATCGGATACATTATTTGAACCGCTTAAGCTACTATACCCGAAAGAGGACAAAAGACCTAAAACCGACATAAGCAAAACAACACACAAACGGACAATAACGGACTTTTACCTACTTGGTTAATGAGGGTACAATAATGAAAATATGACAAAAAATAGATTTGCATACCTAAACACACAACACAGACTCACACACACACACACGTCACCCGAACGCACGAATGCACGAACACATCACATGAACACGAAGTACCTGAACAAAACGACGGAAGTTAGTTACTATAAATACTATCGAACTTACACAAAATAACTCAGAACGAAAGAAGACACTGAAGATGGTGCATATTAGCCGAAACCGGTTTGTCTCCAAACCAAACTTGACAAGGGATGACGGAAAATCGTTCCACAATACATCATATTCCTACCCTGTCGGAAAAACAAGCAACCAAAAAGTTATATATTGTTTTTCTTTTATTCAGTTTATTTAAGTACTCGTACATACATACTAGGGATTCCAATCCCGCCCTTTTTAACAACCCGAAAATCCCGGGAAAGCTAGAATTGTATCCCGGGATTTTCGGGATAAGATAAAGAGAGAATATTCCGCTATTAAAGCAAAGAAAAGTTATATTTTATATAATTTTTATTGGTCTCAGATCTGTATACTAATAGCATTTCCTATTCTGAATGAAAATGTTGCATTATTACTTTTGGTTTTTTGGTCGTTTTTATTTTGATAACTACTTTATTATTGAGCTCTCAAGACCATTTTTTTTTTTTTTTTTTTTTTTTTTTTTTTTTTTTTTTTTTTTTTTTTTTTTTTTTTTTTTTTTTTTAAGGAAAAATTGGTATGAAAGATTAATACTTGTTTTTGGTAGAAGTTATAGATCCATTTCGGAGACCACCACATCTCTTCATCAGACTTCTTTTTAACATTTTTATTCATTGGCGTCCGCCGAGATCGAACCTCGGATTTTCCGGTTGGAAGTCTAATGGCATCACCATTAGGCTACCGCCGCCTTGCATTTTGCTTGTATTAATTTTTCTTTTCATTTTTTCCTTTTTACAACCTACCATCCAGCAACAGTGACCTTGCCGACGTTATCGGTATTTGTCACTTGTATGTTGGTGTGGTTGTGTGTTTGTTTGGTTTGTACAAATTCTATTTTAAGCACAAGCAATGCTTTGCACTAATTAGTAGAGTTTGTTTGTCGGCTGGCTCATCCGATTAAATTTTACTTTTGGTTTTTTGGTCGTTTTTATTTTGATAACTACTTTATTATTGAGCTCTCAAGACCATTTTTTTTTTTTTTTTTTTTTTTTTTTTTTTTTTTTTATTTTTTATTTTTTTTTAAGGAAAAATTGGTATGAAAGATTAATACTTGTTTTTGGTAGAAGTTATAGATCCATTTCGGAGACCACCACATCTCTTCATCAGACTTCTTTTTAACATTTTTATTCATTGGCGTCCGCCGAGATCGAACCTCGGATTTTCCGGTTGGAAGTCTAATGGCATCACCATTAGGCTACCGCCGCCTTGCATTTTGCTTGTATTAATTTTTCTTTTCATTTTTTCCTTTTTACAACCTACCATCCAGCAACAGTGACCTTGCCGACGTTATCGGTATTTGTCACTTGTATGTTGGTGTGGTTGTGTGTTTGTTTGGTTTGTACAAATTCTATTTTAAGCACAAGCAATGCTTTGCACTAATTAGTAGAGTTTGTTTGTCGGCTGGCTCATCCGATTAAATTTTACTTTTGGTTTTTTGGTCGTTTTTATTTTGATAACTACTTTATTATTGAGCTCTCAAGACCATTTTTTTTTTTTTTTTTTTTTTTTTTTTTTTTTTTTTTTTTTTTTTTTTTTTTTTTTTAAGGAAAAATTGGTATGAAAGATTAATACTTGTTTTTGGTAGAAGTTATAGATCCATTTCGGAGACCACCACATCTCTTCATCAGACTTCTTTTTAACATTTTTATTCATTGGCGTCCGCCGAGATCGAACCTCGGATTTTCCGGTTGGAAGTCTAATGGCATCACCATTAGGCTACCGCCGCCTTGCATTTTGCTTGTATTAATTTTTCTTTTCATTTTTTCCTTTTTACAACCTACCATCCAGCAACAGTGACCTTGCCGACGTTATCGGTATTTGTCACTTGTATGTTGGTGTGGTTGTGTGTTTGTTTGGTTTGTACAAATTCTATTTTAAGCACAAGCAATGCTTTGCACTAATTAGTAGAGTTTGTTTGTCGGCTGGCTCATCCGATTAAATTTTACTTTTGGTTTTTTGGTCGTTTTTATTTTGATAACTACTTTATTATTGAGCTCTCAAGACCATTTTTTTTTTTTTTTTTTTTTTTTTTTTTTTTTTTTTTTTTAAGGAAAAATTGGTATGAAAGATTAATACTTGTTTTTGGTAGAAGTTATAGATCCATTTCGGAGACCACCACATCTCTTCATCAGACTTCTTTTTAACATTTTTATTCATTGGCGTCCGCCGAGATCGAACCTCGGATTTTCCGGTTGGAAGTCTAATGGCATCACCATTAGGCTACCGCCGCCTTGCATTTTGCTTGTATTAATTTTTCTTTTCATTTTTTCCTTTTTACAACCTACCATCCAGCAACAGTGACCTTGCCGACGTTATCGGTATTTGTCACTTGTATGTTGGTGTGGTTGTGTGTTTGTTTGGTTTGTACAAATTCTATTTTAAGCACAAGCAATGCTTTGCACTAATTAGTAGAGTTTGTTTGTCGGCTGGCTCATCCGATTAAATTTTACTTTTGGTTTTTTGGTCGTTTTTATTTTGATAACTACTTTATTATTGAGCTCTCAAGACCATTTTTTTTTTTTTTTTTTTTTTTTTTTTTTTTTTTTTTTTAAGGAAAAATTGGTATGAAAGATTAATACTTGTTTTTGGTAGAAGTTATAGATCCATTTCGGAGACCACCACATCTCTTCATCAGACTTCTTTTTAACATTTTTATTCATTGGCGTCCGCCGAGATCGAACCTCGGATTTTCCGGTTGGAAGTCTAATGGCATCACCATTAGGCTACCGCCGCCTTGCATTTTGCTTGTATTAATTTTTCTTTTCATTTTTTCCTTTTTACAACCTACCATCCAGCAACAGTGACCTTGCCGACGTTATCGGTATTTGTCACTTGTATGTTGGTGTGGTTGTGTGTTTGTTTGGTTTGTACAAATTCTATTTTAAGCACAAGCAATGCTTTGCACTAATTAGTAGAGTTTGTTTGTCGGCTGGCTCATCCGATTAAATTTTACTTTTGGTTTTTTGGTCGTTTTTATTTTGATAACTACTTTATTATTGAGCTCTCAAGACCATTTTTTTTTTTTTTTTTTTTTTTTTTTTTTTTTTTTTTTTTTTTTTTTTTTTTTAAGGAAAAATTGGTATGAAAGATTAATACTTGTTTTTGGTAGAAGTTATAGATCCATTTCGGAGACCACCACATCTCTTCATCAGACTTCTTTTTAACATTTTTATTCATTGGCGTCCGCCGAGATCGAACCTCGGATTTTCCGGTTGGAAGTCTAATGGCATCACCATTAGGCTACCGCCGCCTTGCATTTTGCTTGTATTAATTTTTCTTTTCATTTTTTCCTTTTTACAACCTACCATCCAGCAACAGTGACCTTGCCGACGTTATCGGTATTTGTCACTTGTATGTTGGTGTGGTTGTGTGTTTGTTTGGTTTGTACAAATTCTATTTTAAGCACAAGCAATGCTTTGCACTAATTAGTAGAGTTTGTTTGTCGGCTGGCTCATCCGATTAAATTTTACTTTTGGTTTTTTGGTCGTTTTTATTTTGATAACTACTTTATTATTGAGCTCTCAAGACCATTTTTTTTTTTTTTTTTTTTTTTTTTTTTTTTTTTTTTTTTTTTTAAGGAAAAATTGGTATGAAAGATTAATACTTGTTTTTGGTAGAAGTTATAGATCCATTTCGGAGACCACCACATCTCTTCATCAGACTTCTTTTTAACATTTTTATTCATTGGCGTCCGCCGAGATCGAACCTCGGATTTTCCGGTTGGAAGTCTAATGGCATCACCATTAGGCTACCGCCGCCTTGCATTTTGCTTGTATTAATTTTTCTTTTCATTTTTTCCTTTTTACAACCTACCATCCAGCAACAGTGACCTTGCCGACGTTATCGGTATTTGTCACTTGTATGTTGGTGTGGTTGTGTGTTTGTTTGGTTTGTACAAATTCTATTTTAAGCACAAGCAATGCTTTGCACTAATTAGTAGAGTTTGTTTGTCGGCTGGCTCATCCGATTAAATTTTACTTTTGGTTTTTTGGTCGTTTTTATTTTGATAACTACTTTATTATTGAGCTCTCAAGACCATTTTTTTTTTTTTTTTTTTTTTTTTTTTTTTTTTTTTTTTTTTTTTAAGGAAAAATTGGTATGAAAGATTAATACTTGTTTTTGGTAGAAGTTATAGATCCATTTCGGAGACCACCACATCTCTTCATCAGACTTCTTTTTAACATTTTTATTCATTGGCGTCCGCCGAGATCGAACCTCGGATTTTCCGGTTGGAAGTCTAATGGCATCACCATTAGGCTACCGCCGCCTTGCATTTTGCTTGTATTAATTTTTCTTTTCATTTTTTCCTTTTTACAACCTACCATCCAGCAACAGTGACCTTGCCGACGTTATCGGTATTTGTCACTTGTATGTTGGTGTGGTTGTGTGTTTGTTTGGTTTGTACAAATTCTATTTTAAGCACAAGCAATGCTTTGCACTAATTAGTAGAGTTTGTTTGTCGGCTGGCTCATCCGATTAAATTTTACTTTTGGTTTTTTGGTCGTTTTTATTTTGATAACTACTTTATTATTGAGCTCTCAAGACCATTTTTTTTTTTTTTTTTTTTTTTTTTTTTTTTTTTTTTTTTTAAGGAAAAATTGGTATGAAAGATTAATACTTGTTTTTGGTAGAAGTCTGATGAAGAGATGTGGTGGTCTCCGAAATGGATCTATAACTTCTACCAAAAACAAGTATTAATCTTTCATACCAATTTTTCCTTAAAAAAAAAAAAAAAAAAAAAAAAAAAAAAAAAAAAAAAAAAAAAAAAAAAAAAAATGGTCTTGAGAGCTCAATAATAAAGTAGTTATCAAAATAAAAACGACCAAAAAACCAAAAGTAAAATTTAATCGGATGAGCCAGCCGACAAACAAACTCTACTAATTAGTGCAAAGCATTGCTTGTGCTTAAAATAGAATTTGTACAAACCAAACAAACACACAACCACACCAACATACAAGTGACAAATACCGATAACGTCGGCAAGGTCACTGTTGCTGGATGGTAGGTTGTAAAAAGGAAAAAATGAAAAGAAAAATTAATACAAGCAAAATGCAAGGCGGCGGTAGCCTAATGGTGATGCCATTAGACTTCCAACCGGAAAATCCGAGGTTCGATCTCGGCGGACGCCAATGAATAAAAATGTTAAAAAGAAGTCTGATGAAGAGATGTGGTGGTCTCCGAAATGGATCTATAACTTCTACCAAAAACAAGTATTAATCTTTCATACCAATTTTTCCTTAAAAAAAAAAAAAAAAAAAAAAAAAAAAAAAAAAAAGGTCTTGAGAGCTCAATAATAAAGTAGTTGCATTATTACATTGCAGCATTATCAACATGTGTCCTGTGCCCTATTAAAGTGTTGCATTTTTCATGTGATGAATGAAACAAAAATAATGCAACCTTTTACTTGTGCTAAGAGCAGAAAATGTTGCCCGTAGTCGGGCCAGTTTTATATTTTGTCAATAGAACAAACATCCCTAAAAAAGTGTTGAGTCTGTGTGGAAGAGAACAAAAAAATGTGACAGCCGGAAAAAAGTGCGACATTTTTGCTAGAATAAAAAAGTCCATTAGTCAAAGTAAGGATTAAAATTTTTGATTTTTTTTAATAATTAAAATTTTTTGTGTTGAAGTACGCGTTGTAAGGAAACGTACGTTAGGTATTTTTAAAGCATTTAGCTTGTGGCAAAATTCATTTGATAATTTCTATTCCCTGATTTTTGGTCATTAGGTTACTTCAGTTACGCATATATACCCTCCTTGCGTTTCCAATACTAGGCTTACAAACTAATTTTGCATGGGCATATTTAAATTCTAATTATTGATCTTGATTGTAATTCAGAAACAAGAGCATACATATATCCCGCATAGGGGTATTATAAACGCTTATGAAGTATGTACTCTTCTATATAAACCGGTAGTGGAGATACAAAAAACTATAAAGGGGAAATTCAATGTGGCATCATCAACCGTGAACTAAGTCTAATGCCATCAGCAGATAATATAAATAATATATTAAAACTATGTCCATGTAGTGGTATAAATACATTCTTGTACATAGCTAATACCCTAGTACATTCTAACTATAATTCCTTAAAGATTTTCAGAATCTTAAATTCTATAACCCGCATCGGGGTATATTTTCCAAATAAATTCAAATATATCAAAAAAATGTCATATGGCAAGTATATATGTATATGTTAAAGTCCGGTTTCTTTCACCCTTCGGGGCATTTAGGTTTTCGCTAAATAGTGTGACACACACACATACAAAAAAAAATAATATATAAAAAAAAAATCGATAATTTCCTGTCCTACCCTACAAGACGTCTTGCCGGCCGGAGAGGTGTACGCTAAATTCGCATACCATATCAACAAGCAAATTCAGAATTGTGACTTATGTATATCAACGAGTGGTGAAAGTCGCCGCCACCTACCTACTTCATTAACCCTCCTTCAAATTCTCAAAATCGATTTACCAACATTTGAATCGTTGACAGGCATACCTGCACATACGTACGTGTGACTGTGTGTGTAAGCGACCGTACTGACTATACCGATCAGTGGAAAGCTGCTTGCAACAAATCTTACCAAAGTGTAGCATTCACGATTTGTATAATATTTTTGACCTTTTCGTTTACCACTTACACACGCACCTCATAAGTGTACATATATACACCACTCTGGTAACACATAAATCCTGGCGGACGCAGGTAATCAGCTCTAGTATTGTGGCTCGTTAAGTGCCTAATGGTGAGTGTGTGTGATGTTGGCCGATCTGAATACGCCAACTACATGACATTGGCAACGTGCAACAGGCGGATGATATTAAGTACGATTCGGGCGCACTCACACCCACTGCGAAGCGTAAGCTATTACCACGTGCGATGTCGATTTACATGAAACTTAAAATTTCGAGTATACATACACATATGCAGGCAACCAAATATGTTGGTATATAGGCATTACCTCAATACGTGGCTGTATAGTGACATACGTGCAACTATATTCATATGTATGCGTGTTGCACAGATATTACAACTACTCCTGCGGAAGTATACAGTCTTGTAAGTCTGGAGTTGAGCCGAGCTAAGCACTTAGGTACAGAAGCATGATTCACTGAAATTAATAGTATTCTTCTTCTTCTTCTATATTAATTTTTCTGATTCTCCTCACACCCGCTCAACTCTTCCACTTACTTTTCCTGTATACACATATCTACATACATACATCGAAATTTTAATTCAATTTAGTATGAGTAGGTTCAGAAACACAGCATGAAGCGCAACAGTGGCAGTATGCATATAATTTTTGATGCTTGTGATGAGCAACGCTTGATGAAAAGGTTTATATTTATGAATGCTCTGCAGGTACTACAAAGCAGGTTGCACTTCAACGTGGATTTCTGAACAAACTCTATACTTAAACCGATACTTATATACATAGGTATATTCTTATACAGGCATGTATACGTATGACTAAACTACTGAATACAGAAAAACCTGGCAGCCGTCCTGATGCTTTCGATGATGGTGTGGGTACTCCGACTGGGTTATAATAATTGTTGGTAATCACATTAGTGTTGATGATGGTACTTGGTGATTTCAGTATTCACACTCCCCGGTGACATGTGGTAAGGTTGTTTGTTCTGACGCTTATGGTGGTGGTTTAGCGATGATCATGCTGATGTGGTAGATGGTAGGGATGACTCACATGCTCCGGTTTCAGTTGGGTTGAAGGCCACGCGGCCAGCTCTTCTTTGAGCGTACTGGTGTTTTTGGTTGCAAAATTGGCTTACCTTGGCTGGATTTTTCAGCGGCAGCTTAGGCTTTTTGGCAATGGGGAACTTATCAACCACGTGGTTTTGGAGATGGGCAATATGGTTTCCACGGTCGGCCAATTTAATGGTGGCAAAAACGTGGCCCGACCGGTGGTGTTGCGATCGTGGTTTCAATTGGCGTCGGATGATCGTTGGAGGTGGCATGCGGCGCCGTTGTTACAATAATGTTCCTACTTTTCCAGTGATAGCCTTGAGGAGAAAATTTGTTCGGCCATACAACAAAATGTTGGTTATAATTTACCATATTGTATCACTCACTTTTTTTTTTTTTTAAATTTATGCTGTCACACGTTTGCCTGGAGTTGGACCGCAATTCCTCCGCACCAATATCAATGAAAGAAAAACTTAAATTTTTAACTTGTGGCGTCGATGGCCACAGATAAAATTTCTCGTGATGTTACTGCTGCTGATCAGGTAGCGAGAAAATTCTAGAATGCCGGAAGTGCCAAAGCCAGCACTTAGCTGCGGTTGTCTGACATTTGGTGGCATCACTTACTAAAGTGCGTTCGCAAAAAATGGTAGTTCATATGTACATCAGCAGGGTTGCATTTGCTCCCGACACAGGGTGACCGCAACACTGGTTATTTTTATACAAAAATATTGTGTGCTTTGGCCCACATCCTGTTATAGGTAATAGAAACGAAAAGCGGTACACCTTAAAATATATGTACGTACCTGGACGGCCGAGCTTTCTCGGGCTGTATACTTCATCAAAAGTTAAATCAGCTAAAACGCAGCTAAAACAAATCACGTATGTATGTATGAAATTAGGAAAAACAGCTAAAATTCTCCACATACAGCATACAGGAAGACGACTTAACATATTAGAAAATATGGAGATATACAAACAAAAAACATTCGTAGGTAAAATAATAAATGATCAAATAAATACCGCATCGGATACATTATTTGAACCGCTTAAGCTACTATACCCGAAAGAGGACAAAAGACCTAAAACCGACATAAACAAAACAACACACAAACGGACAATAACGGACTTTTACCTACTTGGTTAATGAGGGTACAATAATGAAAATATGACAAAAAATAGATTTGCATACCTAAACACACAACACAGACTCACACACACACACACGTCACCCGAACGCACGAATGCACGAACACATCACATGAACACGAAGTACCTGAACAAAACGACGGAAGTTAGTTACTATAAATATTATCGAACTTACACAAAATAACTCAGAACGAAAGAAGAAACTGAAGATGGCGCATATTAGCCGAAACCGGTTTGTCTCCAAACCAAACTTGACAAGGGATGACGGAAAATCGTTCCACAATACATCATATTCCTACCCTGTCGGAAAAACTAGCAACCAAAAAGTTATTAATAATGCCAGTCAGGCACATCAAATCCGGACAAATATTCTACTGACAGCATACAAAAGGCGGCTACAGAAAATACACAACACAAAAGCCAACATATGGTTTAATAAGGAATGTCTAAAGACCAAACTCATGCCAAAATACGCGCAAATAGGGCACAAAGTGAACAGCGAGGATAAACGCAAAATTATACGGAAGATGCGAGATCAGGAACCAACACGCAAAGAAGGAGCGCATAAATGAGGAACTACTACGCATCCACCTGGAGCGGATGGAAAACAACCTAGTTAGTTGCCTTATGGAAACGTTAGACACTATAAAGGAGGAGATCAAAAAGGCCATGGAACACAAATACAAAAAACTCAACAAAAAACTGGAGGACCTTGACACAAAACAAAACAACAACAAAAAAGGCTCACAACAGAACAAAACATCATTCCATCCAAGATTTGTTAACTTAACAAATCTTTCAATCAACGCCAAAGAAACAGAGCTACTACAAAAAGGTTTGAAGTACAATATCGAAAGCTACGATAGAAAAAAAGACGTAGAGAACACTATTGCAGACACGGAGATGGCCATATCACTAGTACCAAACGAAGAACAGGAGCACGCAAGGCATCTATGCAGACGCATAATCGAAAAGAGTATAAAAGCTGCTGGAAATGAAATGGCAACGGACGACAATAAAACGGCAAAAGTATTAAGGAAGAAACTAATCGATAATAAGGTGATAGCAACAAAAGCAGACAAAGGAAATACAACGGTGCTAATGGACGAAGAGGAATACACCGCGAAAACGGGTCAACTCATCAAAGAAATGGGCTGTCGAGTGATAAGGAAAGACCCAACGGAAGAATGCCAAATGGCAATAAAGCGGCAATAAAACAAGCAAAGAATATAATAGACAACAAGATGACCTACACTCTCACGGCATTGAATCCATCGGCCCCGTCACTGATCGCACTACCTAAAATCCACAAAGCAGGAACACCTATGCGACCAGTAATAAACCATAAGTCGGCACCAGGATATAGACTATCAAAACATCTAAACAAGCTACTAACCGAGAAACTAGACCTATCCAATAAATACACAATCAAAAACACGACGGAACTAGTCAACAAACTGAACAACCTGAACGTACCCAAGGACTCAAAACTGGTATCATTTGACGTGAAGGATCTATACCCTTCGATACCAACGACAGAAACACTAAAAACTTTAACTAAAATACTGACAGAGAAAACGAACAAAGACATTGCTACAGAGATAGTAAATACGCTGAGAGTAACCCTGGACCAGAACTATTTTAAATTTGACAATAAAATATACAGACAAACTCACGGACTAGGCATAGGTAGACCCACATCAGCTATCCTTATGGAAGTATTTATGCAACATTTGGAAGAAATTTATATGGAAGAACTGACGGCAAATTTGGGAGTCAATTTTTATGCCAGGTATGTAGATGACATCATCTGCCTAATATCGGGAAATAAAGAAGAACAAATTTTGGAGCACCTCAACAGCCAACACAAAAATATAAAATTCACTATGGATACAGAGAAAAATGGAAAAATCAACTACCTGGACCTAACAATTAAAATAAACAAAGAGACTAACAAATTTACTTACGAAATATACAGAAAACCCACAGCAACAGATATAATAGCCGTGTTTCACATACGGTGATCCTAACCCAGATAAAAATTTTTGCATGTAAATGCAACAACAAAGATTTCAGCTCGATTAAACCAGATAAATTGCTGGTTCAATTTCTGATCCGCCCTGTTCGATTTGTTTTTTCCGTGCTGATTTGGCAGCACAGTGCTTTTTTGATTTGGCAGAACTGAAAAGTGACATTTGTGTATGTATACATATCTATAAATATACCCTGCAGTAAATTTGTTTCACTGCTAAATGATCATTGATCATTCTTTGTTGAATATTCATCACTATCGTTTTGCGTTGGTGCAAGCAAGCAAGCTATATTGAAACACCAAACGAAATACCATCTAGGCGGTTAAAAACCCATGAGCCAGCTTGTATTTCGGTAGGTTTTTTGACATTTGGCAGCTTTTGTGACAAATTTTTCAATTTGACTACTATAAAACAAATTATATTTAAAATAAAAAATATATGGAAATACAAATTTCAAATTTGCCTCTTGTAAGCTTCTGCTTTGGCCGTAAGGGGACAGAAGAAGTCCGGAAGAAAAATTATACTGCGCACTGGCTTATCCTTATAACATGGAATACATAGCTATCCCGCCATTTGAGTTTCATAATTTATTTCAGTAATTTAAATTCAAATTTCCAAAAAAATAATTTTTGAAATAGGGTGCGTTCGCGACGGCAATCAGAACCGTAGTGTTGCAAGTATCACGTTCTTCGCGTGTTTGTGGCAACACCTGCAAAAGTCAAACGTTCGTTTGACACATCAACCGTGCAGTTTGCTTGAATAATCGGCAACAGAAAATTTGTGTCTGCAATTTTTGCTTTAAAAAAATGGAAAGAGAAGGGTAAGCATGATTGCTATATATTTAATGGAATATGCAATAATGTAATTTTAATAACAGAAATTAATTGCAAATACTTTTAATAATGCTGTTATAGCAATATATCAGCTGAGTATCAGCAGGCAAGTGCAAAATAAGCAACGGGGTTGCTGTACTGCTGCAATTATACATTTTCATGAACGTGCCCATAGTTATTTTCATTTAATTTGAAGTTTAAAGTCAATCAAATTGTTTTTGAGGGAGTATTTGTCTCTTTTCAACGTACAGAAGAATTGTTTTTGCGCTATTACAACTCTGACGAGTTTTATGGCCGAGCTTCTCTCCCAATTCGAGGTGTGCTCCTTTTGTTTTTCCTACCATTGGACAGTTTTATTCCGGCTCCGAACGGAGTCATATAGGCATTAGGAAAGCAAACCATTTATTTGAAAAAATTCAGCAGCCTTTATATGAAAGCATTCACTGATGCCTCCTCATGATGAATTTCATCAGTGATTCATAAAGGATTCATTTCAGATTTTTACTGCTGGGTATATGTTGTATATGTTTCTTCTTCTTTTTAGTTCTTTGCAAGTGCAGCCAATTTTCATTATGAGCCGGATTGTTTCAGTAAAAATTTATCTTAACCCAGACCCAGATGTAATAACTGAAATGCCCCTAATAATACACAATAAATCTAACCATCCTCAACAGCACAAGAACGCCGCTTTCAGACATTTATTAACACGACTTGAACGAACCCCGTTAGAAAAAGAAGCTTACAACAAGGAACTGAGCACAATATACACAATCGCAGAGAACAACGGATATCAAAAAAGTTTAGTGAAGAAAATACAAAAAAACATAAATTCGAGAAAGTCAGAAACCAAAGAAAAAGAAGAGAAGAAATGGGCAGTCCTATCATATACCGGAGCAACATCTTACAAGTTGGCTAAAGTTTTCCAAAAATATAACATTAATGCAGCATTTAAAACGAGGAACAATATGGGAAAACTTCTACGAAACAACATTAACAAGGAAGACCTCTTTGACAAACAAGGCGTATACAAATTGACTTGCGAATGCCAAAACAGTTATATAGGACAAACAGGACGCCAAATCAAGACGAGATATCGAGAACACATAAGGGATTACAATAAGAAAATAAGAAAATCATCAACGACAGTGGAATCAAATTTCGCCAACCACATGGCAGAAAACAAGTGTACACTCATGAAAATAGGAAAAACAGCTAAAATTCTCCACATACAGCATAAAGGAAGACGACTTAACATATTAGAAAATATGGAGATATACAAACAAAAAACATTCGTAGGTAAAATAATAAATGAACAAATAAACACCGCATCGGATACATTATTTGAACCGCTTAAGCTACTATACCCGAAAGAGGACAAAAGACCTAAAACCGACATAAGCAAAACAACACACAAACGGACAATAACGGACTTTTACCTACTTGGTTAATGAGGGTACAATAATGAAAATATGACAAAAAATAGATTTGCATACCTAAACACACAACACAGACTCACACACACGTCACCCGAACGCACGAATGCACGAACACATCACATGAACACGAAGTACCTGAACAAAACGACGGAAGTTAGTTACTATAAATACTATCGAACTTACACAAAATAACTCAGAACGAAAGAAGACACTGAAGATGGTGCATATTAGCCGAAACCGGTTTGTCTCCAAACCAAACTTGACAAGGGATGACGGAAAATCGTTCCACAATACATCATATTCCTACCCTGTCGGAAAAACAAGCAACCAAAAAGTTATATATTGTTTTTCTTTTATTCAGTTTATTTAAGTACTCGTACATACATACTAGGGATTCCAATCCCGCCCTTTTTAACAACCCGAAAATCCCCGGATAGCTAGAATTGTATCCCGGGATTTTCGGGATAATATAAAGAGAGAATATTCCGCTATTAAAGCAAAGAAAAGTTATATTTTATATAATTTTTATTGGTCTCAGATCTGTATACTAATAGCATTTCCTATTCTGAATGAAAATGTTGCATTATTACATTGCAGCATTATCAACATGTGTCCTGTGCCCTATTAAAGTGTTGCATTTTTCATGTGATGAATGAAACAAAAATAATGCAACCTTTTACTTGTGCTAAGAGCAGAAAATGTTGCCCGTAGTCGGGCCAGTTTTATATTTTGTCAATAGAACAAACATCCCTAAAAAAGTGTTGAGTCTGTGTGGAAGAGAACAAAAAAATGTGACAGCCGGAAAAAAGTGCGACATTTTTGCTAGAATAAAAAAGTCCATTAGTCAAAGTAAGGATTAAAATTTTTGATTTTTTTTAATAATTAAAATTTTTTGTGTTGAAGTACGCGTTGTAAGGAAACGTACGTTAGGTATTTTTAAAGCATTTAGCTTGTGGCAAAATTCATTTGATAATTTCTATTCCCTGATTTTTGGTCATTTATTTCTCAAATTTTTTTTGGAATTTTTCCACATGGAAAGTAAATAATGGAAAAAAGTGGAAACAAAATTTTAATTAGACTTGATAGTCTTACAACATTGTACTAAAATTAAATACGCAGCTGGATACTGGGAATTCATATCAAAATTTGTGCCTCCGATATTTATCTATTCAGAAGTTGCATTAATTTTCTGAATTTTTCGGAAAGCTTATTCGCTTAAACAAGGTGCGTCGTTAAATTCTAAAAAAAATTTTTATTGCAAATTATCAAATGATTGCAATGATTGCCTTTTTAATAATATCCTAAAAGTACCAACTGTAAAGGCAAATGTTTTGTTCACCAAATGTATGTAATTTTCGTTGTTGGTTGTGCTTTTTAAAGTAACTCTTAGGTATTATTAAATAATACGCATGATTTTACGTTCCTATTTTATTTTGTTACTAATGAAATAGCAAAAATTGCAATAAAAATCTATTTTTCTTTGCATTTTAAAGTTCTAGCGTTTCTCTAAAAATGTATTTACTTTTTTCAACCCCAAATGTGGGAAAATAATACTTGTCGAAAAATTTTGAATAAAATTCTACGTTTCAAAAGAATTTCGGTGTAGTTTTTGAGATATTCAAGTCCAAAGAGGCGAAAAACGCAGTTTGAGGCAATATTCACTCCTCAATATTTTTAAAATTACTCACTTTCATTAAAAACTGATTACATCTATTGAAAGCACGATCATTTCTTTTGAAGACAACGTAGACATCTGAATAAGATACCCGAAAAAGCAAAGCGCTGTTTTTAAGAGAAATTATCGTTCTTTCAATAGCTGCAATCATCTTTTAATGAAAGTAAGTAGGTAATTTAACAGATTGAGCAGTGAATATAGCAAAAAATCAAAACCTACACATATTACCGAAAATCCGACTTCAGATTCAGAATCAGCGCACCGAAATCCTTTAGAAAAGTTGAATTTTATTTGAGTTAGAAAATTTTTTGGAAATTTTGCCGGCCTGTGTAATTAAAGTCCAAATCCCGGGACCAATCCCGGGATCCTGGGATTATAAAAAAAATCTCGAAAATCCCGGGGTCGTAAAAATCGGAAAAATTGGAATCCCTAATACATACGTATTAGTTAAACGAAAGTTTTGTATGTTCATTAGTACTCGCTATTGTCCAAGCACCATTTTAGTTTTTCTAATTCAAATTTAGCTTTTTCTAACAATAAATTGTTTGTCTCTTCCTCCAGAGATGCGGCTCGCTTTTTTATTTCCTCTGTTTCCAGCTGTGTTTTCAATATTTTAATTTCTATATTCTTTTTGATTTCCAAATGTTTTATTCTCATTGCCGCCTCTCGGCGAATATAGTCTGTGGATCTACGCACATTACCATTGGGCATCTCTTTTGGAGAGCTTTCATTGCTTTCTGGACTATTATGTTCAGTATTTTTAGTTTGCAAGCCATCAGTATGGTGAGCGTCTTTTTCCTCTACTAAATCATTAATATTGTTATTTAATAATTCTATACTTATTTTATCTATCGGGAAAGAATCCGCACTGTCGTCGTTAAGCTTCTGTTTCCGTTTCCTTTGCTTTCGTTCTCTGCAAAACGGCGCCATCACTATCAAAATCGTTGTTAATTTCGCACAGTAGTACAGGTGCAGCCTCTTTGACCATGGTAGTTATTGCTCTAATTTCGTTTGATTGATGAGAAATGTGTGGACCACCTCCGGTCCTTATCAAGTTGCCTCTTTCTGTGGAACGAACCCTGCGTGTTAACGCTTTCATATTGTCTCATGCCCGCTTTAAAGTTAAAGTTGTACGCTTATGCACATATTGATTGCAGTTGAATTCTTCGTTGATTAAATCCCATGCTGCTCGCTTCTTCTCAATTGACTTGTCACCCGTAAGCTTGGACTCAACGACAGGGTATTTCTTGACCAGTTGGGCCAATAACGCCTTTTCATCCCCGGTAAAATTGGCCTTTCTTTTCCTCTGCTTTCTTGATGGGACTTCCTAAATTAAAATAACACTGGTAATAACCTCAGGATGAATTTCTCATATCAGGTACTTACCATTTTTTGTATATTTTTTAACGACAATTTCAATTTTTTATATTTTATTATTTAAATTTTTGATTTTTGGTTGACAACGAGTCAAGTGATGCCAAAGAAAAAAGGGAAAATTTCATCGCATACTTAAACTTTTCATTAACTAATGAACTCCTTTTTTTGGACTCTGAGATGAAACGATAGTTAACAGATTTAATGAAAATTCGTTAAGGGACCATTAGGCCCAATTTAATGAACGTTTCTGAGTGCGGCTGTTTATCTTTGTAGTCTGTTAACTCTTCTCGCAAAGTTGCACTATGGCGCCTCTGCCGAAAAAACGTGCCAAAAATCAAAAATTTCATGAAATTGTTTTATAAATCCAATATATGTATCTAATAGAGAATTTAGTTTAGGAGGTAGAGCCGCTAAAACTTGACAAATTTTCAAGAGAGAAAAAAATGTGTTATTTTTGTTATTTTTTTTTGCATTTAATATTATTTTGCCTGTAGGTAAAGCGGCCGGTTGCTACTTATTTGTAATGCGATGAAAGGTAATTCAATTCTAAGTTTAAACAAAAGTTTTCGCATATACCTGTTTTTCGAAAAGCCTATTTCTAGGCCCTTTTTCAAACTTTGATGGAAAAAAGAAAAAAAGTCAAAAAAGGTATTTGCGACATTAACAGTGGTTATTTGTGGAATATTCCTTTACCAGAATCCATAAAGTTTACTTGCATCCAGCTGCGATTTTACTTTTTACATCAAATAAAGTAAAACAACCTTGGGAACAAATACACGTCTGGGCAGGTACAGATATGGACAATGAAGATGTAGTTAACGGCATTGCCCGTCTTAAACTCTCGTCTCAAACTGATGTGGATAGTTTATCCTCGATTTTATTCAAGCAGTGTGATTCATTAATTTACCCTCTACTGCAAATCTTTAATAAGTCTCTTGCCTCCGGCAGTTTTATGGACGCATGGAAAATGGCTTTTATTTCCCCAATTTACAAAAGTGGTAATAAAAACGATGTTAGCAATTATAGGCCTATTGCAAAGCTTTCTGCCACTGCAAAACTATTCGAGTGCATACTTAAAGAAAAATTACTCTTTGCGGTAAAAAATATAATATGTCAAGAGCAGCATGGTTTCTTTCCGAGCCGCTCAACAGTTTCTAATTTGGCTGTCTTTTCAAATGACTGTATTGCAGCTTTCCAGTCGGGGTGTCAAGTTGACACAGTCTACACTGACTTCTCGAAAGCTTTCGATCGTGTATCCCATGCAATTTTGATTAAGAAATTAGCTTGTATCGGGTTCCACTCCGTCTTCTTAAGATTGATTGCTTCCTACTTGCACAATCGCAGTGGAATCAAATTTCGCCAACCACATGGCAGAAAACAAGTGTACACCCATGAAAATAGGAAAAACAGCTAAAACTCTCCACATAAAGGAAGACGACTTAACATATTAGAAAATATGGAGATATACAAACAAAAAACATTCGTAGGTAAAAGAATAAATGAACAAATAAACACCGCATCGGATACATTATTTGAACCGCTTAAGCTACTATACCCGAAAGGGGACAAAAGACCTAAAACCGACATAAGCAAAACAACACACAAACGGACAATAACGGACTTTTACCTACTTGGTTAATGAGGGTACAATAATGAAAATATGACAAAAAATTTGCATACCTAAACACACAACACAGACTCACACACACACACACGTCACCCGAACGCACGAATGCACGAACACATCACATGAACACGAAGTACCTGAACAAAACGAGGGAAGTTAGTTACTATAAATACTATCGAACTTACACAAAATAACTCAGAACGAAAGAAGACACTGAAGATGGTGCATATTAGCCGAAACCGGTTTGTCTCCAAACCAAACTTGACAAGGGATGACGGAAAATCGTTCCACAATACATCATATTCCTACCCTGTCGGAAAAACAAGCAACCAAAAAGTTATATATTGTTTTTCTTTTATTCAGTTTATTTAGGTACTCGTACATACATACTAGGGATTCCAATCCCGCCCTTTTTAACAACCCGAAAATCCCGGGATAGCTAGAATTGTATCCCGGGATTTTCGGGATAAGATAAAGAGAGAATATTCCGCTATTAAAGCAAAAAAAAGTTATATTTTATATAATTTTTATTGGTCTCAGATCTGTATACTAATAGCATTTCCTATTCTGAATGAAAATGTTGCATTATTACATTGCAGCATTATCAACATGTGTCCTGTGCCCTATTAAAGTGTTGCATTTTTCATGTGATGAATGAAACAAAAATAATGCAACCTTTTACTTGTGCTAAGAGCAGAAAATGTTGCCCGTAGTCGGGCCAGTTTTATATTTTGTCAATAGAACAAACATCCCTAAAAAAGTGTTGAGTCTGTGTGGAAGAGAACAAAAAAATGTGACAGCCGGAAAAAAGTGCGACATTTTTGCTAGAATAAAAAAGTCCATTAGTCAAAGTAAGGATTAAAATTTTTGATTTTTTTTAATAATTAAAATTTTTTGTGTTGAAGTACGCGTTGTAAGGAAACGTACGTTAGGTATTTTTAAAGCATTTAGCTTGTGGCAAAATTCATTTGATAATTTCTATTCCCTGATTTTTGGTCATTTATTTCTCAAATTTTTTTTGGAATTTTTCCACATGGAAAGTAAATAATGGAAACAAAATTTTAATTAGACTTGATAGTCTTACAACATTGTACTAAAATTAAATACGCAGCTGGATACTGGGAATTCATATCAAAATTTGTGCCTCCGATATTTATCTATTCAGAAGTTGCATTAATTTTCTGAATTTTTCGGAAAGCTTATTCGCTTAAACAAGGTGCGTCGTTAAATTCTAAAAAAATTTTTATTGCAAATTATCAAATGATTGCAATGATTGCCTTTTTAATAATATCCTAAAAGTACCAACTGTAAAGGCAAATGTTTTGTCCACCAAATGTATGTAATTTTCGTTGTTGGTTGTGCTTTTTAAAGTAACTCTTAGGTATTATTAAATAATACGCATGATTTTTTATTTTATTTTGTTACTAATGAAATAGCAAAAATTGCAATAAAAATCTATTTTTCTTTGCATTTTAAAGTTCTAGCGTTTCTCTAAAAATGTATTTACTTTTTTCAACCCCAAATGTGGGAAAATAATACTTGTCGAAAAATTTTGAATAAAATTCTACGTTTCAAAAGAATTTCGGTGTAGTTTTTGAGATATTCAAGTCCAAAGAGGCGAAAAACGCAGTTTGAGGCAATATTCACTCCTCAATATTTTTAAAATTACTCACTTTCATTAAAAACTGATTACATCTATTGAAAGCACGATCATTTCTTTTGAAGACAACGTAGACATCTGAATAAGATACCCGAAAAAGCAAAGCGCTGTTTTTAAGAGAAATTATCGTTCTTTCAATAGCTGCAATCATCTTTTAATGAAAGTAAGTAGGTAATTTAACAGATTGAGCAGTGAATATAGCAAAAAATCAAAACCTACACATATTACCGAAAATCCGACTTCAGATTCAGAATCAGCGCACCGAAATCCTTTAGAAAAGTTGAATTTTATTTGAGTTAGAAAATTTTTTGGAAATTTTGCCGGCCTGTGTAATTAAAGTCCAAATCCCGGGACCAATCCCGGGATCCTGGGATTATAAAAAAAATCTCGAAAATCCCGGGGTCGTAAAAATCGGAAAAATTGGAATCCCTAATACATACGTATTAGTTAAACGAAAGTTTTGTATGTTCATTAGTACTCGCTATTGTCCAAGCACCATTTTAGTTTTTCTAATTCAAATTTAGCTTTTTCTAACAATAAATTGTTTGTCTCTTCCTCCAGAGATGCGGCTCGCTTTTTTATTTCCTCTGTTTCCAGCTGTGTTTTCAATATTTTAATTTCTATATTCTTTTTGATTTCCAAATGTTTTATTCTCATTGCCGCCTCTCGGCGAATATAGTCTGTGGATCTACGCACATTACCATTGGGCATCTCTTTTGGAGAGCTTTCATTGCTTTCTGGACTATTATGTTCAGTATTTTTAGTTTGCAAGCCATCAGTATGGTGAGCGTCTTTTTCCTCTACTAAATCATTAATATTGTTATTTAATAATTCTATACTTATTTTATCTATCGGGAAAGAATCCGCACTGTCGTCGTTAAGCTTCTGTTTCCGTTTCCTTTGCTTTCGTTCTCTGCAAAACGGCGCCATCACTATCAAAATCGTTGTTAATTTCGCACAGTAGTACAGGTGCAGCCTCTTTGACCATGGTAGTTATTGCTCTAATTTCGTTTGATTGATGAGAAATGTGTGGACCACCTCCGGTCCTTATCAAGTTGCCTCTTTCTGTGGAACGAACCCTGCGTGTTAACGCTTTCATATTGTCTCATGCCCGCTTTAAAGTTAAAGTTGTACGCTTATGCACATATTGATTGCAGTTGAATTCTTCGTTGATTAAATCCCATGCTGCTCGCTTCTTCTCAATTCTCAACGACAGGGTATTTCTTGACCAGTTGGGCCAGTAACTCCTTTTCATCCCCGGTAAAATTGGCCTTTCTTTTCCTCTGCTTTCTTGATGGGACTTCCTAAATTAAAATAACACTGGATGAATTTCTCATAGCAGGTACTTACCATTTTTTGTATATTTTTTAACGGCAATTTCAATTTTTTATATTTTATTATTTAAATTTTTGATTTTTGGTTGACAACGAGTCAAGTGATGCCAAAGAAAAAAGGGAAAATTTCATCGCATACTTAAACTTTTCATTAACTAATGAACTCCTTGTTTTGGACTCTGAGATGAAACGATAGTTAACAGATTTAATGAAAATTCATTAAGTGACCATTAGGCCCAATTTAATGAACGTTTCTGAGTGCGGCTGTTTATCTTTGTAGTCTGTTAACTCTTCTCGCAACGTTGCACTATGGCGCCTCTGCCGAAAAAACGTGCCAAATCAAAAATTTCATGAAATTGTTTTATAAATCCAATATATGTATCTAATAGAGAATTTAGTTTAGGAGGTAGAGCCGCTAAAACTTGACAAATTTTCAAGAGAGAAAAAAATTTGTTATTTTTGTTATTTTTTTTTGCATTTAATATTATTTTGCCTGTAGGTAAAGCGGCCGGTTGCTACTTATTTGTAATGCGATAAAAGGTAATTCAATTCTAAGTTTAAACAAAAGTTTTCGCATATACCTGTTTTTCGAAAAGCCTATTTTTAGGCCCTTTTTCAAACTTTGATGGAAAAAAGAAAAAAAGTCAAAAAAGGTATTTGCGACATTAACAGTGGTTATTTGTGGAATATTCCTTTACCAGAATCCATAAAGTTTACCTGCGTCCAGCTGCGATTTTACTTTTTACATCAAATAAAGTAAAACAACCTTGGGAACAAATACACGTCTGGGCAGGTACAGATATGGACAATGAAGATGTAGTCAACGGCATTGCCCGTCTTAAACTCTCGTCTCAAACTGATGTGGATAGTTTATCCTCGATTTTATTCAAGCAGTGTGATTCATTAATTTACCCTCTACTGCAAATCTTTAATAAGTCTCTTGCCTCCGGCAGTTTTATAGACGCATGGAAAATGGCTTTTATTTCCCCAATTTACAAAAGTGGTAATAAAAACGATGTTAGCAATTATAGGCCTATTGCAAAGCTTTCTGCCACTGCAAAACTATTCGAGTGCATACTTAAAGAAAAATTACTCTTTGCGGTAAAAAATATAATATGTCAAGAGCAGCATGGTTTCTTTCCGAGCCGCTCAACAGTTTCTAATTTGGCTGTCTTTTCAAATGACTGTATTGCAGCTTTCCAGTCGGGGTGTCAAGTTGACACAGTCTACACTGACTTCTCGAAAGCTTTCGATCGTGTATCCCATGCAATTTTGATTAAGAAATTAGCTTGTATCGGGTTCCACTCCGTCTTCTTAAGATTGATTGCTTCCTACTTGCACAATCGCAGTGGAATCAAATTTCGCCAACCACATGGCAGAAAACAAGTGTACACCCATGAAAATAGGAAAAACAGCTAAAACTCTCCACATAAAGGAAGACGACTTAACATATTAGAAAATATGGAGATATACAAACAAAAAACATTCGTAGGTAAAAGAATAAATGAACAAATAAACACCGCATCGGATACATTATTTGAACCGCTTAAGCTACTATACCCGAAAGGGGACAAAAGACCTAAAACCGACATAAGCAAAACAACACACAAACGGACAATAACGGACTTTTACCTACTTGGTTAATGAGGGTACAATAATGAAAATATGACAAAAAATTTGCATACCTAAACACACAACACAGACTCACACACACACACACGTCACCCGAACGCACGAATGCACGAACACATCACATGAACACGAAGTACCTGAACAAAACGACGGAAGTTAGTTACTATAAATACTATCGAACTTACACAAAATAACTCAGAACGAAAGAAGACACTGAAGATGGTGCATATTAGCCGAAACCGGTTTGTCTCCAAACCAAACTTGACAAGGGATGACGGAAAATCGTTCCACAATACATCATATTCCTACCCTGTCGGAAAAACAAGCAACCAAAAAGTTATATATTGTTTTTCTTTTATTCAGTTTATTTAGGTACTCGTACATACATACTAGGGATTCCAATCCCGCCCTTTTTAACAACCCGAAAATCCCGGGATAGCTAGAATTGTATCCCGGGATTTTCGGGATAAGATAAAGAGAGAATATTCCGCTATTAAAGCAAAAAAAAGTTATATTTTATATAATTTTTATTGGTCTCAGATCTGTATACTAATAGCATTTCCTATTCTGAATGAAAATGTTGCATTATTACATTGCAGCATTATCAACATGTGTCCTGTGCCCTATTAAAGTGTTGCATTTTTCATGTGATGAATGAAACAAAAATAATGCAACCTTTTACTTGTGCTAAGAGCAGAAAATGTTGCCCGTAGTCGGGCCAGTTTTATATTTTGTCAATAGAACAAACATCCCTAAAAAAGTGTTGAGTCTGTGTGGAAGAGAACAAAAAAATGTGACAGCCGGAAAAAAGTGCGACATTTTTGCTAGAATAAAAAAGTCCATTAGTCAAAGTAAGGATTAAAATTTTTGATTTTTTTTTTAATAATTAAAATTTTTTGTGTTGAAGTACGCGTTGTAAGGAAACGTACGTTAGGTATTTTTAAACAATTTAGCTTGTGGCAAAATTCATTTGATAATTTCTATTCCCTAAATTTTGGTCATTTATTTCTCAAATTTTTTTTGGAATTTTTCCACATGGAAAGTAAATAATGGAAAAAAGTGGAAACAAAATTTTAATTAGACTTGATAGTCTTACAACATTGTACTAAAATTAAATACGCAGCTGGATACTGGGAATTCATATCAAAATTTGTGCCTCCGATATTTATCTATTCAGAAGTTGCATTAATTTTCTGAATTTTTCGGAAAGCTTATTCGCTTAAACGAAGTGCGTCGTTAAATTCTAAAAAAAATTTTATTGCAAATTATCAAATGATTGCAATGATTGCCTTTTTAATAATATCCTAAAAGTACCAACTGTAAAGGCAAATTTTTTGTTCACCAAATGTATGTAATTTTCGTTGTTGGTTGTGCTATTTAAAGTAACTCTTAGGTATTATTAAATAATACGCATGATTTTACGTTCCTATTTTATTTTGTTACTAATGAAATAGCAAAAATTGCAATAAAAATCTATTTTTCTTTGCATTTTAAAGTTCTAGCGTTTCTCTAAAAATGTATTTACTTTTTTCAACCCCAAATGTGGGAAAATAATACTTATCGAAAAATTTTGAATAAAATTCTACGTTTCAAAAGAATTTCGGTGTAGTTTTTGAGATATTCAAGTCCAAAGAGGCGAAAAACGCAGTTTGAGGCAATATTCACTCCTCAATATTTTTAAAATTACTCACTTTCATTAAAAACTGTTTACATCTATTGAAAGCACGATCATTTCTTTTGAAGACAACGTAGACATCTGAAAAAGATACCCGAAAAAGCAAAGCGCTGTTTATAAGAGTAATTATCGTTCTTTCAATAGCTGCAATCATCTTTTAATGAAAGTAAGTAGGTAATTTAACAGATTGAGCAGTGAATATAGCAAAAAATCAAAACCTACACATATTACCGAAAATCCGACTTCAGATTCAGAATCAGCGCACCGAAATCCTTTAGAAAAGTTGAATTTTATTTGAGTTAGAAAATTTTTTGGAAATTTTGCCGGCCTGTGTAATTAAAGTCCAAATCCCGGGACCAATCCCGGGATCCTGGGATTATAAAAAAAATCTCGAAAATCCCGGGGTCGTAAAAATCGGAAAAATTGGAATCCCTAATACATACGTATTAGTTAAACGAAAGTTTTGTATGTTCATTAGTACTCGCTATTGTCCAAGCCCCATTTTAGTTTTTCTAATTCAAATTTAGCTTTTTCTAACAATAAATTGTTTGTCTCTTCCTCCAGAGATGCGGCTCGCTTTTTTATTTCCTCTGTTTCCAGCTGTGTTTTCAATATTTTAATTTCTATATTCTTTTTGATTTCCAAATGTTTTATTTTCATTGGCGCCTCTCGGCGAATATAGTCTGTGGATCTACGCACATTACCATTGGGCATCTCTTTTGGAGAGCTTTCATTGCTTTCTGGACTATTATGTTCAGTATTTTTAGTTTGCAAGCCATCAGTATGGTGAGCGTCTTTTTCCTCTACTAAATCATTAATATTGTTATTTAATAATTCTATACTTATTTTATCTATCGGGAAAGAATCCGCACTGTCGTCGTTAAGCTTCTGTTTCCGTTTCCTTTGCTTTCGTTCTCTGCAAAACGGCGCCATCACTATCAAAATCGTTGTTAATTTCGCACAGTAGTACAGGTGCAGCCTCTTTGACCATGGTAGTTATTGCTCTAATTTCGTTTGATTGATGAGAAATGTGTGGACCACCTCCGGTCCTTATCAAGTTGCCTCTTTCTGTGGAACGAACCCTGCGTGTTAACGCTTTCATATTGTCTCATGCCCGCGTTAAAGTTAAAGTTGTACGCTTATGCACATATTGATTACAGTTGAATTCTTCGTTGATTAAATCCCATGCTGCTCGCTTCTTCTCAATTCTCAACGACAGGGTATTTCTTGACCAGTTGGGCCAGTAACTCCTTTTCATCCCCGGTAAAATTGGCCTTTCTTTTCCTCTGCTTTCTTGATGGGACTTCCTAAATTAAAATAACACTGGATGAATTTCTCATAGCAGGTACTTACCATTTTTTGTATATTTTTTAACGGCAATTTCAATTTTTTATATTTTATTATTTAAATTTTTGATTTTTGGTTGACAACGAGTCAAGTGATGCCAAAGAAAAAAGGGAAAATTTCATCGCATACTTAAACTTTTCATTAACTAATGAACTCCTTGTTTTGGACTCTGAGATGAAACGATAGTTAACAGATTTAATGAAAATTCATTAAGTGACCATTAGGCCCAATTTAATGAACGTTTCTGAGTGCGGCTGTTTATCTTTGTAGTCTGTTAACTCTTCTCGCAACGTTGCACTATGGCGCCTCTGCCGAAAAAACGTGCCAAATCAAAAATTTCATGAAATTGTTTTATAAATCCAATATATGTATCTAATAGAGAATTTAGTTTAGGAGGTAGAGCCGCTAAAACTTGACAAATTTTCAAGAGAGAAAAAAATTTGTTATTTTTGTTATTTTTTTTGCATTTAATATTATTTTGCCTGTAGGTAAAGCGGCCGGTTGCTACTTATTTGTAATGCGATAAAAGGTAATTCAATTCTAAGTTTAAACAAAAGTTTTCGCATATACCTGTTTTTCGAAAAGCCTATTTTTAGGCCCTTTTTCAAACTTTGATGGAAAAAAGAAAAAAAGTCAAAAAAGGTATTTGCGACATTAACAGTGGTTATTTGTGGAATATTCCTTTACCAGAATCCATAAAGTTTACCTGCGTCCAGCTGCGATTTTACTTTTTACATCAAATAAAGTAAAACAACCTTGGGAACAAATACACGTCTGGGCAGGTACAGATATGGACAATGAAGATGTAGTCAACGGCATTGCCCGTCTTAAACTCTCGTCTCAAACTGATGTGGATAGTTTATCCTCGATTTTATTCAAGCAGTGTGATTCATTAATTTACCCTCTACTGCAAATCTTTAATAAGTCTCTTGCCTCCGGCAGTTTTATAGACGCATGGAAAATGGCTTTTATTTCCCCAATTTACAAAAGTGGTAATAAAAACGATGTTAGCAATTATAGGCCTATTGCAAAGCTTTCTGCCACTGCAAAACTATTCGAGTGCATACTTAAAGAAAAATTACTCTTTGCGGTAAAAAATATAATATGTCAAGAGCAGCATGGTTTCTTTCCGAGCCGCTCAACAGTTTCTAATTTGGATGTCTTTTCAAATGACTGTATTGCTGCTTTCCAGTCAGGGTGTCAAGTTGACACAGTCTACACTGACTTCTCGAAAGCTTTCGATCGTGTATCCCATGCAATTTTGATTAAGAAATTAGCTTGTATCGGGTTCCACTCCGTCTTCTTAAGATTGATTGCTTCCTACTTGCACAATCGCAGTTGCATTGTCGTTGTTGATAATGTAAGATCTCTGCCTTTCATTGCTTGTTCTGGTGTTCCACAGGGTAGTATTCTCGGTCCGTTGTTTTTTGTCTTGTTTGTCAATAATATTCGCTCTTGCTTCTCGTCTGCAAAATTTCTACTTTATGCAGATGATCTCAAGTCTATTCTCCCATCAATTCCTATTTGGACTCTCATTTAATGCAGCTTGATTTAGATAATCTAGGTAGATGGTGCACTATCAATCGTCTTGGGCTGAATATCGCAAAGTGTTTTCACATCACCTTCTCTAAGCGTATCAATCTGATCAACACGTCGTATGATATTGCCAACTCGCCCTTGTCACGCGTAAATGAAATTAAAGACTTGGGTGTAATATTCGATTCAAAGTTTTCTTTTGCTAATCACATCAATTATATTCTTGCCAAATCGTGCGCCATGCTCGCCTTTGTCAGGCGGCACAGTTCGGATTTCTCTGATCCTTATACGCAGGGACCCTAATCATTATGAGTCTTATAATAAAAATCAAGATTTAATCATTATATGTTGAGTTTTTGTACAATTCATCAAAAATAATCATTATTTTTTGAGCTTTATTTTTTTCGATCAGAAATAACACTTATTCCTTGAGTGATATTTTATCTTTCAGAAATAATCATTATTCCTTGAGTTTTATTTTTTTTCGATCAGAAATAAAAATTATTCCTTGAGTGATATTTTATTTTTCAGAAATAATCATTATTCCTTGAGTTTTATTTTTTCGATCAGAAATAAAACTTATTCCTTGAGTGATATTTTATTTTTCAAAAATATTAATTATTCTTTGAGTTTTATTTTTTCCCTTGGGTCGAAAAACTCAAAACATCTCTGGGGTGCCCTGACACAAGACCTGGGCATCTTCAATTACATTTTTTTTATACCTTTCATGAGAATGAAATGGTATTATAACTTAGTGCCAAAAAATTTTTGTCGAAAATACCAGAAGGAAGCGTGGTGGACCCACCAAAATATATACCGATATGATCAGAATCACGGGCTGAGTCGATTAAGCCATGTCCGTCTGTCCGTCCGTCCGTCTGTGTGAACGCAAACTAGTCCCTCAGTTTTTGAGATATCTGACTCCTGCCATAAAATTTCAATGATATATCTTTATATTTGACAGAGATATAGCTTAAAATGTTTTTATTGGGTCACTTTATAATACCCATATATAAAAGTGGGCGTGGTCGTCAACCGATTTTGGTGCCAAAAAGGTTAGTGATGTGTTAACTCGATGGCCGATCCTTGGAAATGAAGCCTCTCACCTCTCACTCTCAATCTCCTACTTTTCCTTCACGTTTGGTGGCACTGTTAACCCCAACCATCTAGGAAGGGGAACAGATAAAGTAGGTGAGGACCACACCTCCTTTTTGACCTTGCTTTGTCTACGGACTTTCTCTGGCTCTTCTATTCGGATTAGTTTGCTTCGGGCTGGCGGGCGTGACAATCTGACACCTGAGTATGTGGGGGTGACACCCCACAAAAATGGCTGTCAGGATAATGTCGCAACCGTCTTCCGCCCCGTTAAAACTTGGCAAGTCTCGGAGTACGTTCCCAGCCGTCGCCGTTAAGTTGGCGGTGCAGGTGCAGTTGAGATTACTCCTGTCTTTGCACGGATGGCTCTGGGCCCCCCCACATGACGGCGGGGGTTCCAACCTCCCCAGGCTGTCCCTGATTTCATACATAACCTGGGATCCTTAGTGACTGCACGAAACGGGGAAGGATAGCGGCTTCGAGTTGGGGCCCTTTTTAGCATGGAAAATTTAAATATAAACAAAAACAAAAAACAAAAAACTTCGTCCTCTTCCTCTCGGAGGAGGACTGCGTCGGCGCAAGCGCCAAGAACGCTTTCGCGCCTACATGGCGTGGGAGGCTTGCCTCTCACCAAACAACAAGAACTTTGACTGGCGGCTTGGGGGGCCCCAGCACCAGTAGGACCGCCGGTATGGTAGCGCTGGAAACGGCGAACCATCCAGCTCCTGCTGATGCTGGACACCTCCCAGGTGCTGGAACGGCGAACCTTCTTGCCGAGGCGGTGGCAATGGTTTTACGACCTGGCCACACCGAGCCAAAGGAGAAGGTAGCCGAAAGTAGGGACGATCGACGCCCGATGGATCCCAACTCCAGTGGGAACGCTGGAACGGCAGCGCTGGAAACGGCGAGCCGCCCAGACCTCACTGATGCGGGCGGTCCATCGAGTGTTGGTACGGCGACCTTTCTCCCAGAGGCGGTGGCAGTGGTTTCGCAACCTGGCCATAGTACGCCAAAGGAGAAGGTAGCCTTCATCATTAGGGAGAAGGGTGACTTGATGGGTCCCAGCACCAGCAAGGCTGCTGCCACGGCAACGCTGGAAACGGCGAGCCGTACAGCTCTTGCTGAGGCCAGGGGTCAATCAAGCGCCGGTAAGGCAACTTTTCCCTCGACGTCAGCGGCAGTGGTTTCACAACCTGGCCATGCTGACTCGAAGGGGAAGGTAGCCGATGGAAATAATTCTACCGGGGGAGCGGCAGCGAGGGAAACTACTAGCCGCCTCCCCCTGGACAATAAACCCCAATATGGGGATAAACGGAGGGCCGCAAAGGTCCTCAAACGATACGGGGGGGGGGGGGTGGCACTCGAAACGTTGCCCCAGGACGTGAGGGAGGCGGTAGTTAGGGCGAGAGCTCTGCTGCCATCCTTCCAAATCGCCGTGGGGAAAACTGTGGAAAGTGGCACTCCCTTTAAGCGCCAAAGATCGGATGAGGAGATAAAGCCCCATCCGAAGCGGCTACAGCAGCACACCGGTGTGCCCAAGCCAACCTTCGCCGAGGTTGCCAGGGACAGGATCCTCGTTGGGGTCCTGGACCGCGGAAATGACCGTGGGGCCATCCCGAAGGACAAGTGGTTGTGGGTCCTGGCCGCCATCACCGACGCCATTCTTGACGTCGTGCTGGCGTCTCCAGGACCACCCCCACGTGGTAGAGACGCGGGATGGTACCAAGGCCAAATCAAGGTGCTCGCTTGCGATGACGCAAGGACCGTTAGTCTGTATAAGGCTGCGGTCGCGAGGATCGGCGAGGTGTACCCCGGTGCGCGACTAGAGGTCGTCGACTGGAAGGACGTTCCGGTCCGGCCTAGGGCCAGGGTATGGGTTCCTGTAACCCCAGCAGCTCCTGAGAGGATCCTCAGAATGCTGCAGGTTATGAACCCATCCCTCCCTATGCAGAATTGGAGCGTCATTCGAGTCGAAGACGCAGTGGGCCCGAGAAGGGAGGTGGTCCTGGCGCTGAATAAGGAGGCTCTCGAGCCACTTAAACAGTGCCAGGGTAGGGTGAATTATGGCGTCGGGGATGTCATAATTCACGTGTACCGTGGCGACGCTCAGCGCGCCGCCGCTCCGGAAACCTCGGTGGACTCGGACATCGAGGCGCCCGAAGCGGAGGCGGATCTCTCCGACGCGGACAGCATGAAGTCCGCCACGTCAAAATGTGCAGATGTTCTGCATGATTTGACAATGGAGGATGTCCTGCTGGACAGCGACGAAGAGGCTACCGACGTCACGGTGGTTGAGGGGGTGGGGGCTGTGGACACTCATGAGAGTGCTACAGATAAACCTCCACCGATCTAAAGCGGCATCAGCCGCTCTCATCAGTCGCCTTTCTCAAGGCGACGTTGATGTGGTCCTCATCCAAGAACCTTGGGTGAACAACTTGAGGATTTGCGGACTGGGGGCCACTGGATACAGGCTCATCCGAGCTTGTGTTGAAGGTAATATAAGAACCTGTATATTGGTTAAGTACGAGCTAACAATGTTTCTCTTGCCTAACTTTAGCGACGGCGACATTACTGCGGCCAGCACAACGATCAAGGGCACACCGGTAACTCTGGCATCGGTGTATATGCCCTATGATTCACGCACACCTCCACCACAAGGTTTGATGATGGACCTGGTGGCCAAATATTGCCCCGGCCATCTACTCATCGGAGCGGACTCAAATTCGCATCATGTACAATGGGGCAGCTCTGACACAAATGAAAGGGGTGAGTCACTTTTTGATTACCTTTTGACAACTATCATGGTAGTGTGTAACATAGGTAATGAACCAACATTTATTACTAAAAATCGAAGAGAGGTACTAGACCTCACTTTATGTAGTGAAAAAACTTATGAGGGTGTCAAAGGCTGGCGCGTTCTTGATGAACACTCTTTCTCTGACCACCGATATATAGAAATAATCTTAGATTTCTCCATTCAACAATCAGTTTTAAAAAGGAACCCACGTAACACGAACTGGGATCTTCACAATGAACTATTTGTTAAGGGGCTACCGGATCTTCCACCCTGTAATCCCTCATCGACAGGGGAATTGGAGGATCTGGTCGGCACCTTCACTAATGCACTCTCAAACGCTTTTAACTTAGGTTGTCCGGAACCAAGACCGCGTGGAAAGCGGAAACCTCATTGGTGGTCCTGCGAACTGGACTCACTTCGAAAATATTGCAGGAAGCAATTCAATAGAGCCAAACGACTCGACAATGAGCCCGAGTGGCTGCAATATAAAGAAAATCTAAGGGCTTATAAAAAAGCCCTGAGACAATCGAAGAGAACCTCTTGGAGGAACTTCTGTACCGGAGTCGAAAGCGTCGATGAGACGGCAAGACTTAGATGCGTGCTCTCAAGAACACAAACGTCATTGGGCTACCTTCGGAAGCCTGATGGATCCTGGACCAATTCAGAAAGGGAAACTTTAGAGCTGCTACTGGACACACACTTTCCTGGTAGCTCGCGAAATGGACTGGCGATACCATCAACGGGTATCGCTGTTAATATACCTGTGACTGAGGAACGGGTTAGGTGGGCAATCAAAAGCTTCAAACCCTATAAAGCTGCGGGACCAGACGGGATCATTCCTGCACAACTCCTGTATACCCTGGAGACATCAGCAAGCTGGCTTCAACGCATATTCATTGCTTGTCTTGCATTCAATCATATCCCGAATACGTGGAGACGCGTCTCGGTTATATTCATTCCTAAGGCTGGGAAAGCCTCGCACTATGAGCCGAAGGATTATAGGCCAATAAGTCTTTCTTCCTTCTTGCTCAAAACTTTGGAGAGAATAATAAGTAACTTTCTCTCTATATCAATTGATAGCAAACTTCTGTCTAGCTGTCAACATGCTTACCTTAAAGGGAAATCTACTGAAACGGCACTACATAGCTTGGTTTCTACCATTGAATCATCCTTAACCGATAAGGAGTTCTGCCTGGTGGCCTTTATAGACGTCGAAGGCGCGTTTAACAATGTCACCCCAGAGGCCATAAGCAACGCTTTACGTCACTTAGGCGTTGAGGTATCTCTGATTGGGTTGATTGATCAACTTTTGAGGGGAAGGATTGTACTCTCATCAATGGGCGAAGACACGCTACGTCTTCAGAGGCACACCCCAGGGTGGTGTCCTCTCCCCGCTGCTATGGAACCTCACTGTCAACTCACTTTTAAAAAGAGACGCAGTTTGGGGCGGCGGGAGAGTCGTGGCATATGCGGACGACCTTGCTTTAGCATACAGAGGGAAGTTCCCACAGACCTTATGTGATCTGATGCAGGTAGCACTGCGAGAGATCTCAGCGTGGTCCTCTAGTTGTGGGCTCAGTGTCAATTCAAATAAGGTAGAACTTGTCCTCTATACTAGGCGGTATAAAATACCACCGTTAAATCTACCAGAACTAAATGGCGTTCGCCTGACCCTGGCCGACAAGGCTAAGTTCCTAGGGGTAGTTCTGGACAAAAAGCTGAACTGGAAGGATAACATCATTCAGCGTCAAAACAAAGCATATATTGCTTTATACACATGCAAAAGAGCCATAGGCAAAAAGTGGGGACTTAGTCCCAGAATTTGCAGGTGGATTTACACTGCAATCATTCGACCAATCCTGCTATATGGGGTCGTAGTATGGTGGCCCGCTTTGAGCAAGGCGTCAAACCTTAACGTTCTGAGCAGAGTCCACAGATCTAGCATGATCAGCATAAGTGGAGCACTCAGGACGACGCCTAGTGAAGCTCTGCAGGCCATTCTAGATATCTTGCCATTGGATTTAGCAGGTTTTCAAGTAGCGGCTACGTCAGCTCTACGTTTAAGAGAGTCATCCGTTTGGCATACAAAAGCCACAGGACACTCTAGCATTCTAAGCAATTTAGGTTTTCTACCCGGTAGTACGGACCGCTGTACTACTACAATAGTTGCAGACAGCAACTACGAAACAAGGATTCCAAAAAGGGATGAGTGGGAAGAGCCAAATCGGTGCTATCCGACCCCAGGTAGCGTTTCCATCTACACCGATGGCTCGAAACTGGACAACAAAGTTGGAGGTGGAGTCTTTTCACATGACTTGAATCTACAGCTAGCTTTTAGACTACCCGACCACTGCAGCGTTTACCAGGCTGAAGTGTCAGCTATAATGGAGGCTGTCAACCGTATAGGACATGAACCTATCCACAGGGATCTATTCATCTTCAGCGACAGCCAAGCAGCAATTAAGTCTCTTGGCTCGAACTCGTTCAATTCTGAACTAACACTGGACTGTCGCCGATCTCTGCAGGAGATGGCCAAACAGACCCGTTTGCACCTCGTGTGGGTCCCGGGACATAGGGATATCGAGGGAAATTGTAGGGCAGATGAGCTTGCAAGGCAAGGCACTACCGAGCAGGTTCTTCCTGACAAAGAACGCATAGGTATGCCGTTTGCCACATGCAAGCTAATGCTTAAACAGCACATCTATAAACTAGCAAGCGATAGATGGCAACAGAACCCAGTATGTCGAACATCAAGACAAACCTGGCCGAATTGGGACCACAAGCGATCTCGTCAAATATGTACTCTAAGGAGAGAGGAAATCTCGAACCTTGTAGGGGTGCTCACAGGACACTGCCTCATCGGGAAATACGCAGAGAGACTGGGTGCACCCTACCGTAGATGCTGCAGAAGCTGCAAAGATGATGAGGAAGAGGAGACAATCGAACACCTCATTTGCCATTGCCCTGCTCTCAACAGCGCCAGACGACGCTTTCTTGGGACACCTTTCCTGGAGAGCCTATCTAAAGTCGCGGTTGTCGACATAAAGGACCTGGTGAATTTCATTAGGTTATCAAACTGGTTTAAAAAGGAGGAGTAATCTGTTTTCTTTTTATGGTATCACAATGGGCCTATGCACAGGCCTAAGTGTGCCCCTATGGCAGCCACTCTAACCTAACCTAAGTAAATCACGCATACCAAATTTCATCGACATATCTTCAATGGTTTCTAAGTTATAACATATAAAACTTTCCATGTTTGACCCTTTATAAGTGGGCGTGGTCATCGCCCATTTTCCAAAATTTCACGAAATTTCTTTATAGGGGCTTGAGCTCAACACGTGGGTAAAATTTCATCGCTCCAGCTATATTAGTGACTGAGATACCAAATTTACGATTTTTTCTATATAGGAAAAGTGGGCGCGGTCATGGTCCGATTTCTCCCATTTTCAATACCAACCGTCGCAGTCTCGATACCAACTTGCATTTAAAATTTCATCAAAATATCTCAATTTTTGCGCGAGTTAGAGTGTTTACAGACGGACGGACAGACGGATTGACGGACGGACATGGCTCAATCGATTTCTCTTTTCACCCTGATCATTTTGATATCTATATTTCACATACATTTTTTCCTTATAAAAAAACATTCATAAGAGCTAAAAAATTAAGCCTAAACGAAAAAATATCAACTAATATGTACTATGTGTATCGAAGCAAAACAATTTCGGTTTTTAATCGGAGATATGCACTTCTTTATTTGCCTGTGCATATTCACAATGAACATTCAGTGCTCCAAAATATTCTCATTGTCCTATAATACACTTCCATATTTTCGTCTATGCCAAAAATAGTAAACATTTCTTGAAAATAAAAATAGTCAAAGACATATGAAAGTTACCAAGAAACCAACAGCGAAAAAATAACCTATTTGGGTAATTACCAAGTTCGGCAACCGTGCTATAAGTGCTATAAAGAAAAATTTGAACAAACCAGACACAAAACCAGTTCTTGCTTTGCATACGTATGTATATACATGCGGTTGTTTTCATTACTTTTGCAAATACAACAACAACAAAACAGAAAGCTTGTTAATTATTGGCTTGATTAGGTACGTGAGTGATTCATAGAGGCTATTTCGAAGAAAGGTAACTTAAAAGCCTCAATGAAGCATGGAATATAATGTTGAATGTCCCACTTATGATGCCGTTGGGCTGAATCTAATGTTGATGTCATGTTTCGAATCTGGAAGGGAATAGAAATAACAGAGGAGAGAACACAATAAAAGTAAGTGAATGTTTGAAAAATATAATGACTTCGTTAAACGTTGCAACTTTTAGGATGGGATGAAGTTACATACATACATACATACATCCATACATACATACATACATACAGGTGAAGCTAATAAAAGCGTGTTAATGATGTTTGACGATAAATCGACGCACTATGGCGCCTTTTGGCTTTTTTCGTTGCAAAAATCATAAGTTTTGAACCAATAGAGATATTTCAAAGATTTAAACTGCATCTGAAAGCTAATTATTTGAACTTTTTGTGGTAGAAAATTAATAGGCCCATAATAACAGGGTGCCTCAAAATAATTCGTCAAAATTTAAAATTTTTATAAAACTGCAAAAACAAGAATTTGCAAGTTTAAAATTAATGAAAAAAAATAATGAAATTTTGTTTATAAAATTTCTTTTGAGCGTTAGACCAGATAAGTCAACTATTTTGGCAAAGGGATGCTCTCATTATTTGTTTATGTTTGACGGAAACACGGTGTGGTTTATATAACGCGGATACCGCTTAAAGTGGGCGTGGCCGCGCCCATTTTCAAAATTTGTATCAATTATCCGACTAAGCGTATACATATTATTGTTATTGTAAACTTTCACTCTTTTATGACTTTTAGTTACAAAGATGTCACGTCACAAATTTCACAAGGCCATTTTAGAAATGTTTTTGTAAAAAAGTAGGCGTGGTTATAAACCGATTTTGCTAAATTTTTTAACGTATATTAGCGCAAGTAATAAAAGTGTAAATGTCATAATATATCAATTATTATTTGGGTTATGAGCTTTGTCCAAAAAGGGGCGGTACCACGCCCATTTTCAAAAATTTTTCTGCTTTTTGTTTCCGGTATATTGTGGGACTCATGCCACAAAACTTCACTGAATTATCTTTATATTTGGCAACGATATCGCTTAAAATGTTTTTGTTAGGCCCCTTTATAATTTTCATATATAAAATTGGGCGTGGTCGTCAACCGCTTTTGCTAAAATTTTGAACACGTATTACCACAAGTCATAAAAGTGTATTCACTAAGTTTCGTCATCGTATATCAATTATTTGTCGAGTTTTGGGCTCCGAAATGTCGTATATTCCTGCTTCTAAAAGGTGCCACGCCCATTTTCAAAAATTTTTGTTTTTTTCTTTTAGTTTTATGTCTATGGTTGGACTCATGGTACAAAATTTCAATGAACTATCTTTATATTTGATAAAGATATCGCTTAAAATGTTTTAGTTACATCCCTCTATAATACCCATATATAAAAGTGGGCGCAGTCGTCAACCGATTTTGGCAATGGGTGAGTTTCTAAGACTGAGCTGTTGTGCAACTGTTGAGTGTTTGTCTTAGAAACGCACTGTTGAGTAATTCCGCTCAGCTCAGCAGTTGGCAACTTTTCGCCATTTTTTGCATCACAAATTTTCTTCGCTACTTGAGCTCAACATGTTGTGTAAAGCCAAACAGCTGATAAATTCATCAAACCGTTTCTAAGACGTAGCTGTTTAACTCAACTGCTACACAACTGTTGGCAACTGTTCAGCTCAACAGTTGCGGAGCAGCTTTTTCTTAGAAACTCACCCAATGTTTCGTCCAAATATTTGCCTTAGTAGGTATATTACTCATACCGAATTTCATCGATATATCTGTTATAGTTTCTGAGTTATGACTTATAAAAATTTCAAATTTTGTCCTTTAATAAGTGGGCGTGGTGCCGCCTATTTTCGAAAATTTTAAAATATTTATTTATAACGGCCCGATCTCATTACATGGATGAAATTTCATCACTCAGGCTATATTAGTTACTGAGATATCCATATCTGTACCTGCCCAGACGTGTATTTGTCCCCAAGGTTGTTTTACTTTATTTGATGTAAAAAGTAAAATCGCAGCTGGACGCAGGTAAACTTTATGGATTCTGGTAAAGGAATATTCCGCAAATAACCACTGTTAATGTCGCAAATACCTTTTTTAACGTTTTTTCTTTTTTCCATCAAAGTTTGAAAAAGGGCCTAAAAATAGGCTTTTCGAAAAACAGGTATATGCGACAACTTTTGTTTAAACTTAGAATTGAAATACCTTTCATCGCATTAGAAATAAGTAGCAACCGGCCGGTTTACCTACAGGCAAAATAACATTAAATGCAAAAAAAATAACAAAAGTAACACATTTTTTTCTGTCTTGAAAATTTGTCAACTTTTAGCGGCTCTACCTCCTAAACTAAATTCTCTATTACATACATATATTGGATTTATAAAACAATTTCATGGAATTTTTGATTTTTGCCACGTTTTTTCGGCAGAGCCGCCATAGTGCAACGTTGCGAGAAGAGTTAACAGACTACAAAGATAAACAGCCGCACTCAGAAACGTTCATTAAATTGGGCCTAATGGTCACTTAACGAATTTTCATTAAATCTATTAACTATCGTTTCATCTCAGAGTCCAAAAAAAAAGGAGTTCATTAGTTAATGAAAAGTTTAAGAATGCGACAAAATTTTCCCTTTTTCTTTGGCATCACTTGACTCGTTGTCAACCAAAAATTTAAATAATAAAATATGAAAAATTGAAATTGTCGTTAAAAAATATACAAAAAATGGTAAGTACCTACTATGAAAAATTCATCCTGAGGTTATTACCAGTGTTATTTTAATTTACGAAGTCCCATCAAGAAAGCAGAGGAAAAGAGAGGCCAATTTTAGCGGGGATGAAAAGGCGTGATTGTACCAACTGGTCAAGAAATACCCTGTCGTTGAGTCCAAGCTTACGGGCGGCAAGTCAATTGAGAAGAAGCGAGCAGCATAGGATTTAATCAACGAAGAATTCAACTGCAATCAATATGTGCATAAGCGTACAACTTTAACTTTAAAGCGGGCATGGGACAATTTGAAAGCGTTAACACGCAGGGTTCGTTCCACAGAAAGAGGCAACTTGATAAGGACCGGAGGTGGTCCACACATTTCTCATCCATCAAACGAAATTAGAGCAATAACTACCATGGTCAAAGAGGCTGCACCTGTACTACTGTGCGAAATTAACAACGATTTTGATAGTGATGGCGCCGTTTTGCAGAGAACGAAAGCAAAGGAAACGGAAACAGAAACCCTATTAACTGAACTTAACGACGACAGTGCGGATTCTTTCCCGAAAGATAAAATAAGTATAGAATTATTAAATAACAATATTAATGATTTAGCTTGCAAACTAAAAATACTGAACATAATAGTCCAGAAAGCAATGAAAGCTCTCCAAAAGAGATGCCCAATGGTAATGTGCGTAGATCCACAGACTATATTCGCGGAGAGGCAGCAATGAGAATAAAATATTTGGAAATAAAAAAGAATATAAAAATTAAAATATTGAAAACACAGCTGGAAACAGAGGAAATAAAAAAGCGAGCCGCATCTCTAGAGGAAGAGATAAACAATTTATTGTTAGAAAAAGCTAAATTTGAATTAGAAAAACTAAAATGGGGCTTGGACAATAGCGAGTATTAATGAGCATACAAAACTTTCGTTTAACTAATACGTATGTATGTACGAGTACCTAAATAAACTGAATAAAAGAAAAACCATATACATATACATATGTATCTACATACATACGTGATTTGTTTTAGCTGCGTTTTAGCTGATTTAACTTTTGATGAAGTATACAGCCCGAGAAAGCTCGGCCGTCCAGGTACGTACATATATTTTAAGGTGTACCGCTTTTCGTTTCTATTACGTATAACAGGATGTGGGCCAAGGCAGGGTACATATATTTTTGTATAAAAATAACCAGTGATAGATATTTATTTACAAACTTTATTATTCATTAAAAAATCTTTCAGCTATAGATTGCCGCATCACAACACCACTGTTATTGGGATTTTCACTAATTGGGGGACAATAACAACATCATTATATCTCTCAAAGTCATCATAATTCAATGGTGCTAAGTCATCAACCACATTGCTATGTTATGCAGTGTTGCACATGCACATACAACAGCTACAACTGTATCCACTTTAATACCCATTCTCACTTGAAGACAAGGAAACCTTCTTTTCCAAATCCTAAAACATCTTTCCACAGAATTTCTCGTCTTTATATGGCTTATATTATATTTTTCTTGCGGAGTTGAGTTCGGTGACAAAAAAGGCGTTAGAAGTACGTCGCTGTTTGCATATCCACTATCCACTAAAATTAGACCTTTTAGAGCCCGGTGGTAAGCCTTTGCTTGACAGCACTACTTTTGTAAATAAAGCTATCATGTGTATTTGTGTTTTTTGTTTTATGTCCATACTTGGACTCATGTGCCACAAAAATTTCAATGCTATATCTTTATATTTGACGGAGATATCGCTTAAAATGTTTTATTAGGCCACTTTTTAATACCCATATATAAAAGTAGATGTGGACGTCAACCGATTTTGGCAATTTTTGTCCAAACATTTGCCGAAGTAAGTATATCACGCGTACCAAATTTCATCGATATATCTTCAACGGTTTCTGAGTTATGACTAATAAAACTTTCAATGTTTGCCCTTAATAAGTGGGCGTGGCACCGCCCATTTTCAAAAATTTCTTCATAAGGGCCCGAGCTCAATAAGTGGGTAAAATTGTATCACTCTAGCTATATTAGTGGCTGAGATACCAAAATTCCGATTTTTTCTATATAGGAAAAATGGGCGTGGGCATGGTCCGATTTCGCCCATTTTCAATACCAACCGTCCCAGTCTCGATACCAACTTTTTTTTTTATTTATTTATTTTTTTTTATTTATTTATATATTTTTTTTATTTATTTATTTATTTTTATTTATATAAAAATTAGTACAATAAGATCAAGTTTGATCTTTTATAGTACATCAGACATTACATCGGGATAACAGTACAATAACTGACATTACGTACATACATAAATACATATGAATATCTTGGATTTAATTAGTAATATATTATTTTTAACATGATATTAAAATATTGATATAATATACATAGATACAAATAAATAGATAGCCAGAAACCAGGTAAGTAAACACATGCATCATTTACAGAAGTACGAATACAAGACATTCTTATAGTTGCTCTCGCTTAAGCTTCTTCGAACATGATTTGGGATGGAGTTCCAAATGCGGATTGCATTGACAAAGAAAAACCTTGCAGAGTTTAGGTAATTGTAGTTGGGTAAAATTAAATCCTTTGTGCGAACAGATTTGGAGAAAGTTAGCTTATCGTATAAATAGAACGGAGTTTTATGGACCAAGAGTCTATACAGAAAAACGCAATTCCTAGCTTTGAGGTAACTTAAAATGTCACATCCCAACAGGCGAGATCTCCAGCCAGAGATATGATCAAATCTCGCCAACCCAAAGACATACCTAGTAACATTATTAAACATAACATCTATTTTATGAGCTGATCTAGAGTCCAACTTGCTATATACACACTCCGAATAACATATAATTGGCAGTATTAATTGCATAACTAAGCGCCTTCGTATTCCAACCGGGGTGAAAGCGGCAGACATTCTAAGGTTACGCAGAACATGATATACTTTACTAAATTTCATCAAAATATCTCAATTTTTGCGCGAGTTAGAGTGTTTACAGACGGACGGACGGACGGACATGGCTCAATCGATTTCTCTTTTCACCCTGATCATTTTGATATATATAAGTCTATATCTATCTCGATTATTTCAATCTGTTACAATCAGGGTACGCATTGGTACATACAGCACAGTACTACAGACACATGTGCTCTGTATATTTTTATTAAAAAAAATTCATAGTACATGTACTATGTGCTTGAAAATATGTACATGTACATATTTTTTTTATACTATATTTTTTTTTTTTCAAAGCACATGGTACATGTACTATGTATTTTTTATTTGTGTCTTCAAAATGTGAGGCACATGTATGTACAAATGCATACCCTGGTTAGAATCCACCGTTAGATATGTGATTCAAACTATAATACTCTAGGGGTATTCGCTATCCCTAGCAAGATAGCAAGATAGCACGGATTGCAAATATCCTAGACCAAAATATGCTACACATCGAGAGCACCCCATTGCACAGTCGTAGGAAATTTTAAGAAGCAGCTTTTCTTTTTAGCCAAAGGGACGCGTTCATCACTCACTTTTTAATAAATAAATCATTTTATTTTAGTAAATTTAATAAATACACACAAAACACAACATTTTAAGCAAAATTCGGATGCTCAAATTGAAATTGAAATTAGCAATTGGTAAATGTCAACTGACACAGGGTCGCAATTAATTTCCTACACTTCATAGCAAATAAATATACATAGGTTTTGGTGTAGCATATTTTTGAGGTCTAGCATATTTCTGTGCGCCTATATTTTGTTGTTGTGCGTTGTAAAACTTTGCAATCCGTGCAATCCGTGCTACGTGCTAGGGTTATGCTATGGATAGCGAATACCCCTTCTGTGTACTAGTAAAAAAACAGCGATTTCCTATTCTGAATGAAAATGTTGCATTATTACATTGCAGCATTATTAACATGTGTCCTGTGCCCTATTAAAGTGTTGCATTTTTCATGTGATGAATGAAACAAAAATAATGCAACCTTTTACTTGTGCTAAGAGCAGAAAATGTTGCCCGTAGTCGGGCCAGTTTTATATTTTGTCAATAGAACAAACATCCCTAAAAAAGTGTTGAGTCTGTGTGGAAGAGAACAAAAAAATGTGACAGCCGGAAAAAAGTGCGACATTTTTGCTAGAATAAAAAAGTCCATTAGTCAAAGTAAGGATTAAAATTTTTGATTTTTTTTTAATAATTAAAATTTTTTGTGTTGAAGTACGCGTTGTAAGGAAACGTACGTTAGGTATTTTTAAACAATTTAGCTTGTGGCAAAATTCATTTGATAATTTCTATTCCCTAAATTTTGGTCATTTATTTCTCAAATTTTTTTTGGAACTTTTCCACATGGAAAGTAAATAATGGAAAAAAGTGGAAACAAAATTTTAATTAGACTTGATAGTCTTACAACATTGTACTAAAATTAAATACGCAGCTGGATACTGGGAATTCATATCAAAATTTGTGCCTCCGATATTTATCTATTCAGAAGTTGCATTAATTTTCTGAATTTTTCGGAAAGCTTATTCGCTTAAACGAAGTGCGTCGTTAAATTCTAAAAAAAATTTTATTGCAAATTATCAAATGATTGCAATGATTGCCTTTTTAATAATATCCTAAAAGTACCAACTGTAAAGGCAAATTTTTTGTTCACCAAATGTATGTAATTTTCGTTGTTGGTTGTGCTATTTAAAGTAACTCTTAGGTATTATTAAATAATACGCATGATTTTACGTTCCTATTTTATTTTGTTACTAATGAAATAGCAAAAATTGCAATAAAAATCTATTTTTCTTTGCATTTTAAAGTTCTAGCGTTTCTCTAAAAATGTATTTACTTTTTTCAACCCCAAATGTGGGAAAATAATACTTATCGAAAAATTTTGAATAAAATTCTACGTTTCAAAAGAATTTCGGTGTAGTTTTTGAGATATTCAAGTCCAAAGAGGCGAAAAACGCAGTTTGAGGCAATATTCACTCCTCAATATTTTTAAAATTACTCACTTTCATTAAAAACTGTTTACATCTATTGAAAGCACGATCATTTCTTTTGAAGACAACGTAGACATCTGAATAAGATACCCGAAAAAGCAAAGCGCTGTTTATAAGAGTAATTATCGTTCTTTCAATAGCTGCAATCATCTTTTAATGAAAGTAAGTAGGTAATTTAACAGATTGAGCAGTGAATATAGCAAAAAATCAAAACCTACACATATTACCGAAAATCCGACTTCAGATTCAGAATCAGCGCACCGAAATCCTTTAGAAAAGTTGAATTTTATTTGAGTTAGAAAATTTTTTGGAAATTTTGCCGGCCTGTGTAATTAAAGTCCAAATCCCGGGACCAATCCCGGGATCCTGGGATTATAAAAAAAATCTCGAAAATCCCGGGGTCGTAAAAATCGGAAAAATTGGAATCCCTAATACATACGTATTAGTTAAACGAAAGTTTTGTATGTTCATTAGTACTCGCTATTGTCCAAGCCCCATTTTAGTTTTTCTAATTCAAATTTAGCTTTTTCTAACAATAAATTGTTTGTCTCTTCCTCCAGAGATGCGGCTCGCTTTTTTATTTCCTCTGTTTCCAGCTGTGTTTTCAATATTTTAATTTCTATATTCTTTTTGATTTCCAAATGTTTTATTTTCATTGGCGCCTCTCGGCGAATATAGTCTGTGGATCTACGCACATTACCATTGGGCATCTCTTTTGGAGAGCTTTCATTGCTTTCTGGACTATTATGTTCAGTATTTTTAGTTTGCAAGCCATCAGTATGGTGAGCGTCTTTTTCCTCTACTAAATCATTAATATTGTTATTTAATAATTCTATACTTATTTTATCTATCGGGAAAGAATCCGCACTGTCGTCGTTAAGCTTCTGTTTCCGTTTCCTTTGCTTTCGTTCTCTGCAAAACGGCGCCATCACTATCAAAATCGTTGTTAATTTCGCACAGTAGTACAGGTGCAGCCTCTTTGACCATGGTAGTTATTGCTCTAATTTCGTTTGATTGATGAGAAATGTGTGGACCACCTCCGGTCCTTATCAAGTTGCCTCTTTCTGTGGAACGAACCCTGCGTGTTAACGCTTTCATATTGTCTCATGCCCGCGTTAAAGTTAAAGTTGTACGCTTATGCACATATTGATTGCAGTTGAATTCTTCGTTGATTAAATCCCATGCTGCTCGCTTCTTCTCAATTCTCAACGACAGGGTATTTCTTGACCAGTTGGGCCAGTAACTCCTTTTCATCCCCGGTAAAATTGGCCTTTCTTTTCCTCTGCTTTCTTGATGGGACTTCCTAAATTAAAATAACACTGGATGAATTTCTCATAGCAGGTACTTACCATTTTTTGTATATTTTTTAACGGCAATTTCAATTTTTTATATTTTATTATTTAAATTTTTGATTTTTGGTTGACAACGAGTCAAGTGATGCCAAAGAAAAAAGGGAAAATTTCATCGCATACTTAAACTTTTCATTAACTAATGAACTCCTTGTTTTGGACTCTGAGATGAAACGATAGTTAACAGATTTAATGAAAATTCATTAAGTGACCATTAGGCCCAATTTAATGAACGTTTCTGAGTGCGGCTGTTTATCTTTGTAGTCTGTTAACTCTTCTCGCAACGTTGCACTATGGCGCCTCTGCCGAAAAAACGTGCCAAATCAAAAATTTCATGAAATTGTTTTATAAATCCAATATATGTATCTAATAGAGAATTTAGTTTAGGAGGTAGAGCCGCTAAAACTTGACAAATTTTCAAGAGAGAAAAAAATTTGTTATTTTTGTTATTTTTTTTGCATTTAATATTATTTTGCCTGTAGGTAAAGCGGCCGGTTGCTACTTATTTGTAATGCGATAAAAGGTAATTCAATTCTAAGTTTAAACAAAAGTTTTCGCATATACCTGTTTTTCGAAAAGCCTATTTTTAGGCCCTTTTTCAAACTTTGATGGAAAAAAGAAAAAAAGTCAAAAAAGGTATTTGCGACATTAACAGTGGTTATTTGTGGAATATTCCTTTACCAGAATCCATAAAGTTTACCTGCGTCCAGCTGCGATTTTACTTTTTACATCAAATAAAGTAAAACAACCTTGGGAACAAATACACGTCTGGGCAGGTACAGATATTGACAATGAAGATGTAGTCAACGGCATTGCCCGTCTTAAACTCTCGTCTCAAACTGATGTGGATAGTTTATCCTCGATTTTATTCAAGCAGTGTGATTCATTAATTTACCCTCTACTGCAAATCTTTAATAAGTCTCTTGCCTCCGGCAGTTTTATAGACGCATGGAAAATGGCTTTTATTTCCCCAATTTACAAAAGTGGTAATAAAAACGATGTTAGCAATTATAGGCCTATTGCAAAGCTTTCTGCCACTGCAAAACTATTCGAGTGCATACTTAAAGAAAAATTACTCTTTGCGGTAAAAAATATAATATGTCAAGAGCAGCATGGTTTCTTTCCGAGCCGCTCAACAGTTTCTAATTTGGATGTCTTTTCAAATGACTGTATTGCTGCTTTCCAGTCAGGGTGTCAAGTTGACACAGTCTACACTGACTTCTCGAAAGCTTTCGATCGTGTATCCCATGCAATTTTGATTAAGAAATTAGCTTGTATCGGGTTCCACTCCGTCTTCTTAAGATTGATTGCTTCCTACTTGCACAATCGCAGTTGCATTGTCGTTGTTGATAATGTAAGATCTCTGCCTTTCATTGCTTGTTCTGGTGTTCCACAGGGTAGTATTCTCGGTCCGTTGTTTTTTGTCTTGTTTGTCAATAATATTCGCTCTTGCTTCTCGTCTGCAAAATTTCTACTTTATGCAGATGATCTCAAGTCTATTCTCCCATCAATTCCTATTTGGACTCTCATTTAATGCAGCTTGATTTAGATAATCTAGGTAGATGGTGCACTATCAATCGTCTTGGGCTGAATATCGCAAAGTGTTTTCACATCACCTTCTCTAAGCGTATCAATCTGATCAACACGTCGTATGATATTGCCAACTCGCCCTTGTCACGCGTAAATGAAATTAAAGACTTGGGTGTAATATTCGATTCAAAGTTTTCTTTTGCTAATCACATCAATTATATTCTTGCCAAATCGTGCGCCATGCTCGCCTTTGTCAGGCGGCACAGTTCGGATTTCTCTGATCCTTATACGCAGGGACCCTAATCATTATGAGTCTTATAATAAAAATCAAGATTTAATCATTATATGTTGAGTTTTTGTACAATTCATCAAAAATAATCATTATTTTTTGAGCTTTATTTTTTTCGATCAGAAATAACACTTATTCCTTGAGTGATATTTTATCTTTCAGAAATAATCATTATTCCTTGAGTTTTATTTTTTTTCGATCAGAAATAAAAATTATTCCTTGAGTGATATTTTATTTTTCAGAAATAATCATTATTCCTTGAGTTTTATTTTTTCGATCAGAAATAAAACTTATTCCTTGAGTGATATTTTATTTTTCAAAAATATTAATTATTCTTTGAGTTTTATTTTTTCGCTTGGGTCGAAAAACTCAAAACATCTCTGGGGTGCCCTGACACAAGACCTGGGCATCTTCAATTACATTTTTTTTATACCTTTCATGAGAATGAAATGGTATTATAACTTAGTGCCAAAAAATTTTTGTCGAAAATACCAGAAGGAAGCGTGGTGGACCCACCAAAATATATACCGATATGATCAGAATCACGGGCTGAGTCGATTAAGCCATGTCCGTCTGTCCGTCCGTCCGTCTGTGTGAACGCAAACTAGTCCCTCAGTTTTTGAGATATCTGACTCCTGCATTAAATTTCAATGATATATCTTTATATTTGACAGATATATAGCTTAAAATGTTTTTATTGGGTCACTTTATAATACCCATATATAAAAGTGGGCGTGGTCGTCAACCGATTTTGGCAATTTTTAGTCAAAAAATTTGCCTAAGTAAGTAAATCACGCATACCAAATTTCATCGACATATCTTCAATGGTTTCTAAGTTATAACATATAAAACTTTCCATGTTTGACCCTTTATAAGTGGGCGTGGTCATCGCCCATTTTCCAAAATTTCACGAAATTTCTTTATAGGGGCTTGAGCTCAACACGTGGGTAAAATTTCATCGCTCCAGCTATATTAGTGACTGAGATACCAAATTTACGATTTTTTCTATATAGGAAAAGTGGGCGCGGTCATGGTCCGATTTCTCCCATTTTCAATACCAACCGCCGCAGTCTCGATACCAACTTGCATTTAAAATTTCATCAAAATATCTCAATTTTTGCGCGAGTTAGAGTGTTTACAGACGGACGGACAGACGGATTGACGGACGGACATGGCTCAATCGATTTCTCTTTTCACCCTGATCATTTTGATATCTATATTTCACATACATTTTTTCCTTATAAAAAAACATTCATCATAAGAGCTAAAAAATTAAGCCTAAACGAAAAAATATCAACTAATATGTACTATGTGTATCGAAGCAAAACAATTTCGGTTTTTAATCGGAGATATGCACTTCTTTATTTGCCTGTGCATATTCACAATGAACATTCAGTGCTCCAAAATATTCTCATTGTCCTATAATACACTTCCATATTTTCGTCTATACCAAAAATAGTAAACATTTCTTGAAAATAAAAGTAGTCAAAGACATATGAAAGTTACCAAGAAACCAACAGCGAAAAAATAACCTATTTGGCAGTGGCGGACCTAGCATAAATTGTCTGGGCAAGCCTATGTGTGAAGCATAACCATTAGTCATTTATGTAATTTTCTTTGCTGTATTATCTAGAAGTCTGATTGCGTTTCGTCATTGAATTTGATTTAGAGCTCTCGCTTTTTTTTAACATTTTCGAGTAGCCCGAATAAATGCTTTTCAAATTCTCGAACACTCCTTTGTTTGCTTATTACCCGTATGTTTGTACGGGCATTCGAACAATTTGGGTATTTGAAGTTTGTGTTTTCTCGTTTTTTTTTTTGTTGTCTTCATATGTATTTTTTTATCTTTGTTTTCCTGATACACATTTTTTTGTTTGTACACTCAGAGAAAAGGAATTAAAAATAAAATTTTTATTTTTATAATGCCCGATTTAAACCAAGTCATTTTTATTTTAAAAATGAAAAGTTTTTAAATTACAAATTGAATTTTTGAAATTAAAATAAATTTAGGATTTAAAAAGAAACATGTTTAAATTAAAAATGAAAATTAATGGAATAAAAACGAAAGTTTTTGATTCAAAATCTCATAGCGCTTAAAATAAAAATAAATATTTTTAAACTTAAGATATTTTTTCTTGATAGATATAAAAACGTGTTTAAAAATAATATAAATACAATACATTTTTAAATTTAAAATTCTTTATTTTTATTTTAAGCACTATGAGATTTTGAACCAAAAACTTTCGCTTTTATTCCATTAATTTTAATTTTTAATTTAAAAATTTTTCTTTTTAAATCCTAAACACATTTAATTTAAAAAATTTTATTTTTTAAATAAAAATGACAGTTTAAAACGTGCATTATAAAAATAAAAATTTTATTTTTGATTCCTTTTCTCTGAGTATAAGCTCGAATGTTGGTACGGGAATTTGAACAACGGGCTTCAAACAAACACGATTTGTTCGAATTGCTCGATACCCGGGTATCTAGAGCTCTACTTTGATTATATTCGGTTTGCATAGTTGGTTTGTTGTTTATATTCATAACATATGAAACTGAATGTATTGCATTAAATCGAGAAAATGAGGATGATAAAGAATTTTTAAGTTTTTATATACAATGAATATTACGAAGATATGTAGGTACTAGGGATTCCAATTTTTCCGATTTTTACGATCCCGGGATTTTCGGGATTTATTTTTTAAATCCCGGGATCCCGGGATTTATCCCGGGATTTGGACTTTAATTACACAGGCCGACAATATATCCAAAAAATTTTCTAACTCAAATAAAATTCTACTTTTCTAAAGGATTTCGGTGCGCTGATTCTGAATTTGAAGTCGGATTTTCGGTAATGCGTTTAGGTTTTGAGATATTCGTGTCCAAAGAGATGAAAAATGCGATTTTTTGCTATATTCACTGCTCAATCTGTTAAATTATTTACTTTCATTAAAAGATGATTGCAGCTATTGAAAGAACGATCATTTCTCTTGAAAACAGCGCTTTCCTTTTTCGGGTATCTTATTCGGATATCTACGTTGTCTTCAAAAGAAATGATCGTGCTTTCAATAGATGTAATCAGTTTTTAATGAAAGTGAGTAGTTTTAAAAATATTGAGGAGTGAATATGGCCACAAACTGCGTTTTTCGCCTTTTTGGACATGAATGTCTCAAAAACTACACCGAAATCCTTTTGAAACGTAGAATTTTATTTCTGTTACAAACATTTTTCGACCAGTATTATTTTCCCAACATTTGGGGTTGAAAAAAGGAAATATATATTTCGAGGAACGCTACAACTTTAAAGTGCAAAGAAAAATTATTGATATTTCCAAGCTTGCCGAAAAATTCAGAAAATTAATGCAACTTCTGAATAGATAAATATCGGAGGCAAAATTTTGATATGAATTCCGAGTATGCAGCTGCGTATTTAATTTTAGTACAGTGTTGTAAGACTATCAAGTCTAATTAAAATTTTGTTTCCATTTTCTTCCATTATTTACTTTCCATGTGGGAAAATTCCAAAAAACATTTGAGAAATAAATGACCAAAAATCAGGAAATAGAAATTATCGTATGAATTTTGCCACAAGCTAAAAGCTTTAAAAATACCTAACGTACGTTTCCTTACAACGCGTACTTCAATATAAAAAAATTTAATTATTAAAAAAAAATCAAAAATTTTAATCCTTACTTTAACTAATGGACTTTTTTATTCTAGAAAAAATGTCGCACTTTCTTCCGGCTGTCACATTTTTTTGTTCTCTTCTACACAGACACAACACTTTTTTGGGGATGTTTGTTCTATTGACAAAATATAAAACTGGCCCGACTACGGGCAACATTTTCTGCTCTTAGCACAAGTAAAAGGTTGCATTATTTTTGTTTCATTAATCACATGAAAAATTCAACACTTTAATAGGGCACATGACACATGTTCATAATGCTGCAATGTAATAATGCAACATTTTCATTCAGAATAGGAAATGCTATTAGTATACAGATCTGAGACCAATAAAAATTATATAAAATATAACTTTTCTTTGCTATAATAGCGGAATATTCTCTCTTTATCTTATCCCGAAAATCCCGGGATAAAATTCTAGCGATCCCGGGATTTTCGGGGTGTCAAAAAGGGCGGGATCCCGGGATTGGAATCCCTAGTAGGTACATATGTTTTTGACTTTTAGTATTTTAGCTGTAGCTACTTTTGGTCAGCATATCAACAAGCCTGGCTAAGTCGAAAGTAAATTAAAGTTTTTTACCATCAGAATGGTAAAAGCAGAGAAGAAATTATTAGAATAAATTGGGAAGAACTCAATTGAATTGATTGATGACGCCAAACTTATAGGGAAATCTCACACGAAAGCGCAGAGGTATTTTTAGTTTCCTTATACCGACGGAAATTTTAGTAGTAGCAAGTGTATTTGCTTATTATCTAATAAGTATCTAAAAAAATGGGTGCTTTAGTGTTTGAAAAACTGAGGTCCAATTACCAAAAGTCGTGAAATTTTATTTGATTTTGATTTCCGTCGCTTTTTAAAATTATCTTGATATTTTGCCAATAGTCGCCAAATATCACAATCAACGCTTTTATAATCTGGTAATTGATACATGTACATGTAAGAAATTACGTGCATAAGTATGTACATATGCACATGCAAACGAAAATCAAATCAAATATGCATATGGCTGTGAATACTGAATGCCGAAGCCAGCTTCACATTCGCATACAAATTTAATGTGAAAAATAAAAAAAGTACTTTACTAGTTTTTTTTCAATTTAAGTCTGAAAATAAGCAATTGATTTCTGCTTAGAGAAAGCGAGAAAACAAGCTATGTTATCCTGTTTTGAAAGCCAGGTAAAAGCCAATGTGTGGAAACGTTAAAGCATGCTCACTGTGCTGTGATTGGCTGTGCAAAAAAAATACACATTGTGAGGTCAAAGAACGTAAATCTATTCACGTTCTCTATTTACGTTCTTTGGTGAGGTGGATTGGTGGTGTATTTGCGCTATTTTCTTAGAATACTTTTAGGCACCGTATGTTACAGTGGGGGCTATATTATTGAGAACTTAAATAGTAAACACATTTAAAACGTAAAATAACCAGATTTTAAAGAAATTCGTAAAATGAAATGAACGAATATATGTACGCAAGCCGGGCTTCTCGGCTTGTATGAAGCGCCCGCCTCTGCTATTTGGGTAATTACCAAGTTCGGCAACCGTGCTATAAGTGCTATAAATAAAATTTGAACAAACAAGACACAAAACCAGTTCTTGCTTTGCATACGTATGTATATACATGCGGTTGTTTTCATTACTTTTGCAAATACAACAACAACAAAACAGAAAGCTTGTTAATTATTGGCTTGCTTAGGTACGTGAGTGATTCATAGAGGCTATTTCGAAGAAAGGTAACTTAAAAGCCTCAATGAAGCATGGAATATAATGTTGAATGTCCCACTTATGATGCCGTTGGGCTGAATCTAATGTTGATGTCATGTTTCGAATCCGGAAGAGAATAGAAATAACAGAGGAGAGAACACAATAAAAGTAAGTGAATGTTTGAAAAATATAATGACTTCGTTAAACGTTGCAACTTTTAGGATGGGATGAAGTTACATACATACATACATACATCCATACATACATACAGGTGAAGCTAATAAAAGCGTGTTAATGATGTTTGACGATAAATCGACGCACTATGGCGCCTTTTGGCTTTTTTCGTTGCAAAAATCATAAGTTTTGAACCAATAGAGATATTTCAAAGATTTAAACTGCATCTGAAAGCTAATTATTTGAACTTTTTGTGGTAGAAAATTAATAGGCCCATAATAACAGGGTGCCTCAAAATAATTCGTCAAAATTTAAAATTTTTATAAAACTGCAAAAACAAGAATTTGCAAGTTTAAAATTAATGAAAAAAAATAATGAAATTTGGTTTATAAAATTTCTTTTGAGCGTTAGACCAGATAAGTCAACTATTTTGGCAAAGGGATGCTCTCATTATTTGTTTATGTTTGACGGAAACACGGTGTGGTTTATATAACGCGGATACCGCTTAAAGTGGGCGTGGCCACGCCCATTTTCAAAATTTGTATCAATTATCCGACTAAGCGTATACATATTATTGTTATTGTAAACTTTCACTCTTTTATGACTTTTAGTTACAAAGATGTCACGTCACAAATTTCACAAGGCCATTTTAGAAATGTTTTTGTAAAAAAGTAGGCGTGGTTATAAACCGATTTTGCTAAATTTTTTAACGTATATTAGCGCAAGTAATAAAAGTGTAAATGTCATAATATATCAATTATTATTTGGGTTATGAGCTTTGTCCAAAAAGGGGCGGTACCACGCCCATTTTCAAAAATGTTTCTGCTTTTTGTTTCCGGTATATTGTGGGACTCATGCCACAAAACTTCACTGAATTATCTTTATATTTGGCAACGATATCGCTTAAAATGTTTTTGTTAGGCCCCTTTATAATTTTCATATATAAAATTGGGCGTGGTCGTCAACCGCTTTTGCTAAAATTTTGAACACGTATTACCACAAGTCATAAAAGTGTATTCACTAAGTTTCGTCATCGTATATCAATTGTTTGTCGAGTTTTGGGCTCCGAAATGTCGTATATTCCTGCTTCTAAAAGGTGCCACGCCCATTTTCAAAAATTTTTGTTTTTTTCTTTTAGTTTTATGTCTATGGTTGGACTCATGGTACAAAATTTCAATGAACTATCTTTATATTTGATAAAGATATCGCTTAAAATGTTTTAGTTACATGCCTCTATAATACCCATATATAAAAGTGGGCGCAGTCGTCAACCGATTTTGGCAATGTTTCGTCCAAATATTTGCCTTAGTAGGTATATTACTCATACCGAATTTCATCGATATATCTGTTATAGTTTCTGAGTTATGACTTATAAAAATTTCAAATTTTGTCCTTTAATAAGTGGGAGTGGTGCCGCCTATTTTCGAAAATTTTAAAATATTTATTTATAACGGCCCGATCTCATTACATGGATGAAATTTCATCACTCAGGCTATATTAGTTACTGAGATATCCATATCTGTACCTGCCCAGACGTGTATTTGTCCCCAAGGTTGTTTTACTTTATTTGATGTAAAAAGTAAAATCGCAGCTGGACGCAGGTAAACTTTATGGATTCTGGTAAAGGAATATTCCACAAATTACCACTGTTAATGTCGCAAATACCTTTTTTGACTTTTTTTCTTTTTTCCATCAAAGTTTGAAAAAGGGCCTAAAAATAGGCTTTTCGTAAAACAGGTATATGCGACAACTTTTGTTTAAACTTAGAATTGAATTACCTTTCATCGCATTAGAAATAAGTAGCAACCGGCCGCTTTACCTACAGGCAAAATAACATTAAATGCAAAAAAAATAACAAAAATAACACATTTTTTTCTGTCTTGAAAATTTGTCAACTTTTAGCGGCTCTACCTCCTAAACTAAATTCTCTCTTAGATACATATATTGGATTTATAAAACAATTTCATGAAATTTTTGATTTTTGCCACGTTTTTTCGGCAGAGGCGCCATAGTGCAACGTTGCGAGAAGAGTTAACAGACTACAAAGATAAACAGCCGCACTCAGAAACGTTCATTAAATTGGGCCTAATGGTCACTTAACGAATTTTCATTAAATCTATTAACTATCGTTTCATCTCAGAGTCCAAAAAAAAGGAGTTCATTAGTTAATGAAAAGTTTAAGAATGCGACAAAATTTTCCCTTTTTTCTTTGGCATCACTTGACTCGTTGTCAACCAAAAATTTAAATAATAAAATATGAAAAATTGAAATTGTCGTTAAAAAATATACAAAAAATGGTAAGTACCTACTATGAAAAATTCATCCTGAGGTTATTACCAGTGTTATTTTAATTTACGAAGTCCCATCAAGAAAGCAGAGGAAAAGAGAGGCCAATTTTAGCGGGGATGAAAAGGCGTGATTGTACCAACTGGTCAAGAAATACCCTGTCGTTGAGTCCAAGCTTACGGGCGGCAAGTCAATTGAGAAGAAGCGAGCAGCATAGGATTTAATCAACGAAGAATTCAACTGCAATCAATATGTGCATAAGCGTACAACTTTAACTTTAAAGCGGGCATGGGACAATTTGAAAGTGTTAACACGCAGGGTTCGTTCCACAGAAAGAGGCAACTTGATAAGGACCGGAGGTGGTCCACACATTTCTCATCCATCAAACGAAATTAGAGCAATAACTACCATGGTCAAAGAGGCTGCACCTGTACTACTGTGCGAAATTAACAACGATTTTGATAGTAATGGCGCCGTTTTGCAGAGAACGAAAGCAAAGGAAACGGAAACAGAAACCCTATTAACTGAACTTAACGACGACAGTGCGGATTCTTTCCCGAAAGATAAAATAAGTATAGAATTATTAAATAACAATATTAATGATTTAGCTTGCAAACTAAAAATACTGAACATAATAGTCCAGAAAGCAATGAAAGCTCTCCAAAAGAGATGCCCAATGGTAATGTGCGTAGATCCACAGACTATTTTCGCGGAGAGGCAGCAATGAGAATAAAACATTTGGAAATAAAAAAGAATATAAAAATTAAAATATTGAAAACACAGCTGGAAACAGAGGAAATAAAAAAGCGAGCCGCATCTCTGGAGGAAGAGATAAACAATTTATTGTTAGAAAAAGCTAAATTTGAATTAGAAAAACTAAAATGGGGCTTGGACAATAGCGAGTATTAATGAGCATACAAAACTTTCGTTTAACTAATACGTATGTATGTACGAGTACCTAAATAAACTGAATAAAAGAAAACCCATATACATATACATATGTATCTACATACATACGTGATTTGTTTTAGCTGCGTTTTAGCTGATTTAACTTTTGATGAAGTATACAGCCCGAGAAAGCTCGGCCGTCCAGGTACGTACATATATTTTAAGGTGTACCGCTTTTCGTTTCTATTACGTATAACAGGATGTGGGCCAAGGCAGGGTACATATATTTTTGTATAAAAATAACCAGTGATAGATATTTATTTACAAACTTTATTATTCATTAAAAAATCTTTCAGCTATAGATTGCCGCATCACAACACCACTGTTATTGGGATTTTCACTAATTGGGGGACAATAACAACATCATTATATCTCTCAAAGTCATCATAATTCAATGGTGCTAAGTCATCAACCACATTGCTATGTTATGCAGTGTTGCACATGCACATACAACAGCTACAACTGTATCCACTTTAATACCCATTCTCACTTGAAGACAAGGAAACCTTCTTTTCCAAATCCTAAAACATCTTTCCACAGAATTTCTCGTCTTTATATGGCTTATATTATATTTTTCTTGCGGAGTTGAGTTCGGTGACAAAAAAGGCGTTAGAAGTACGTCGCTGTTTGCATATCCACTATCCACTAAAATTAGACCTTTTAGAGCCCCGGTGGTAAGCCTTTGCTTGACAGCACTACTTTTGTAAATAAAGCTATCATGTGTATTTGTGTTTTTTGTTTTATGTCCATACTTGGACTCATGTGCCACAAAAATTTCAATGCTATATCTTTATATTTGACGGAGATATCGCTTAAAATGTTTTATTAGGCCACTTTTTAATACCCATATATAAAAGTAGATGTGGACGTCAACCGATTTTGGCAATTTTTGTCCAAACATTTGCCGAAGTAAGTATATCACGCGTACCAAATTTCATCGATATATCTTCAACGGTTTCTGAGTTATGACTAATAAAACTTTCAATGTTTGCCCTTAATAAGTGGGCGTGGCACCGCCCATTTTCAAAAATTTCTTCATAAGGGCCCGAGCTCAATAAGTGGGTAAAATTGTATCACTCTAGCTATATTAGTGGCTGAGATACCAAAATTCCGATTTTTTCTATATAGGAAAAATGGGCGTGGGCATGGTCCGATTTCGCCCATTTTCAATACCAACCGTCCCAGTCTCGATACCAACTTTTTTTTTTATTTATTTATTTTTTTTATTTATTTATTTTTTTTTTTTATTTTTTTATTTTTTTTTATTTATATAAAAATTAGTACAATAAGATCAAGTTTGATCTTTTATAGTACATCAGACATTACATCGGGATAACAGTACAATAACTGACATTACGTACATACATAAATACATATGAATATCTTGGATTTAATTAGTAATATATTATTTTTAACATGATATTAAAATATTGATATAATATACATAGATACAAATAAATAAATAGCCAGAAACCAGGTAAGTAAACACATGCATCATTTACAGAAGTACGAATACAAGACATTCTTATAGTTGCTCTCGCTTAAGCTTCTTCGAACATGATTTGGGATGGAGTTCCAAATGCGGATTGCATTGACAAAGAAAAACCTTGCAGAGTTTAGGTAATTGTAGTTGGGTAAAATTAAATCCTTTGTGCGAACAGATTTGGAGAAAGTTAGCTTATCGTATAAATAGAACGGAGTTTTATGGACCAAGAGTCTATACAGAAAAACGCAACTCCTAGCTTTGAGGTAACTTAAAATGTCACATCCCAACAGGCGAGATCTCCAGCCAGAGATATGATCAAATCTCGCCAACCCAAAGACATACCTAGTAACATTATTAAACATAACATCTATTTTATGAGCTGATCTAGAGTCCAACTTGCTATATACACACTCCGAATAACATATAATTGGCAGTATTAATTGCATAACCAAGCGCCTTCGTATTCCAACCGGGGTGAAAGCGGCAGACATTCTAAGGTTACGCAGAACATGATATACTTTACTAAATTTCATCAAAATATCTAAATTTTTGCGCGAGTTAGAGTGTTTACAGACGGACGGACGGACGGACATGGCTCAATCGATTTCTCTTTTCACCCTGATCATTTTGATATATATAAGTCTATATCTATCTCGATTATTTCAATCTGTTACAATCAGGGTACGTATTGGTACACACAGCACAGTACTACAGAAACATGTGCTCTGTATATTTTTATTAAAAAAAATTCATAGTACATGTACTATGTGCTTGAAAAAATGTACATGTACATATTTTTTTATACTATATTTTTGTTTTCAAAGCACATGGTACATTTACTATGTATTTTTTATTTGTGTCTTCAAAATGTGAGGCACATGTATGTACAAATGCATACCCTGGTTAGAATCCACCGTTAGATATGTGATTCAAACTATAATACTCTAGGGGTATTCGCTATCCCTAGCAAGATAGCAAGATAGCACGGATTGCAAATATCCTAGACCAAAATATGCTACACATCGAGAGCACCCCATTGCACAGTCGTAGGTAATTTTAAGAAGCAGCTTTTCTTTTTAGCCAAAGGGACGCGTTCATCACTCACTTTTTAATAATTAAATCATTTTATTTTAGTAAATTTAATAAATACACACAAAACACAACATTTTAAGCAAAATTCGGATGCTCAAATTGAAATTGAAATTAGCAATTGGTAAATGTCAACTGACACAGGGTCGCAATTAATTTCCTACACTTCATAGCAAATAAATATACATAGGTTTTGGTGTAGCATATTTTTGAGGTCTAGCATATTTCTGTGCGCCTATATTTTGTTGTTGTGCGTTGTAAAACTTTGCAATCCGTGCAATCCGTGCTACGTCCTAGGGTTATGCTATGGATAGCGAATACCCCTTCTGTGTACTAGTAAAAAAAACACCGATTTTAAGTATTTTTTGACATACTGAGCACCCGACGCTTTTCCTTAAATACTTATATTTTCGTTCATCATTTTGTTTCTAATTAAATTATTTCTAAATTTTTAGTACGATTTTTAAGATTAAAACGTGTTTTTTAGTTTTTTTAAGCTACACTGCTCTACAGCCAAAAAATACTCTAAACGCGACCATCCTATCTATATGTAAAATCAGTCGCTGATTTCGAAAATCGGGTTGAGATATCGGCAATTTGCCGTTATTTGGCCAATGGCTCCACTTAATCCTGTAGAATTAAAAATGAAGCCGATTTTCGGAATCAGCGACTGATTTTACATATAGATAGGATAGTCACGTCCAAAGCACAGACAAAAAATTTCATTTTGTGATCCAGTGCTATTATTTATTTTTACCAACGCTTTGAAGAGTAAACAACAAGTCAATGCATACGGATTGTATTGTATAAAAATATATAAATTAACTGTTTACATTTTTCGCACTTAATATTGCACATGTAGCAATATTTTTGTAGCTATTTATTAAATTTTACCACTTTTATTTCTTATTTCCAACGCGATGCGCGCGTTGCTTTCACTGCAGCGAGAAAAAAATAATGAAGTTTGTCAAACATATCCACTAACCTTCCAATTTGTTGTACAACGCGGCAAAATATCAAAATCGTTTGATCTTCATCCAACCGACTAGGCGCGCCTGTCCAACTTGTACAACAGGCCCACTAATGTGACGATTTGTTGTACAACGAGCCCAAGTCGTACGATAAATTGGATGGTTAGTGAGCCCTATTAGACCCACCGTGAGAAGGTGTTAATGTTAGCGACGCGCTAACCAACTCACCCAAACACGGCCTGATACGCCGTTGAACTTTTTGTCGCTTTTCTTTTGCCACCTTTACTCGATCAACATTATTGTTGTTGCTCAACATTATGTTATAGTATATATATAAACCGGTTTCGGCTATGTGCTATCTTCAGTATATTGTCTCGTTCTGAAGATGGCACATAGCCGAAACCGGTTTATAACCAAATTAAACTTGAAAAGGGATGACGGAAATTCTTTCCACAATACGTCGCAATCCTACCTTGTCGGAAAAGCAAACAACAAACAACAAAAAGGAAAATATTCTAATTTTGTTCGTTGTATATTTACTTAATACTTTTATATGTAAAGAAAAAAGTAAAATATCTCGTTTTTATAAAACATATTGGCTCAACAGATTATGAGACTTATATAGAAAGATAATTGAATTTCTAATTTTAAAAGAGAAAAATTCTGAAGCAATTTTTTAAGCGGTTATATTAATTTTATGGCTACTGCGGGAGTATTTTTGCAAAAAAGCTAGATGATACAAATTATTCATCATGGTCAGTCGAGATGAAGAGCGTTCTCGTTCATACGGAATTATGGGGAATCGCTTCCGGAAAAATTATTAAAAACGAAACTGGAACAGCAGAGGAATCGGAAGCATTTGATGCAAAGGACGAGAAAGCGTTTGAGAGCATAACGTTGTGTGTGGGAACGTTTCATACAAAAACGGGCATAAATAGTAAAAATGGACCTAGAGTGCTCAAATTTGGGAAATAAGCTTTTTTGATAAATATTAGTACATGGGGCCTAATGAATAAACATCAAGCAAATGCTTTTCTGGACCTTTTGCTTAAATTTCTATGAATAAAAATTAAGCAAGTGCTTTTTTCACTAGCAATTGCTTTTGCTACAAGCATTTGCTTTATTTCAGCATTTGCTTTAATCTGTAAGCAATTGCTGAATTCCGTATGAATAAAATTAGCTTTTACTATTTTTTATAAGCAAAAGTTAATGATTTTTTAAGCATGCCCTACCCTAAATTTTTCAGAAATTAGTTTTCGCTCGATTTGTCTTCCAAATACATGCAATTATGGCGCAGTTTTTGACTATACGTAAAGAAAAATATTATAGTGCGCGACGGGAATGTAAAAATGAAGACTTTCGAAAACTTTATCGAAACACCCGGCAGAACGTAGAGAGGCTGGCTTTCTATTTTTGACCGACACTGTCGAAAAAGGGGGGGGGGGGGGAGAGGCGTTATCGACCTTTGATAGGATGAAGGTGTTTCTGCACGCAGTTTCCGATCCGGGCTGTCAGAACAGAATAGCAGAAGAACTCGTAATTCATCAAACTACAGTTTCCAAAACTTTTAGTTCGGTGAAAAAAGAACTTTTAAAGAAGGTACATGTGTGGATCAAATTTCCGAAATCTCGCGTGGAAATGATTGCAGCTAAAAAACGATGGAGGGAAGTATGCTCATTTCCAAGCTGTATATATATATATATATATATATATATATCAAACCCAATATGCGTTGAACCCGACCCCCTCAGAATTTGATGAAATTTTGCATAGAGGTACATATTACCTACCCAAACATAACCTCATTTTTAGAAATTGCATTTTCGAAAAATTGTGGGCGTGGCAAGGTATCGAAATATTCGAAAATATTCTAAAATACTCGAAAAATTACGATAATAGGTACTTTTAAAGTGTGATTACTAGGGAATGGCTTTACCGATTTCAAAGATCTTAATACCATTAGAAAGGTATTGAAATTAGCTTACACTGCAAATTTTTTTTTGTTTTAGTACACTGAAAAAAATGTTTTCCAAAATAAAATTTGAAACTGAAAAAACACTTCAAAGATCAAGCGATTTTGAAAAATAAGAATTTTTTTTAGAAAGGTCTATTTAATATATATAACATATCTGAAAACTAAAATGGCCTTTTTCTTTATTTTTTTTTCAATTTATTTAAGTAAATGCATCTCTTGGCTTTCTTATATTTTGATATCACGCCTAAACTAATCAACCGATTTCAAAATTTTTTATACCGTTAGAAAGGTATTAAAATCACCTTTTGAAAACATACACTGTAAAAACTGTATATTTCACTGAAAAAAAAATTTCAAATTTGAAATTTTTTTTCAAACTGGGAAAACACTTCAGCATTTTGAGCTGCGCAAAGTTGTATATTAAATCTAAATAAATAAAAATAAAAAAAATTAACTTTATCAAGTGTAAGTCAATTTATTGTGGGTGTCTGAAAAATTTGATAATACGATTCTTGTTCGAATCTATTAGAATACTTAGTCTTTAAAAGTTTATAGTACTATCTAAACGAAGGGTGTATGTTTATTAGATAGGGTCGAAAAAAAATGTTGTAAAAGTCCGCCCCTAAATTTGAAGCTTATGTTGAGAGGGTTAAGGGACACAAAAAAAATTTTTTTTTTACCCCGCCAAATGTCGCCGAAATTTTTTTTTCTTGTAACTTTGTTATTTATCATCCGATTTTTAAAATTGATATGTCATTAGTTTCGTATTTTGAAGCTCTACACTTCCTTCTAATGTCACATAGTTGGGTCAGCTAACTTATTTATATGTCCATGAATTATCCTCCTTGTATTGCCAAATGAAAGTGCTTCGAAATTCATGACAATGTTGCCTTGAAATGGTTTTACTAAATTAATAAACAAAGAAGTTACGTCACAAAAAAGTTATTTAACATAGCTATTATTTAACTAATTTTTTTAAGCAATTCAGTATATATAAAGTTGTAAAAGTCCGACCCTAAATTTGAAATTTATATTGAGAGGGTTAAAGAAATATTTTTTATTTTTTTTTTCTGATCCCGCGAAATACCGCCGAAATAGTTTTTTATTGTAAGTTTGTTATTTGACTTCAGAGTGCAAAAGGAGATTAGAAGAAAATATAGAGCTTCGAAATACGAAAATAATGACGTATCAATTTTAAAAATCGGATGTTAAATAACAAAGTTACAAGAAAAAACCATTTCGGCGGAATTTCGCGGGATGAGAAAAAAATTTTTTTTTGTCCCTTAATCCTCTCAATATAAGCTTCAAATTTAGGGGTGGACTTTCACAACTTTACATATCCTGAATTGGTTAAAAGAAATGAGAAATAATAGGTACATTAAATATTCGTAGTGACGTAACTTCTTTGTTTATTAATTTAGTAAAACCCTTTAAAGGCAACATTGTCATGAATTTTGAAGCACTTTCATTTGGCAAAACAAAGAGGATAATTCATGGACATCTATATATTAATAGGCTAACATTTTTCCCATACAAACAATTGCCAGGCTGTTTTGCACATTTAACATACTCATATCCACATAAAATTGATATGGATGTGTTCGTATGAGTCAGGAGCAGTGCATAGGCATATATTTTTTTCTATAAATTATTTAATTTCTTTATAATTAATAAATAAAGTTTTTAGTTTTGTACCATTTTTGATTTACTTCGTTTTTGCTTCGTTGGCAAATGTGCCCACTATCTATATATTAATAGGCTAACATTTTTCCCATACAAACAATTGCCAGGCTCCCAGTTGGAAAAGGTAATGTATGGTCATCTATAAATGGATATAAAGGCCATAGGATCTATACATTCCAGAATGCATGATTTTTTTCATTGTGATGTCCTAGGGAAGTCATGCATCCACTTTTCCCTGCCAAGGTAAGGCAAAAAGGAATGTTTGGATGAGAGTCGCTCTTGCCGTGATCTCAGTGTCGGTTTATTTTCTCACTTAAAATAAAAAAAATACTTTTTTTTTGCATTTTTCTCGTCATTCTCTCTCCATCCGATTTCCAACTAGAAATATGTAACTTCACTCCAGTTTGTTCTCCTCTGCTTCTCTCATTGTCGCACCATCTTCCCCTTCACTGCTTCACCCATGTGGGACATTCAACATTATATTGATCTTTAGTGCCGCTTTTATGCGTCCGTTTCTTAAAATAGACTCTGTGAATTGTTGTCGTCATTGTAAAAAAGGAAAACTAGAGAAAACCTGATTCTCCTAATTGTTTTTTTTTTTTTCTTGCTAGATTCAATGTTATAGCTGAGAGCCGATGACTGACCTTTTCGCTTACCTTGGGTTGCATTCTGGAATGTATCCGATTTCTTATAAGTTGGAAGGTATAGCTGAGAGCCGATGACTGACCTCTTCGCTTACCTTGGGTTGCATTATGGAATGTATCCGATTTCCTATAAGTTGGAAGGTATAGGTGAGAGCCGATGACTGACCTCTTCGCTTACCTTGGGTTGCATTCTGGAATGTATCCGATTTCCTATAAGTTGGAAGGTATAGCTGAGAGCCGATAACTGACCTCTTCGCTTACCTTGGGTTGCATTCTGGAATGTATCCGATTTCCTATAAGTTGGAAGGTATAGCTGAGAGCCGATAACTGACCTCTTCGCTTACCTTGGGTTGCATTCTAGAGTGTATCCGATTTCCTATAAGTTGGCAGCCACACAACATAGATTTTAAATGAAATCATAGTTTTTTTGGAATACATACTATAATGTAAATTTTTCGTACATCTTTTCATGCGTCCGCAAGGTCATGCATGACCACCTTTCCAACTGGGCTGTTTTGCACAGTTAACATACTCATATCCACATAAAATTGATATGGATGTGTTCGTATGAGTCAGGAGCAGTGCATAGGCATATAATTTTTTCTATAAATTATTTAATTTCTTTATAATTAATAAATACAATTTTTAGTTAAGATAAATAGATATCGTAAACGTGTTTACAAATATCGTAAACACAGTTGAAGAGTCGCTTTAATTTAAAAGCGCTCACCACCGGGCCTACCTTCCTAGATCTGCCTTGATTTTGACCATGTTTTCGCGTCGGACCGTGATCAAAAGGGCAAATCAGTGTTGCGGTACAACTGGAATTTGGAAAGTGTTGCTTATCTCCGCGAAAAGGAATAATTTTTGTACCAATACAAAGTTGAAAAAATAAATTGCATGGTCGAATTTCGACCACCGGCGATACTAGTACAAATAAGTTAGCTGACCCAACTATGTGAAAACGACTTCAAAACTCAAAAGAGTGTAGAGCTGCAAAATACGAAAATAATGACGTATCAATTTTAAAAATCGGATGAAAAACAAAAAAGTTACAATAAAAAAACCATTTCGGCGGTATTTCGCGGTATCAAAAAAAAATTTTTTTTGTGTCCCTTATCCCTCTCAACATAAGCTTCAAATTTAGGGGCGGACTTTTACAACTTTTTTTTTCGTATGGGGACCAACCCTATCTAATGTTTATGTCGTACGTTTCGGCACTACTATGCATAGGATCTCTTGTTCCACCTAAACATACACCCTTCGTTTAGATACTATTTCTACTTGACTGTTAGCTTTATAGCGATATTCTAGGGATTGGTGTCAGTTGTTGCGGTAAACAGCACAACAAACAGGTAGAAACAATTATTTTCGCTGTATCCTTTGATGAGCAGTTAAAAATTTGTGTTATATATTTTTAGAATGCCTGAAAAATTTAACAATAGGATTAAAAAAAATCTGTATAACTTCCAAAGTACAGCTAGGTACCTTTATTTCACACAATAATATCAAAATAAACAAGTAAGGAAGCCTAAGTTCGAGTGGAATCGAACATTAGATACTCAGCTGTATGCTTTCATTGTTTGTTTGCGTTTGTTCGATATAGGGTGTATTTTATATGAAACGAGTGCTGCATATACAGGGCGCAGCCACGCCCATTTTCAAAATTTGTATCAATCATCCAAATAAGCATATAAATATTATTGTTAGTGCAAAATTGCATCCCTCTATGACTTTTAGTTACAAAGACTTCACGTTACAAATTCCAAAAGGGTGTTCCAGAAATATCTTTGTTAAAAAGTAGGCGTGGTCATAAACCGATTTCAATACATTTTTGCGTGTCTATTAACACAAGTTATAAAAGTGAATAAACCAAGTTTCGTCATAATATCTCAGTTATTTGTCGAGTAATAGGCTCGTAGATTTCTTTGCATAAAAAGAGGCGGTGCCACGCCCATTTTATAAACTTTTTTTATTTTTTGTTTCCGGTCTATTGTAGAACTCATATCACAAAATTTCAATGAATTATCTTTATATTTCACAGAGATATCGCTAAAAATGATTTCATTAGGTCACTTTATAATACCCATATATAAAAGTGGGCGTGGTCGTCAACAGATTTTGGTAATTTTTCGTCCACACATTTGGCTAAGTAAATATATTACGCGTACCAAATTTCATCGATATATCTTTAACGGTTTCTGAGTTATGACATATAAAACTTTCAATGTTTGACCCTTAATAAGTGGGCGTGGCACCGCCCATTTTCAAAAATTTTTGTATTTTTTGTTTTATGTCCGTAGTTGGACTCCTGCCACAAAATTTCAGTGATAGATCTTTATATTTGACAGAGATATCGCTTAAAATGTTTTTATTAGGCCCCTTTATAGTTCCCATATATAAAAGTGGGCGTGGCCGTCAACCGATTTTGATAATTTTTCGTCAAAACATTTGCCTAAGTAAGCATATTACGCATACCAAATTTCATCGATATATCTTCAATGGTTTCTGAGTTATGACATATAAAACTTTCAATGTTTGACCCTTAATAAGTGGGCGTGGCACCGCCCATTTTCCAGAACTTCATCAAATTTCTTCATAAGGGCCTGAGCTCAATACGTGGGTAAAATTTTATCACTCTAGCTATATTAGTGGCTGAGATACCAAATATCCGATTTTTTCTATATAGGAAAAGTGGGCGTGGTCATGGTCCGATTTCGCCCATTTTCAATACCAACCGTCCCAGTCTCGATACCAACTTGCATTTCAAATTTCATCAAAATATCTCAATTTTTACGCGAGTTATCGTGCGTACGGACGGACGGACGGACGGACGGACGGACGGACGGACGGACGGACGGACGGACGGACGGACGGACGGACATGGCTCAATCGATTTCTCTTTTCACCCTGATCATTTTGATATATATAAGTCCATATCTATCTCGATTATTTCATTATGTTACAATCCACCGTTATGAAATCAAAATTATAATACTCTGTGTACTAGTACAGCTGAGTATAAAAAAGTTAACAAGAGATGGTTTTACTTAAAAACTTTTTAAAAAGAAAAGAAAAAACACCATTTTACTCTGGTCACACTGGTCACGCTGTGAAGTTGTCAAAAATTTGTTCCTCCGTACTTTTGTGCTAAAAAATATATAATTGATCAATTTAACTCAATAGCCGTGTTTCGCATACGGTGATCCTAACCCAGATAAAAATTTTTGCATGTAAATGCAACAACAAAGATTTCAGCTTGATTAAACCAGATAAATTGCTGGTTCAATTTCTGATCCGCCCTGTTCGATTTGTTTTTTCCGTGCTGATTTGGCAGCACAGTGCTTTTTTGATTTGGCAGAACTGAAAAGTGACATTTGTGTATGTATACATATACCCTGCAGTAAATTTGTTTCACTGCTAAATGATCATTGATCATTCTTTGTTGAATATTCATCACTATCGTTTTGCGTTGGTGCAAGCGTGCAAGCTATATTGAAAAACCCAAACGAAATACCATCTAGGCGGTTATAAACCCACGAGCCAGCTTCTATTTCGGTAGGTTTTTTGACATTCGGCAGCTTTTCTGACAAATTTTTCAATTTAACAACTATAAAACAAATTATATTTAAAATAAAAAATATATGGAAATACAAATTTCAAATTTGCCTCTTGTAAGCTTCTGTTTTGGACGTAAGGGGAAAGAAGAAGTCCGGAAGAAAAATTATACTGCGCACTGGCTTCTCCTTATAACATGGAATACATAGCTATCCCGCCATTTCAGTTTCATAATTTATTTCAGTAATTTAAATTCAAATTTCCAAAAAAAATAATTTTTGAAATAGTTATTTCCATTTAGTTTGAAGTTTAAAGTCAATCAAATTGTTTTTAAGGGAGTATTTGTCTCTTTTCAACGTACAGAAGAATTGTTTTTGCGCTATTATAACTCTGACGAGTTTTATGGCCGAGCTTCTCTCCCAATTCGAGGTGTGCTCCTTTTGTTTTTCCTACCATTGGACAGTTTTATGCCGGCTCCGAACGGAGTCATATAGGCATTAGGAAAGCAAACCATTTATTTGAAAAAATTCAGCAGCCTTTATATGAAAGCATTCACTGATGCCTCCTCATGATGAATTTCATCAGTGATTCATAAAGGATTCATTTCAGATTTTTACTGCTGGGTATATGTTGTATATGTTTCTTCTTCTTTTTAGTTCTTTTCAAGTGCAGCCAATTTTCATTATGAGCCGGATTGTTTCAGTAAAAATTTATCTTAACCCAGACCCAGATGTAATAACTGAAATGCCCCTAATAATATTGTAAAAAAGTGTCGGAAAAAGTGTCGCAACTTAGTGTGCTATCAAAGTAATATAAAATTGCTTTATATAAATTCTAAGGCGTAAATTAAGTGTTATTGCTGAGTGATTGTGCATATTGTTGTTGCATTGATCGCACAATAGCAAAAGCTCCCACAAACTAAACTCCACCACACACTAGTTTTTCACAACTTAGTGTGGACACAAACCATTCGAGTGGTGTAAAGTAAAGTTTATACATAAGTACCAGAGCTGTAAAAAGCTGCAATCAGATTGTATTACTATCATAAAAATTTTTAATACAAGCGCAGCCGGGTGCAAATGAATATAGACTAAAATATTTTTTTGCACCAGCGAGATGCCCATCAACCATACTCCTACTAAAGGAGGAGGTTCCCAACAGCGAGATGCCCAACAAACCCAAGTGCAACTACAGCACCAAACCCCGAGATCCCTAGGTACACCCCAACAAATGCCCCAACAGGTAACCCCATCCCGCCTGCCCAGTGTCAACGTACCAAACGTACAACAGCAGATCGAAACCCTGCAAAGGCAACTGGAATTTCTCTATGCCCAACAACAACAAGCCCAGAAACCCCAAACTGCAGGAAACTTGACATCTGCTACCCCAACCGACGAATGGAAGATCGTCAATCCCAAACGCCAACGCGAAAGCCCAGGTAAAAATACTGTCTTTAAAAAACAGGCTACGCTTGACAATTACTGGCTTGCAACCCGCCAACCAAATGAAAATGAAAATGAAAACAGATTTGCCTCCCTTGAAGTTGAGGAAACAAACCAACCAACTGAAAAAATACCCAAGCCGCCGCCAATATTTATAGACAAAGTTCTAAACATTCCCCCCTAATGAGTTGCTCCAAACTCTTATGATCTAAAGCTCACAGGCAAAGAACAAGTAAAAGTACAAGCATCATCCCTGGATGCTTACAGAACCATAGTATCACAACTGGAACAGAGTTCTATACTTATAAAACAAAACAAGAACGTACCTTCAGAGTGGTTCTCAGAAACATGCATTCCTCAATAGACACAAAAGAAATTGTGGATTCTCTAAAAGATCTCGTTCACTCAGTTACAAACATTTGGAACATAAAACACAGAGTCACAAAAAAGCCTCTCCCCATGTTTATCATTGAACTCAAACCCGACTCCAACAACAAGATGACATATCAAATTAAAAGTCTCCTGCACTCAAAAATTACTTTCGAGCCCCCACACCCGGAGCGTGAAATACCGCAATGCGCCAACTGTCAGCAATATGGCCACACAAAGTCCTACTGCCACGCCCACAATTTTTCGAAAATGCAATTTCTAAAAATGAGGTTGTGTTTGGGTAGGTAAGATGTACCTGTATGCAAAATTTCATCAAATTCTGAGGGGGTCGGGTTCAAAATGTTCGTTTTTTTCAGCCTTTGATATGAAATTCATCATATGGTAACGAGTATGTCAACAGAAAAAGGCAAACTATATAAGCTGTAAGACAGACACACCTGAACTTTTAAGCGCCTGCGGGCGTTATTTCACTGCACCGTTGCCCACAACTTTGTTTCGTATCACATTAAGGATACCAATGTACTTAGGTGATCCTTTTAATGGTTCGTAGATCTGTAGATTTAACGATGAGCTGTACAAGTTTTACACAGACATCGACATTCTTCAGCGAATAAAGATCCAGCGCCTGCGTTGGGCAGGTCATGTCGTGAGAATAGATGAAGGCGCTCCGGCCAAGAAAGTATTTCTATCGAAACCCGCTGAACGCAAAAGAAAAGGGAGACCTCCACTGCGTTGGGAAAATCAGGTGGATAGCGATGCTGCCTCCCTAGGTGTTCCCAAACGGCACCATGCTGCACGAAACAGAAGCAATTGGCGCGCTCTGTTGAACTCGGCCAGAATTGTCTAGACGGTTAAGCGCCAATCAAGAAGAAGAGAACATCTGTAGAATCCGATCCGCAGACATCACACGACGTCCGGTATTTTATCAAGTTCGGTTATGTTTGTCGAAAGGTTCGTATCAATCGCAACATCCGAAATGTCAGCGAAACTCGCGTTGGGATTAAGGGCTGCCTGTAAAAGGCCTCGTTCCTCTTGTCTAAGAATATTCTGTACAATAATTGTTATTGTAGAAGTCAATTTTTCGACGGATGGATTGAAAGCAACTTATGGAGCTGCTTGAGTAGCTTGAGCCATTTGAGCAGCCTGAGCTACTTGTACTAGAGGGGGTTGTGCGTTAAGCACAGGGGGTCTTATGAGATTATTTGAGTTGGACATTTTTTTTAAGTAATTATATTATGTGGAGCAGTGGGTAGAGTGCTCGCCAGTCCGAGCAAACACCAAAAAAAATGTTTCTAATTAGTAAAAATCCAATTATTGTGTTTTTTAAGAGCAGCGGTCACCTCTCGGCAGTGGGCGGCATACCCTCCGAGTGTATCTCTGTCATGAAAAAGCTTCTCACAAAAAATGAATTCGCCGTTCGGAGCCGGCATAAAACTGTAGGTCCACCCAATTAGTAGGAAAAACAAAAAGGTGCACACCTCGAATTGGGAGAGAAGCTCGGCCATAAAACTCATCAGAGTTATAATAGCAATATAGAATTATTATTATTAATTATTAGGGCAACCAAAAATTGGCACAAGCAAGTTTTTTTCTATGGTAGCTATCACATAATGCTTAATTTCGGGTAGTTTTGAAGAAAAATTATACATTCTGACCTACTTTTGATAGAGCTAAAAATTGCTAAATTCATAATAAATGCTAATTTATGCTAATTTCACTATTAAATGAAAATTACAAAAAAAAATGGGAAAAAAATGTTACGGATTTTCTGCTCTCTGAATGGCTAGTCGCTTCAATTTTTCAATTGAATTGCTCCAGATATGGCATGTATAGGCGTCGGGTAATTTCAACAAAACTTTATTCCACATCTAACCCTCCATATATATTTCGTTTAATCTTTACAACTAGGGAGCAAAAGTTTGTTTTTTCTTTAGCTATTTTTTTTGTTGCCCGCTCCACTCTCGCTCCCATTTTTTGTTGTGTTGATCGGAGATGCCCTATGTGACAACATGAATTAAATTTTTTATACCGGAATCCAAATATGGCGTTCGGTCGGTCGCGCTTTTGACAGGTGAGTAGAAATGTATGAAAATATATGGAGCAAATCGCATTTTGACCTCAAGCGTTTGATCGTAAAATTTTTGTAAATATCGATGAAAAAATAAATTTAAATTGTTCTCTTTCGATGAAAAGCTATTAAATATGTAAAAAATTCAACAAAATATATTAGTGACAGTTAGCATTTTTTCACTTCAACATGTAATATTGGATATCAGAGTAAAGCAACTTTGAGGTACGATCAACGCGCGACCGACCTAACGCCAAATTACGATTCCGGCATATTGTCTTTCTCTTTTGAGACATGTAGATACCTAAGAGTTCACATTTTGTTATTTTATTTTATTTTAGTTTACTTTAGGGCCGATTTCATAATCAAATTAAAAGTTCATTTAAAATCTAAAGGATCCTTTAATTTGTTGATCGATTTCATAAAGTATTTTTCAAGATAAATGTTCCTTTAAAGTTAAATACTCAAAAACGGGCATTTGAGTGATTTAAAAATCCCTTTTGCCAGAAAAAAATTTAATTTCTGCAGTCTGTTAAAATCAAATATCAAGAATTTATTAAAATGTTTCAACCGATTTTGTTTGTTGTTTTGTTTGTTGGGTCCTATAATGGAATATTCATCTTCCTCTTTTGTGAGGTTGGATGACCGCTTCCTTTTTTTATGCACTGGGTTTCAAAATTATGCTTCTTTTTACTTTTTTTTTTTTTTTTCAAAAAAATGAAAGCCACAATCAAAAAATTTATTTATTTTCAGAAAAAAACAAATGATAAATTTCAATATTTTTAAATTTATGACAATAATTTGACGTGAAACTGTCGAAGACGGCATTGTCATTTGCAATATTTTCGCTTAAAGGAAAAAAACATTTTTTAGAGCAATTTTTTGGTTGCCCTATTAATTATATTATGTTTTGGTTTAGTTTAAAAATTCCTGGAAGGTCCCGTTGGTGGTGAATCACAGGATTCTCGTTTATTATAAGCTGAAGGTTAATTGCAGCTTTCTTTGTATATATTTTTATTATAGGGTGTACGAGCCTTATTATTCTCTGACGCTATTATAACTCTGACGAGTTTTATGGCCGAGCTTCTCTCCCAATTCGAGGTGTGCTCCTTTTGTTTTTCCTACCATTGGACAGTTTTATGCCGGCTCCGAACGGAGTCATATAGGCATTAGGAAAGCAAACCATTTATTTGAAAAAATTCAGCAGCCTTTATATGAAAGCATTCACTGATGCCTCCTCATGATGAATTTCATCAGTGATTCATAAAGGATTCATTTCAGATTTTTACTGCTGGGTATATGTTGTATATGTTTCTTCTTCTTTTTAGTTCTTTTCAAGTGCAGCCAATTTTCATTATGAGCCGGATTGTTTCAGTAAAAATTTATCTTAACCCAGACCCAGATGTAATAACTGAAATGCCCCTAATAATATTGTAAAAAAGTGTCGGAAAAAGTGTCGCAACTTAGTGTGCTATCAAAGTAATATAAAATTGCTTTATATAAATTCTAAGGCGTAAATTAAGTGTTATTGCTGAGTGATTGTGCATATTGTTGTTGCATTGATCGCACAATAGCAAAAGCTCCCACAAACTAAACTCCACCACACACTAGTTTTTCACAACTTAGTGTGGACACAAACCATTCGAGTGGTGTAAAGTAAAGTTTATACATAAGTACCAGAGCTGTAAAAAGCTGCAATCAGATTGTATTACTATCATAAAAATTTTTAATACAAGCGCAGCCGGGTGCAAATGAATATAGACTAAAATATTTTTTTGCACCAGCGAGATGCCCATCAACCATACTCCTACTAAAGGAGGAGGTTCCCAACAGCGAGATGCCCAACAAACCCAAGTGCAACTACAGCACCAAACCCCGAGATCCCTAGGTACACCCCAACAAATGCCCCAACAGGTAACCCCATCCCGCCTGCCCAGTGTCAACGTACCAAACGTACAACAGCAGATCGAAACCCTGCAAAGGCAACTGGAATTTCTCTATGCCCAACAACAACAAGCCCAGAAACCCCAAACTGCAGGAAACTTGACATCTGCTACCCCAACCGACGAATGGAAGATCGTCAATCCCAAACGCCAACGCGAAAGCCCAGGTAAAAATACTGTCTTTAAAAAACAGGCTACGCTTGACAATTACTGGCTTGCAACCCGCCAACCAAATGAAAATGAAAATGAAAACAGATTTGCCTCCCTTGAAGTTGAGGAAACAAACCAACCAACTGAAAAAATACCCAAGCCGCCGCCAATATTTATAGACAAAGTTCTAAACATTCCCCCCCTAATGAGTTGCTCCAAACTCTTATGATCTAAAGCTCACAGGCAAAGAACAAGTAAAAGTACAAGCATCATCCCTGGATGCTTACAGAACCATAGTATCACAACTGGAACAGAGTTCTATACTTATAAAACAAAACAAGAACGTACCTTCAGAGTGGTTCTCAGAAACATGCATTCCTCAATAGACACAAAAGAAATTGTGGATTCTCTAAAAGATCTCGTTCACTCAGTTACAAACATTTGGAACATAAAACACAGAGTCACAAAAAAGCCTCTCCCCATGTTTATCATTGAACTCAAACCCGACTCCAACAACAAGATGATATATCAAATTAAAAGTCTCCTGCACTCAAAAATTACTTTCGAGCCCCCACACCCGGAGCGTGAAATACCGCAATGCGCCAACTGTCAGCAATATGGCCACACAAAGTCCTACTGCCACGCCCACAATTTTTCGAAAATGCAATTTCTAAAAATGAGGTTGTGTTTGGGTAGGTAAGATGTACCTGTATGCAAAATTTCATCAAATTCTGAGGGGGTCGGGTTCAAAATGTTCGTTTTTTTCAGCCTTTGATATGAAATTCATCATATGGTAACGAGTATGTCAACAGAAAAAGGCAAACTATATAAGCTGTAAGACAGACACACCTGAACTTTTAAGCGCCTGCGGGCGTTATTTCACTGCACCGTTGCCCACAACTTTGTTTCGTATCACATTAAGGATACCAATGTACTTAGGTGATCCTTTTAATGGTTCGTAGATCTGTAGATTTAACGATGAGCTGTACAAGTTTTACACAGACATCGACATTCTTCAGCGAATAAAGATCCAGCGCCTGCGTTGGGCAGGTCATGTCGTGAGAATAGATGAAGGCGCTCCGGCCAAGAAAGTATTTCTATCGAAACCCGCTGAACGCAAAAGAAAAGGGAGACCTCCACTGCGTTGGGAAAATCAGGTGGATAGCGATGCTGCCTCCCTAGGTGTTCCCAAACGGCACCATGCTGCACGAAACAGAAGCAATTGGCGCGCTCTGTTGAACTCGGCCAGAATTGTCTAGACGGTTAAGCGCCAATCAAGAAGAAGAGAACATCTGTAGAATCCGATCCGCAGACATCACACGACGTCCGGTATTTTATCAAGTTCGGTTATGTTTGTCGAAAGGTTCGTATCAATCGCAACATCCGAAATGTCAGCGAAACTCGCGTTGGGATTAAGGGCTGCCTGTAAAAGGCCTCGTTCCTCTTGTCTAAGAATATTCTGTACAATAATTGTTATTGTAGAAGTCAATTTTTCGACGGATGGATTGAAAGCAACTTATGGAGCTGCTTGAGTAGCTTGAGCCATTTGAGCAGCCTGAGCTACTTGTACTAGAGGGGGTTGTGCGTTAAGCACAGGGGGTCTTATGAGATTATTTGAGTTGGACATTTTTTTTAAGTAATTATATTATGTGGAGCAGTGGGTAGAGTGCTCGCCAGTCCGAGCAAACACCAAAAAAAATGTTTCTAATTAGTAAAAATCCAATTATTGTGTTTTTTAAGAGCAGCGGTCACCTCTCGGCAGTGGGCGGCATACCCTCCGAGTGTATCTCTGTCATGAAAAAGCTTCTCACAAAAAATGAATTCGCCGTTCGGAGCCGGCATAAAACTGTAGGTCCACCCAATTAGTAGGAAAAACAAAAAGGTGCACACCTCGAATTGGGAGAGAAGCTCGGCCATAAAACTCATCAGAGTTATAATAGCAATATAGAATTATTATTATTAATTATTAGGGCAACCAAAAATTGGCACAAGCAAGTTTTTTTCTATGGTAGCTATCACATAATGCTTAATTTCGGGTAGTTTTGAAGAAAAATTATACATTCTGACCTACTTTTGATAGAGCTAAAAATTGCTAAATTCATAATAAATGCTAATTTATGCTAATTTCACTATTAAATGAAAATTACAAAAAAAAATGGGAAAAAAATGTTACGGATTTTCTGCTCTCTGAATGGCTAGTCGCTTCAATTTTTCAATTGAATTGCTCCAGATATGGCATGTATAGGCGTCGGGTAATTTCAACAAAACTTTATTCCACATCTAACCCTCCATATATATTTCGTTTAATCTTTACAACTAGGGAGCAAAAGTTTGTTTTTTCTTTAGCTATTTTTTTTGTTGCCCGCTCCACTCTCGCTCCCATTTTTTGTTGTGTTGATCGGAGATGCCCTATGTGACAACATGAATTAAATTTTTTATACCGGAATCCAAATATGGCGTTCGGTCGGTCGCGCTTTTGACAGGTGAGTAGAAATGTATGAAAATATATGGAGCAAATCGCATTTTGACCTCAAGCGTTTGATCGTAAAATTTTTGTAAATATCGATGAAAAAATAAATTTAAATTGTTCTCTTTCGATGAAAAGCTATTAAATATGTAAAAAATTCAACAAAATATATTAGTGACAGTTAGCATTTTTTCACTTCAACATGTAATATTGGATATCAGAGTAAAGCAACTTTGAGGTACGATCAACGCGCGACCGACCTAACGCCAAATTACGATTCCGGCATATTGTCTTTCTCTTTTGAGACATGTAGATACCTAAGAGTTCACATTTTGTTATTTTATTTTATTTTAGTTTACTTTAGGGCCGATTTCATAATCAAATTAAAAGTTCATTTAAAATCTAAAGGATCCTTTAATTTGTTGATCGATTTCATAAAGTATTTTTCAAGATAAATGTTCCTTTAAAGTTAAATACTCAAAAACGGGCATTTGAGTGATTTAAAAATCCCTTTTGCCAGAAAAAAATTTAATTTCTGCAGTCTGTTAAAATCAAATATCAAGAATTTATTAAAATGTTTCAACCGATTTTGTTTGTTGTTTTGTTTGTTGGGTCCTATAATGGAATATTCATCTTCCTCTTTTGTGAGGTTGGATGACCGCTTCCTTTTTTTATGCACTGGGTTTCAAAATTATGCTTCTTTTTACTTTTTTTTTTTTTTTTTCAAAAAAATGAAAGCCACAATCAAAAAATTTATTTATTTTCAGAAAAAAACAAATGATAAATTTCAATATTTTTAAATTTATGATAATAATTTGACGTGAAACTGTCGAAGACGGCATTGTCATTTGCAATATTTTCGCTTAAAGGAAAAAAACATTTTTTAGAGCAATTTTTTGGTTGCCCTATTAATTATATTATGTTTTGGTTTAGTTTAAAAATTCCTGGAAGGTCCCGTTGGTGGTGAATCACAGGATTCTCGTTTATTATAAGCTGAAGGTTAATTGCAGCTTTCTTTGTATATATTTTTATTATAGGGTGTACGAGCCTTATTAGTTATTCATCAAATGTTATGAAAATATACGTTTCCTATAAAATATTGTTAATTTTCCTGCACAATAAAAATTTTTCCTTTTGTTAACTTTATTTATGTATGCAAAAATTCCAGCAATAAAATTTTTCTTATATATGTACGCAAATTTCTAGATTTTATTCACAGTAAATCTTTTCCTATTTATGTATTTAAATTTTTCTTCACAATAAAATTTTTTATGAACGAAATATTTTAATTTAATAATTTTTTTCACAATAAAATTTTTCGTTTTTATTCACTACACCTTTTCCAGTTTAAGTTCAGAAAATTACAATTGAAGTTCAGAAAATTACAATTGAAGCTCATTTGGAAATTCTGAATATTTCTGGAAGTGTTTCCCTAGAATGTAAAAACTTGGTGGCATGATAAATGAACTAAATGCAAAACTTATGATTTAAAATTATTGGAAATGGGGCATGGCATCCCCGATGCAATTTTTGGTACTAAGAAACCCTTGAAGTATTTGTGGTAGAATATCAAACTAATACATATAAATGAAAATAACTCGATAGTAAAACCTTGATTAAGACCCCCTATCTATTTACTTAAAAAATAGAGATAGGAATGGGAATAGGGATAGGGATAGGAATAGGGTTAGGGATAGGGATAGGGATAGGGATAGGGATAGGGATAGGGATAGGGATAGGGATAGGGATAGGGATAGAGATAGGGATAGGCATAGGGATAGGGATAGGGATATGGATAGGGATAGGAATGTTTTCAAAGTTTCAAGAGAATTAAAGTTCTGAATTATATTGTTATTAAAATTTCCCATATAAATATGTATGTATGTACGAGTGGTCGCTGTGGTGCAGTGGGTAGAGTGCTCGCCTGCAATGCCAGAGGTCTCGGGTTCAAACCACGGTCCGAGCCAAACAAAATTTTCTAATTAGTAAAAATCCAATTATTGGGTTTTTTAAGAGCAGCGGTCACCTCTCGGCAGTGGGCGGCATACCCTCCGAGAGTATTTCTGCCATGAAAAAGCTTCTCACAAAAAATGCATTCGCCGTTCGGAGCCGGCATAAAACTGTAGGTCCACCCAATTAGTAGGAAAAACAAAAAGGAGCACACCTCGAATTGGGAGAGAAGCTCGGCCATAAAACTCGTCAGAGTTATAATTGCGCCATTGTATTATATTATTATTATTATGTACGAGTATAAGTAAAATATTCATTAAAAATATCAATTTTCTCAAATTGCTTGTACATATGAGTAAATAAGTATCCATGACATTTCCGAACTTCAATATATAGAATATCAGTATCTTTTGTTTATAAATCATTTACTTGTGGAGTCTAATAAATAACTTCACCTTGTAGTCTGCTAAAATTCAGAAATAGAAGAGAATTCGTCCAATATAAACGCGCACCGGACCATATAACCCTTGGTTCATTATTTCAACACATTGTGGCACAAGTTAACAAACTGAGTATTTTCTTCGTATATGAAACCATTTCATGAGGTAGCGTCTCAAAAATGTAATAAAATTGAAAAAAATTCCATAGGCGCAAGTTCCACTCTAATGTACATATATTTAATAATGTACATACATAAGTACCTACATAGGTATTAACATATATTTAAAATTACGAAAATGAAAATCTTACCCCCTTATTCATAAAAAATAAAATGGATTTATAAAACTGTTAAAATCGAAAAATTGTATGAAAATTTCACTTTATACAATTGCTAAACCTACTATTTTATTTTTATGAACACCGGTCACCGGTTTACTATCCCATGTACATACATTGGTACGTACATACCCACCAAACAATCTAAGCTTTATTTAAGAATTAAAATAGCAGATTTAAAGGATATCGAAATAAGGCCTGAAAATTATAAGGGTAGCAAATTTGTATGGCTTATATATTGAATTTTATGGAAAACCTCCTTCTATACGCAATAGACATCATTAAACGTTACTTTGGCTCATTTAAAGTGAACACATTTGAAAAAAAAAATATTTTCTGGAAAAAGTTTGTGTAAATAAGTGTATTATGATTTTTGCGAGATTTCAAGTTTGAGTGCTAAAAAAATGCGGATAACTATGGAAGCGCAAGAAAAAGGTATGTTTCATGATTTAGCGAAAGAAAACAATGACAACAATTTATTTTTAGCAAAATACAAGATGAAGAAATCTTAGTTTTTCTATGAGCGTAATTTTCAAGCATTAGCATTTTCATTTAAACTTTTTACAACTAAGGACCAGTCTGGACCAGATTTGAGTTCTTTCAAGTCTTCTCTTAAGAAGCCTGTTTATACATTTTTCCCTTTTTCTTAAAATATCATATTAAATGTAACTAGTCTATACAAAATATTGTTGCCCAAGATGCTCCTTTTGCGTATTTTTGTACATATTAACATTGACTGTTTTCGATAAAACTTTATTTTCGATAAAATCTGAGTAACTGAGTTTTGTCCCACTCCCCTTAAAAATTTTTTTTTTTGATCCCGCGAAATATCGCGGAAATATTTTTGTTTTAATTGTAACTTTGTTATTTGACGTCAGATTTTTAAAACTGTAACGTCATTAGTTTAGTCTTTTGAAGCTCCATATTTCCTTCTAATGTCCTTTTGACATATGAAGTCATTTTCACATAGTTAAGTCAGCTAACCAAGTTTTTCATCCAAAATATCCTTTTTGTTTCACAAGAAAAAAATCGCCAAAATTAAAGTATTCATCGGAACTCTCTAAAATTACGCTTAAAGTCTTTGTAATTAAATGGGCAAATTTTTAAAGGAATAAAACTCTCCTGATTTTTACCACTTTTTATAGAAAACATAATTTGAAAACCAAAATTTTTTCAAGAATCGCAAAAAATCCACAAAATTTTGACTTTGACCAGCTATCGCTCCGCGAATTTTGAAGCGTATTTTAATTTCGTTTTGAACGAGATACTGCTTGCATTTATCGCATTTGTAACTCCAGCGAAAATAATTTTTGAATGAAGTGATAACAAAAAAAAAAAAATCCGTTATCTCAAAAACTTAACCATACAAAAAATGAAAAAAATAGTTCCAAGCTCAACAGGTGAATTCCTATCCTCCTCCATTCCCGGTTTTCTTGTTTTTTTTTTTTTGCGGTAAACTAGCGTTAGTGGTGGGCGTGCTTTTAATTTTTCTGAAAGATGAGTCGTATAGTGGGACACCAATGTGCAAAATTTGGCAAGCTATCGCTGCGCTGGCCGCGAACCAGTTTGCACTTGTACGCAGTGATGCCAAGTGTAGGGAAAAGAGACTACATGTAGGGAAATTCGACCTCAAATTTGCAGTGTAGGGAAAAAAGGACAGATTTTCAAAAACTAGTTAAATGTAGGGAATTTTTCAAGTCAAAAATTTTAGTTTCCTTTACAATGAATTAATTTTTTCTAACCTAAAATTTTTTAATAATTACAAATAAAATGTTTCTGCGTGCCTGTGTGCAATAGTTCAAAATTGCACTTTGTTCTGATCTGGCAATATATTTTCCGGAGCAAGTTTTTTTTCGCTCCTCCTCCGCTCCTAAAATTTTTTGCTTTAGCTCTGGGTCCGATCTTAGCACCAAATTTCGCTTCCATTTTTCGGTGATCAGAGATGCGTTTGTGGGCTTTTCTTACCAAACCAGTATAGAAAGCCGTTAATACATCAAATTTATTTGGAATCAACTAAAATATTTTATAAGGTGGCTCAAAATTAAAAAAAAAAAAACAAACTAAATAAGCATTGATTGTAACGTTAGGTCACCTCACGTAACATTGCCAGCCGGTGATATATATATATATATTGGATCTGAATATCTCGAGCTTCTAAATACTCTCCCGAAATCAGCTTCTGAATAAGATTATATTACCTACCTTCTTATATCACTGCTTTGGAAGAAATACAGCAAAGATTGCCTCTACAGAGTAACTCCTATGTCAAAGACATATGCTTTCTTAATCCCAAGATTGTACTGGGGGTACATACTGAATTCAACAGGAGTGTTATTGATTTTAAAAGTATTTGTGAGAAATTTAAATTTAATAGAAATGAGTTGCTGGTTGAGTGGAGTTCTATTGAATGAAAATATAGATGTTGAAAAATTTTGGCTTAAAATTTAAAACCTTCTAAGTTTTAACGACAAGTTTTCCAATTTATCAAAATTAGCTAAATATTGTTTAGTATTGCCTCTCGCTAATGCAGACGCAGAACGAATATTTTCAATTATAACTGATACAGGCACAAAAAAAAGGAATAAATTCAGTCACGATAGCCTCAATTCAATATGCATAATTCGGCCTTTTCAGCAGCGAGAAATCAAAATTGCTTTTCTTTTAAATTTAACGAATGCGATTTCATAAATATGAAATACTATAGAGGTGTATATGATAATTTTCAATGGGAAATGTGTACCATACAATTTTTTATATGAAAATTTCTACATAAATACTTGTATACAAAAGTTTCAATTATAATTTTTTATGAAATATGTACAATATTATTAAGAAAAACCAAATTTCATCTATATAGTTATAAATAGCCGATCGCTGCTGTAGGTCCATCCGTTTCCAAGAAATTGAGTTATGTCCCACTCTCCATACAAATGTGACCAGTGTGGTATGTAGTACCTATGTAGTAGTAGGTTTGCCAAATATTTTACAAGAAAATTGTAATCTTAGCAAACTTCGATGCTACTCACGAAAAACTAAAGCAAGGGTCTTCACAGCTATCGCGCTTCCGCGCTTTTTGTTTTTGTGCCGCGCTTAAGCATAGGCAAGCGCGCTGAAAATCACCGCGACCGCGCATTCTATCCTCTCGCCTACAAACGAAGTTTAATGCTATACCCATTAGGAACAGTGGCGCAAAATTACTATTAATTCATGTGAAATTACATATAAAGGAATAATTTTGGAATTTTTTTTTGTATCAAACAATTTTTTCACTATCAGACCTGGAAGACAAATTATGGTGTTAGTTTATTTTATTATATTGAACACTTTTAAAAGTATTTAATGAAACCTGAATTTTCAAAGCAATCAATTCCGACGGGGTTTGTGTACACGCTATTTTTGGCTTCCATTTTTCTTTTTTATTTTCTGCAGAAGCGGGCTACAGCGAGTCGCCGCCTACACACTGAGACAAATTGTTGTAAGTTAAGATCTGATACGGAATTCAATAGTGTGATATGTATGTATGTATTTATGTAGATTTTTTAACACATTTTTATTAGCTTCACCTGTATACATATGAGTTATTTCTTTGTGCCTAAAAATACGCAATATATTTGCTAATGAGATTCATTCAATCAGATGGCGCTGTTTTAGCTATAAAACTTATACTATAAAATTTATAGTATAAATTAAACTTTAACTATTAAAGCGTGCGCTAATAATGAAAAATATAAAAACGCACAACATCAGCACCAGAGATCAGCATGCGATACATTTTTTGTGATTTAGAGTATACTCATAAAAAATGCGGTGGGAGTATGACCGCAACCGCAAAATATGCGATCATAATAAACACCGTACCGCATTTTCTTGATCAATTTCGGTATGCGGTAGTATGGATATCACAACACCGCATATCGTAAACACCGTATACCGCAAACACCGCATATCGCAAACACCGCATACCGCAAACACCGCATTTCCCAAATAGAGATATTTACAATGTTGCCAGTGCGATTTTTGTTTGTAATTTTTACCGTCTTATGGATTTCTAATGAAAAATACTACTGATTACAAATTGATTTTAACCAAAGAATATCTATACAGGAAAACTCTAGGGGTGGTTTTTTTTTTTTAATTTTTTCATTGAAAGGGTCACTTAAAATTTAGAGTTAGTTTACATTCAAAATAATTTGACTAATGAGTTTCAAGATAAAAATATGTACTATTTACATGAAATATAGTTTGTTTTTTGGCTTCTTAGTAATACACATGTTTTATTTACACATTTTTGTTTGTCTGTGACATAATTCTTTATTTTCCAACGAGGCATTCATTCAATTTTCACAATCGGCAAAATTGGCTACGATACATTGATTCAAACCGAAGTTTTTGTCATTTTATTGGAGCAACAACAATACACATGTTTATTTTTAAACATTTTATTATGCGCCCGTCGGAATGAATACTTTTCCGTCAATCTAGCAATTCGTTTAACTGAGAAACATAGTTGAATTAGATGTCTTTTTTACGGCAAAGCTGAGATACTGAATGTGTCGATAGTCATTTATATACATTTAATTCAACTATGTTGTCAATTAAATGGATTGCTAGTTTGACGGAAAAGTATTCATTCTGACGGCCCTATAAGTCGTATTGGATTTCAAAAATGAAATTTTTTTGATTATTTCATTATTGAAAAATATTTTATTATTCAAAAAACTGCCACAAAAAACAAAGCACACAAAAATATAAAAAATACTTGAGAATAAATTTGCTGTATATCTTATAATCAGTAACACATATCTACATACATATGTATTTATGTACAAACAAAAATTAATTTTCAATTGTCTATACCTTTGCAGTGTGTGAAAAATTTCCGGCAACACTGAATAGTATACAAATAAACAAATGCGGTGATTGCGGTGTTTGCGATATGCGGTGTTTGCGATATGCGGTGTTTGCGGTATGCGGTGTTTGCGTTATGCGATGTTTACGGTATGCGGTGTAAACAACACTAAATACCGCAATATCATTTAGGTTTTCAATCAATGCGGTGGCGGTGAATTTTTTTTCTGGGTACTTATTTTTTGAGTGGCTTAAAAAATAAGTATTTTTGCGGTGCTTTAGAAAATGCGGTGCACCGCTGCGGATCTCTGATCAGCACCATACAAAAAATATCAATTTATAAATTTTCGAAATTTTTCGGGTGTACTTTTAATAATGGAGGAAGTGGGCCGCCGCAATTTTTTTGCTCTTATTGTCGGCCATGATTTTTATTTAAAAGTAACGGTGCCCGCGCTTTCATAAGGGCTTTGTGGAGATCACTGAACTAAAGTATAAACATGCATATGTACATACCCAGCAGGGAAATCAGAAACTAGTTAACACAATTTCTGGTACAGAACTAGCGAAAACGTGCCAAAGAAGCGTCAGTTTATTTCCCGTCGGCTTTGCATATTTCTGCAATTCTCAGATGGTTATTGAAGCATATTATATAAATCGTATTTACAGTTTGCATCTTCACTTAATGATTTCTGATTTAATGAAATAAAATCTTCCCCTAATTATGCTTTTCTGGTCCCTCAGGTTTATTTTTATTTTTTTTTTTTGTATTTTATTACTTTTGAAATATTGTTTTAAATTTTTATTAAATAAAAAAATAAAAAAAGATTAAAAAAAATAAAAACTTATCATCCGCCACTGCCATGATTCGAACCCGCGCTAACCATTCTGCCATCGCACTACTAGCTTTAAGCGTGTCAAATGCTGCACTTAAGTAGCAGATATACAACTGTAGAATTTGTAGGAATTTAGTAGAACTATCGAATAGGTAATTGACACCGCCAATGACATCGCCATGGCATGCAAAAGAGATTGAGCTCGCACTAGTAGTGTCGAAAAATGCACTAGCCAGTTATGAACTAGAGATTTTCCTCACAGGGTACATATGTATGTACGCATAACCGAACTGGAGCAACGCGCGCACAGAATGCATACGTACATACATATGTATGTACATACATATTTATATGTACATACCCAATAAAAATTTTTCTTCATTTTCAAGTTGAGGTTCATTTGGGAACGAACCCTATTCTCAAACCTCAAACGTTAGCTATCAAATGCACCTCAAATTTCCCTTGATAGCTTTCTCCAACAAAAAGGCACATTTTTAGTATGGGATTTTGGGCTTATTCCCAATTTGCGAAATTCCATTTTCCCAAGCCCATTTCAAAGGTGGTACGAAATGGAAAGGAATCAATAGGTGTATGTATATATGTATGTATATATTTATGTATGTATATTTGTACTGAGGGATAATGAGAGATTTTGTGTTGTGATCGCAGACCGAAAGCGCTACTTTAGTTAAAATGGTATGTGATTATATTAATATCTTTTTTAATATACATATGAGAAACAAATTATGATTTTTATTAAATTTTGTGTAACTTCACAAAGAGCCACAAAGAAACAAAATAAGAGCAAAAAATACAAAATCATTTTATACACAATAATTTTCAACCATCATCATTTCACCCGTTAAGGGACTGCTCGAGTAGAACAAGGAACGCTGACTAAAATATGCAAACATACAAAAATTTCTTCGCTCTTTTAATACTTGGCATGTGAAATAGTACAAAATGCGAAACAAGCTGTTCTGAAATGTTTTGTAGGTTGTTCTCAAATTGAATAACAATATTTGAGAAACAATTGTGAATATGTTTATTTTCAAATGATAAATATGCTGATTTTAAAATTGAGAAACAATATTATCCCAACGTTTGAGAATTTAAGTTTCAGTGTTTATTGTGTATGTACATACATATATACCCAGCAAAAAAAAATTACGCCTTATTTCAGGTTTATTGCAGAATATATAAATGCTTATTAAATAATGCCTGAAAATTCTAGGAGAATGAAAGTTGTATGGGCAAAGGCTTAAAATAAGGCTGATCTGCCCGTGTTGATGTCATCAGGCTATAAGGACTACTCTCTCTCCCTCTCTGAGAGGAAACCTTATTTCCAAGGCTTATCCGCCATGGGAATAAGGCTTAAATAATTCCTGATAATAAGGCATTATGTGGTGTCTATATACCTTATTCGCCATAGGAAAAAAGGCTTATCTAATTCCTGGTGATCAGGCCTTCCTTTTCCGGAAATGTTTTCCAAAAAGACATCATATGGGGAGAGTACCGCGAACTATTTTTCGCGATACGGTCTAGTGCGCACTTAACCAAACACTTGCTTGCATGCCAGTAGAAAATACACCGAATTAGGACTGGGTAAGTCGACTTCGACTTTAATCGATTATCGACTTTTTGCTTAAAAAATCGACTTTAACAATCGATTGCTGTGTGCAGAGCCGTAGCCAGAAATTTTTTCGGGGGGGGGAGGAGTGAGCGGATTTCATCGTTTTAGATTTTTTTTTTTGAGAAAAATATATAGAAACTTTTTGGTTACTTGTTTTTCCGACAGGGTAGGAATATGATGTATTGTGGAACGATTTCCGTCATCCCTTGTCAAGTTTGGTTTGGAGACAAACCGGTTTCGGCTAATATGCGCCATCTTCAATGTCTATTTTCGTTCGAGAAAATCGTTCCAGAATACAAAAATATATAACCTATTTATAGCACTAAATAAATAAAAAAAAAACTGGTTTCTAAAGTGCTATTTAGAAGAAAAATATATTATAACAAGTTTTAAAATCAGGAAACTTTTATTCATTTAAAAATTAGATTGTTATACTGCAAATACGATGAATACTTTATTTTTGGTGATTTTATCCAACTGAAAAAAAATTAATTTATGGACGAAAAACTCGGTTAGATTACCCAACCATGTGGAAACGAAAACAGCTGTAAAAGTCCGCCCCAAGATTTTTAGCTTATTTTGAGACTCTAACTTATTTTTTTTTGCAACTTTGTTATTTGACATCCGATTTTTGAAGTTGACTTCTTAGGCGGCGATACAGAGTTTTTATGGAGAGTGAAATTTGAAATTTGATGCAACGGAAGTTGCCCCCGGAAATAGCAGCCATTTTAGTTGATTTTTAATTTAAAAAAAATCAACCTTGATATCGCGTGGTGTTTCGGACTCAAAACACCTCGCTTCCAGACCAGGCACAAAACCTCTGCGCCACCACACCACTTGCGTTGAATATGTCAAATGCTGCACATAAATTGAACTAACAAGTACAACTCACTCACGTATGTACATATACGTGTAAGGGCCTGGTTATGGTTACAATCTTGCTGGTCGAGCACCGTGAAATTGTTGTTGTGCACTCCGACGGTGAGAGAATTTTCGGACTCTCACATCCAGCAAATCTGCTGTGTGAAACAGGCAGCCAGCAGTCGAGGTTTCGGGGGTAATAATGTGTTATGTTGTGTATGTGTTCAGTAATAATCATGTGTTATGTTGTGTATGTGCGCTCCAATCATCAATGCAAGCATAACCACCTCTCACCAATCACGAAATATTTCCGATTTTGATTGGTACCATAACCACAGTATAAGTACATAACAGCGCTGTGGTGAAATAAGCGTGGTGAGAATGTTAATAACACAAGCAGAAATTAAAGTACACCGTTTGACACAACACGCGTAACTAGCGCAGTAGCTCAGCTGTAAGATGCTTGGCTTCCAATTTAGCTGAAGGTGGTTCAAGTCCAGGTCGAGCCAATTTTTTTGTTCCTTTTTTTTCTATTAAATAATTTTCTTTATAATTTTTTATTAAATAAAAGTGCCACCCGAATATCGGGAATTACAAACTAGTTAATTATTAAAATAAAAACGACCAAACAACCAATATAAAAACCAATCGGATGAGCCTACCGATAAACAAAATCTAATAACAAGAACAAGCATTGCCTTTTCTATAAATAGAATTTGTACAAACAAAAATACACAACCACATGTACATGCGATAGTTTTCATTGTAATATCCCTGCAAAAAAAGTGCGATTATTCCCGATATACATAGATTTGTCCCGGATTGATTTCTTTCGGGAACAATCGGTCCACAATTAGTCCCCGATTGTTCCCGAACGGGTATAAATGTAGACTAATTGTGGACCAATTGTTCCCGAACGGGTATAAATCTAGATTGATTATATGTAGAAATTTTACAAAAATATTCAATGTAGGTATGTATTGAAAAAACAATAGGTAAAACTAATTGAACATGCTTTCTTTTAATAACAATGATGAATAATAATTTTGACAAAATTTTACCAAAAATATCCATTGAAAATTCAATTAAGATTATACACTGAAAATGACTATTTAAAAAATTTTAATTTATTGAATAAATTCTTTTACAAAAGTAAAACTTATTGTATAATCTTTATTTAAATAGGCATGAACATTTATAATTTTTAAAGAATGTTATAAAGATAGCCTTGGTAGCAACTTTGAAAAATTCCTCACATATCTTTTACACTCGCATAGTGCATTCTCAAAACAATAAATATTTGGAGAAAATACTTAATTTTTTTAAAAGATTTCACTACAAGAATATTCGATTATAAACTCTTCTAATATATATAACAATTTATAATTTTTAGACATTTTCATAAAAAATAGCCTTGGCTTACAACTTTGGATGAAAGCGATTAATCTACATTTGTACCCGTTCGAGATAAAAGAGATTGATCTACATTTGTACCCGTTCGGGTATACAAGTTGAACAATTAGTCTCTTCTTAGGACATGCTCGAACAAATGCGATCAATTCGCTCCATATAAAGGGATGTAAAATTGTATTAGTCGCATTCTCCCTTACGATTGATCCCGGACACGTCCCGGATTAATCGCATTTTTTCAGGGATGTATTTTCAAATTCGCTTCTCATATGATATGTATATGAAACTTGTTACTTGTTGCTTTCGAGCCACTATAAATTGAAAACACAATTATTTGAAATATTGAACAAGATGTAAGAAGTTAACTTCTATCACGTGTAGTATGCTACACGCGGTTTTTTTTTTTTTAATTGATAGATATGTCATTATTTTAGCCTTTTGAGCAGGGTTTGAAATTATTTTCAACTTTTTTTTTTGATTTCCATTGAATTTCATTTTCATTTGAAAATTAAAAAATAAACAGCGTAGCAGAAGTATAAAAAATAAAAAGTTCTACTCTACTGCAACTGCGCAGCCTTAAGTTTCAAAAAATTACGGTCGGCTGTTGGTGTATTGTGGAAATTTTTACAGCACAGCAAAGGACAAACATAATTTCGAGTTCTTACAGCACTGTTGTTATTGTTTTTGATGTGTAAACATCTTTGCTGTAGCCACGAGTAATAATAACAATAAAGCGACAAATCTATATATATATAAGGATGAAAGTTTGTTTGTTTGTTTGTATGTTTGTTCCCTATGGACGCCGAAACTACCAGGCCGATCACATTCAAATTTTGACACAATGATAACCTGGTATTAGATTGAAATTATGACCACATTTAGTTCTGGTATCTCAACCCCTTCCCGAGATATAGGCCAAAATATGGACCCAGATTCCTCCGAAATATTTTTCTGCATTATTGGTATCAAATTAAAGATATCAATCAGAGCTTCAATAGAGAGTTCATTCCGTTCCAATTTTCCAGTCGGTTCTCCAGATAGAGACCAAAACGTGGACCCGGATGGCCCCAAATATTTTTTCGTAATAAGTATTGGTATCAAATTTAAGGTGCTGATCAGGGTATCCATATATATTTTACACTATACGGATATATCAATCGGTTCCCGGGATTGAGGCCGAAACATGGACCTAAATAGCCTCCGAAATATTTTTGGCCATTATTGGTATCAAATTAAAGGTATCAATCAGAGCTTTAATAGAGAGTTCATTCCATTCCAATTTTCCAGTTGGTGCTCCAAATAGAGACCAAAACGTGGACCCGGATGGCCACAAATATTTTTTCGCAATAATGGTATCAAATTAAAGGTATCAATCAGAGCTTCAATAGGGAGTTCATTCCATTCCAATTTTCCAGTCGGTTCTCCAGATAGAGACCAAAACATGGACTATACGGATACCTTAATCGGTTCTCGGGATTGAGGCCGAAACATGGGCCTAAATAGCCCCCGAAATATTTTTGGGCATTGTTGGTATCAAATTAAAGGTATCAATCAGAGCTTCAAAAGAGAGTTCATTCCATTCCAATTTTCCAGTCGGTTATCCAAAATATATTACTAATCATGATGTACACCGATATGTGCACCGGATGGCCATGGAAAGTTGTTGATAAGGAACATGAGACGGGGAGAGAGAGAGAGAGAGAGAGTAGTATAAGAGGAAGAAGAGATAGGGGGGACGGGAAATTCTGACTGGTGGAGAGACCGATAGGGATGGGAGTGGCATAGTGTGATTTGTCGCAGCGAAGTGTGACGGGTATTTGCTAGTAGACAAAATAAAAAAGACCAACATATAAAATGCCGAGGTGTTGAGTGGCAGGAGTTCGTTAAGCGTCGAGATCTTAAACTGCTCAGGTACAGAGAAATAAAATCATCAGCTGAGTATAGTGCATTTGAAGTTAGTCTTGAGAATTATAACAGAATAATCGCTATTATGTGTTAAGATAAGACAGTATTTTTTCCCTTATAATGAAAAGTGAGTCCGAAATATCTAAAAAGCTGGAATAGGAATTAAAGCTCTTACATAAACCCCGGAAAGGTTCATTTAATTCAAAGTTTGATTTACACTGCTTTAAATAGATAGGGTTGAAGTGTCTTGTTGAACGAGAAGGAATGTTAAAGTTTATTTCAGCTAGCAAGAAAGGAGAAAGAATTAAGCCATTCAAGAGCTTAACGATAAATATTAACCCTAACATTTCTCGTCGACTTGCAAGAGTTGGAAGATTAAGGAGTTTTAAACGGCTAGTATACGGTGGAAGATTGTAACCAGAATCCCAAGGCAAATTTCTTAAAGCAAAAATCAAAAACTGTTTTTGGACTGACTCTAAGCGATCAGAGTGAATCTGATAGTATTGATTCCAAACTATTGAACCATATTCCAATATAGGTCTTACTAAAGTTGTAAAGAGTGTTTTAGTTATGTATGGGTTGCTGAATTCCTTTGACCAACGTTTTACAAACGCTAAGACACCTCTTGCCTCATTTGCTGTAGCATTAATATGAATGTTAAAACTAAGTTTGCAGTCCATTATTACACCTAAATCCACAAACTCATTTACTTGTTCGAGACCTAAGCCATTTATTGCATAAGAAGCTGGCTGTACGGTTTTCCGGGAAAAGCGCATGAATTTACATTTATTGAGGTTAGGTGACATTAAGTTAGTGTCACACCAAGAAACTAAGGAATTTAAATCTTCCTGAAGCAAAGTTCTATCATCAAATGAAGAGATTGATTTAAAAAGTTTTACGTCGTCCGCATACAATGAAATTTTTTAGTGTTTAATTGTAGTAGTTATATCGTTAATAAATAGCAAAAACAGAATCGGGCCAAGGTGACTGCCTTGAGGAACTCCTGAAGTAACATTAATAATAGACGAGTAAGCATTTTTGAAAATCACCCTTTGTGTTCTATTTAAAAGATATGAAGATATCCATTGCAAAAGGCTGGGCTGAAAGCCAAGAAGATCAAGTTTAAGAATCAGCAAGGAGTGATTGACTTTATCAAATGCTTTGCTGAAGTCCGTGTATATAACATCAGTGGGCAAGTTTTGAGAAAATCCATTAGAAACACTAGTGGTAAACTCCAGTAGGTTTGTGACCGTTGATTTACCCTTACAGAAACCGTGTTGGGAATCACAATCAAATAATTTAGGAATAGCCGAAATATTTGCAATACCTCGATAATTTTCTATGGAGGACCTACTCCCGCTTTTATGAAGGGGGATAATGAATGACTCTTTCCAGAGCATAGGGAAAATGCCTTGTTCTAAGGAACTATTGAATAATGCAGTTAGTGGTTTAAACAGGTTTATGGCACATTTTTTTAGAAAGCATGTTGGTATCTGGTCAGGACCAGAACTGAATGACTCTTTTAATGATAATAAAGCTGATAACACGTCATCTGCAGATATATATGGTTTGTAAATTGATGTATTAGGAGATAATCGATATGGATAGTTACGAAATGGAAGTTATTCTATGTTGGAATAATTATGTTTGAAAAATTGTGCAAAAAGATTGGAAATTTCTTGACTATCACTTGAAGTGTTGTCTTGATATCTCATAGCAGACGGAAACCCATTAACTTTTCTCTTGGAGTTTACGAAACTGTAAAACGATTTTGGATTACGAATAAAATTAGACTTAATTTTACGTATATAAGCTCTACAGCATTTTTTATTTAACACAAAGTATTGGCGTCTAAGCTCAGCATACTTTAAGTAGTCGGCATGCAAGCCCGATTTCTTGTATGATTTGAAAACTCGGGATTTCTTATTTTTTAAAGTTTTAAGCTCTTTTGTGAACCAAGGTTGTAATGGCTCACTGTACTCACGAACACGTTTAGGCACAAGTTTTTCAAATAGGCAATGAATAATTTTATTAAAAAGTAAAATGTTTGAACATGTATGCAAATGTATGGATATGCATACCAACATCTAGCTATCTAATTTTCTGAGCAATATTGGTATCAAATGAAAGGTTTTGAGCAGGACTTCGATATGACGCACTTTTAATTGTGACCTCTAGGCCGGGTCTGCAGATATGGATCAAAACGTGGACCCGGATGACCCCAGAATATTTCTGAGCATAATTGGTATCAAATGAAAGGTGTTGAGCAGGGCTTTCACATCGAGCTCTATTCATTATGAGTCCTAGGTCGGGTCCCGAGATATGGGTCAAAACGAGGATACGGATGATCCTTGAATGTTTCTGAGCAAAATTGATATCAAATGAAAGATTTTGAGCAGGGCTTCTACACGGAGCTCTGTTCTTTATGAGTCCTAGGTCGGGTCCCGAGATATGGGTCAAAACGAGGACCCGGATGATAATTGAATATTTATGAGCAATATTGGTATCAAATGAAAGATTTTGGGCAGGGCTTCTACATGGAGCTCTACTCTTTACGATTCCTAGGGCGGGTCCGGAGATATGGGTTAAACGGACCCGGATGATCTTGCATGTTTCTGAGCAATATTAGCATCAAATGAAAGGCGGAAATCAAGGCTTCAATATAGAGCTCTCTTCGATGTTATGCTCAACCCGGTTTCCTAGGTAAAGAGAATGGTAAGGGGAAGGGGAAAGACGAATGTAATGGAGTGGGAAATGAAAAGGGAAAAGAAAAAGGGAGGAAAAAGGAAACAAAAATGGAATAGGAGGGGCAAGAGGAAAGAGAAGGGAAGAGCGTAGGAGAGGGAAAGGAGAACGCATAGGATGGGGAGAGAAAAAGGAGCTGTAATTGAGAGTGATAGGTAAAGGGAAACGGAAGAGGAAATGTGGCGGGAAAGGGAAAATGAAAAGGAAAAGGAAACGAAACGAATGGGAAAAGAAAGGGAAAGGTAAAGGCGAAAGAGAAAAGGAGCGACAGACTAAGAGAAAGAAGAAAGGGAGAAGAATATGAAGAGGTAGATGCCAAAACAAAAACAAAAGAAAAAACAAAAAGCAGAAGCAAAAGCAAAAGAAAAAGCAAAAGCAAAAACAAAAACAAGAATAAAAGCAAAAAGAAAACCAATAACAAGAACAAGAACAAAAAATAAAGAAAAAAAAATAGTAGATAGCAGTGACAATGACAACAAAAAATAGTTGCATTTTAATCCAAAGAAAACCAGAAAGGGAATAGAAATCCTATTTCGAAATTGTTTACACATCAACGTTCAAGAATACTCGTTATTCACGCTTTAATTTTTTTTTAAGTTATGGGAACACAATCGAAATTGTAATGTACAAAAAAAAAAACAACAGCACAAATAAACAAACAAATATATTCCACTGTTCTGTGCTTCGAATTCAGATATTTTCAAAGGAAATCGAAATTCAAAAGTTCTCAAAAAATTATGATAACTTTCGCAGAACAACAACAGCTTATTTCTTGAGACTGTTGGTGTTATGCTGGCAAACAGTGCTTGGGAAGCTTTATATTTCCCTCTAATGTCTTTTAATCTGTGAAGTCGTTTTCATATAGTTGGTCACCTAACCGAGTATTTCGACCATAAAATATCATTTTTGTTTCGCTTTTAAAATATCGCCAAATTAAAGTATTCATCGAATCTTTTTAATATTACGCTTAAAGTGTTTTAAATAAAACAGAATAATTTTAAAAAGAATAAAACTTTCCTAATTTTTACAACTTCGTATAAAAACACCAATAAAAACAAAATTTTTTCAATTATCGCTAAAAATCAATAAAATTTTGACTGAAAGGTTAGTATTGAAAATAGGTGAAATCGGACTATAACAACGCACACATCCCATATATGGGATCTTTCGAAAAACACACAAAATATTATAATTCAGACACTAATATAACCCGCGTAATAAATTTTCAGCCAAGCAATGACTTTATGCAGTTATAAGGAAATATGCCAAAATTTTAGAAAATGTGCGATGATTAACTGCCTTATTCCGGGGTGGTAACACAATTTAATTTATAAGTGTTATGTATGTCGTTAGAAGCGTACTTTAATTATCTTTCGAATGGAGTAGATACGGATTGCGGGTATTTGTAACCAAAAAAAACCCAAACTTACCGTTATCTCCAAACCCTAACCATAAAAAATGGTTTTGACCTCAGCAGGTTCATGCCAGCTCTCAGGTCTGGTACGATATGTCGAAAATTTTAATGTCGAATCTAAATATAATAATACAATGGCGCTATTATAACTCTGACGAGTTTTATGGCCGAGCTTCTCTCCCAATTCGAGGTGTGCTCCTTTTTGTTTTTCCTACTAATTGGGTGGACCTACAGTTTTATGCCGGCTCCGAACGGCGAATGCATTTTTTGTGAGAAGCTTTTTCATGGCAGAAATACTCTCGGAGGGTAGCCGCCCTCTGCCGAGAGGTGACCGCTGCTCTTAAAAAACCCAATAATTGGATTTTTACTAATTAGAAAAAATGTTTTGGTGGTTTGCTCGGACCGTGGTTTGAACCCGAGACCTCTGGCATAGTAGGCGAGCACTCTACCCACTGCACCACAGCGGCCACATCTAAATATGCCGAATAAAAAAGGACCGAAAAAAAATTTCGAAACCGAAAATGTCGAATGATAAAATGTCGAAGCAAAAAATACCGAATTTTAATCATTAAAAATTTGGAAACATTTCTAATATAGCATTAAAAAATATCCCAACTTATAGAAACTCGAATTTTACACATCAATAATAAAAAAATAACCCTTAGCCGGAAAAATTCTCTTTCCTGAGTAATATCTATGTCCCGGTCCACAGTGCTTTTGCGCAGAATACTCTTCTACGTTGGCGGCCTTCGGCCGCGCTTACCGCCACGGTGATGTCCTTATGCGTAGTACACTCTTCAGCGGCGGCGATAAAAATGTAAGTATACAAATTTCGGCCTTTTTCGGTCATTTTCCTCATTTCGATATTTTTTAATTCGGTCAAAAATGTATTCAGTATAATAAGGCTTTTTTCAATTCGGTCTTTTAAGATTCGACATTTTTTTTCGACTTATCGTACGGATCCCCAGCTCTCCCCTATACCTGAAATTCTTGGTATTTTCTAAAACTAATTATTTGTAAACTAGTATCTTCAACATATAGCTTTGAATATGATAGAAGTAAAATTTATATACCAGAATTTCGTGGGGGGTTCAAACACCCAACCTCCTCCCCCTTAATACGGCCTTGGCTGTGTGTGAAAGTCAGTCGGGAATCGATTAATTGGCATCGATTTTCGACTTTCCTACTATATGTTGGTTCAAACTCAAGTTGCGTAATCTACGAAAAAATATAAAAAATGTATTTTCGGAATACGGAAATTTTATTGTCAAAATTCATATTCAGTTACAATTATTTAATAACTAACTTTGCGGAGCACAGAAAAAAACTCTTTCAAAACTACATATTTACGGATCGATTTTGCCATCGCGATGTACATTGGGTGAAGTTAAGCCGTTCTTCAGACATTAGCCCTGTTTTTATTTAAACGCATATACACACGCACATCTCTATCATTAGCAGTCCTCATGGTATAAGTATACCAGGTAAAACAAACGTCAAGATTTCGTCGCCATATTAACCACCTGACAATTAAGCAGATTATGACATTTCGTGCTGCCATACTCAATGATAAAAATCCTCCATTAATGGTATTTTTCACTGCTTTGTTTTAAAAATAAATTGTAACCATGGTATTCATAGTAACGAATTTTTTCAATTAGAATTGAAAGACATTTTTTCAATTTGAAAAAATTACACATCCTGCAGTAAATTTGTTTCACTGCTGAATGATCATTGATGTTTCTTATGAGTACAATTTTTATTATTATTATTATTTTTTTATTTTTTTTTGAAAAAAAAAGCAAACCATTTATATGAAAAATTCAGCAGTCTTTATTTGAAAATACTCACTGATGCCTCCTCAGTCATAGATGAATTTCATCAGTGATTCATAAAAGATTCATTTCGCATTTTTACTTCGCGGAATATCAGTTTAGCCGTACTACAAAGTAGCCCCTTTCCGGTATTCTCGGTGAGTTTTTAATTTAGTTTAGTAGTTACGATCACTTAATTTAGGCTTTGTGATCACTCTGGTATATAGTTTGGGGAGGTTTTGGAGATTAATCTATTATAACTCCATATCGTTGCATAAAGTGTAATACCGCGTATCCGCTACCACCCAAATTTTACAGGAGACAGTAAAAACTGGTTTAATTCAAAACGGTTCGGAATTTTGCAAACCCACATCCAAACCAAGGTAGATTTTTGGATTATATTCTTAATTCAAATATCATTTTGGCGAAAAACAGTTAAATGTGCAGTTATTGGCTTACTTATGTATTTATAAGCGGTTTTACGTCTTTTATTTTGTTCAATAGTGACGTATAGGCGGGATTGCAGGTGTACTTAAAAACTTTTCTTCAACAAAGCAAAGTTATAATGCATTTAGTGTTTATGAAAGTATAATCAACTTTAGTACATTACAGTACAGTTATAAAGCAATAACACCTATTATTCGCGGTATTGGTTCGAAAAATTTCCTTAAAAAAAGCGGTTTTGAAACTGTGTCATTATTTGGAATTGCGTTGTGTGAATCTCAAAATTGTTGCATGAATGGATGGGGACGGACGCCAAGAATGTATTTTTGATGAAATCTCATTTTTGGCAAAAATGTCACGCGGTTTTGCACTTTAAACGACGATATGTATGTACACCACCATACCAAGTGAGCATTTCAGTCTATATATGTATGTATGTACATTAGGGTGGCCCTTAGTTGTATGGGGGGAAAAAAAGTGCTTCAATCCGCGATTTCCCCCCATCAAAATGTGCGAATAGTAATAAAATCTAGATATACGAAGTTTTAGACCAATCAAAAAAGATTTAGAGGTCGCTCAAAGAGCTTAAAGTTCAGAAAATTACGATTTTTTTGCTTTTTTGGAATTTATTCCTATATATTATATATATTATAGACAGTTTGACATTGTACATTGTACGAATTCCACAAGCTATTATCTTTTAAATATGGTATAACTTACAAAAATCGGTGCGCTGGTAAAAATGTTAAAAATAAATATCAAAAACACAATGCTAGTCATCAAGCACGCAGTAGGTTTTTTATTACATAGTGTGTATTTAAAGTGTATACATACGTATGTATAGATGTACATATTGTTAGAAATTGTGAAAATTCTGAATTTATGAAATTAATGTTTTAATTAAATAATTTATGATTTAATTAACGATGACTTATTGTGTGATTCGTATTCTTTTCTATATTCACCACTTGTAATAAATACTGTTTTTCCTGTTCATTATTTGTTAGGATTCTGTTATATTCTTCTATGAGCTTAACGCCGCACTCTGCTGTGTCATTTACCACTTTTATACTTGCAACAGTATCTCTTCCTATCTTGTAAGTGTCTGTTTCATGCCAGTGTAACGGATCTATCTCCAGAAATTGTGTCGAAATATTAAATATTCTTAATATGTATCTACGTAAATGAGCCACATATTTCAGTGAATTTTTTTATGAGGATTTAATCCACTTTAGGTATATAATGCAGCAAAACCTCATAAAATTTGTTTATTTTGGAGGCCACTCCTTCTCAATACTGGACATGGACTCTGAAATATCTATAAATTATACACAAACCAGGAATAAACCTTAAATTTTCCGACAAGAAATAAAAACCACACGCTCACACTTTTACTCATTTTTTCAACCACAAACTGGGTTGCCAGTCTTCTTTATTTATTTTTATTTTCTTTTTTAGCAACACGCAGGTTGCCATCTAGTCAATACTTAACAAAATTATTAGCGCATTTACGTAAATATTTACAAAAGAAAACGTTATCCTCTAAAAATTTTAATATGCTCCTTACGTTAACTTGGCGGTTATGCCTCGATATGTATGTAACTAAACTCACGAAATTATTCTATTTTGAGCTTACAATCATGATTCACGATAATAAAAAATTATAAAATTTATTAAATATAAATATACCTTCTGTGTTAACAAAGTCCATATCACTTTGGATACTGTTAAAATATTTTGCTTTTCTTCTTATTTCATCCTCTAGACGTTGTTGTTTTCTTTTTTCCAACTTCGCAGTTTTGTTATCAACAACACCAAGAGATCCCGGTCGTCCTTTCTTACGTTGGTTTACTAAAAACTGCTTGTCGGATTCAATTTTTAGCATTTGAAGAGCATTGTTATGCGCAATATCAAATAAATATTCCAACTTTTCACTGAATTGTCTTTCTTTATTTTTTTGTTTATAATTTGAACGATTTTTATTTTTTTTAATGGCCTGCCATTCTTTGTGCATATTTTCCAGTTTCGCGATACATTTAATTTCACTTTTTATGGGGATTCTAGCTTTCTCCCAAAACACTGATACTTCCTTTATAGCTAATCTGGCACTTTTACGTATCGGTAATTTCACTGTGTTATGATTATGGAAAAAAACTGACAACACTTGTTTATTTGACGGTAGTTTTGCGCCAAGAATTTGAAGACATGAAGTTCCTACTAAATAAATTTTTGATCTAAATCTATATCCACCCATTCTCGTATTTATATTAAATTTACTCTATGTCACGTTTGTCCTCTAAGCACACTAAACAAAAATTAATTTTGAATAGAAGTAATCCCGTTATAACGACAATTTGCAAATAATTATCGCTTATAAGCGAGTGCGCCTCACAATTGCAACGATGTTTATTATAAATAGCTTATTCACAATACAAATATCACTGTAAATATGGGAGACGCCAGTTATTTTATTATGTTACTCTATTAATAATTGACCGATTTATAAGATCCTAGTCATTTTGAAAAGATAATAACTTGTGAAATTCATGGAAAATATGTACAATGTCAAGTTGTCTATAACATATAGAATACAGGGGAATAAAATAAAAAAAAGCAAGAAATCGTAATTCTTGGAAATTCATGCTCTTTGAGCGACCTCTAAATCTTTTTTGATCGGCCTAAAACTTCGTATATCTATGTTTTTTGACCATTAACATATTTCTAGGGGGGGAAATCGAGGGTTCGAAACTTTTCAAATTAAGGGCCACCTTAATGTACATATGTCCAATCCAATTACAAAAAAGTATGTACCCTAGATTGTAACAATATGAGTTGCTTATTTCCGCGGTGCAATAATACCAAATATGGCGACGATACCCTTTATTCGCGGAGAGTGGATGAAGATTTGTGGAGTGAGCGAAGAGGAGCTACCGGAAGTTCCATAAATCTGCTCACTAGTGCCCTTCCTATTTCTGTCCTTTGATTCCTGAAATACCCAAACTTTCACACAAAAATCTACGCATTCAAAAAATAAAAGTCTGGCATCGCTATACTCCAAAACTGACATAAGATCAAACTTCAAAAATCTGCTTTTTAATCAAAAAGACAGCGTCAAAATGACAATGCACATACCTGTATTTTTTATACCATGAGCAGTCCATACAAAAAACTGCCATAACGGTTGGTTCGCATTTGAAAACATATCTTCATTACAAATATCGAGTGAGTTTTTGATTTCCTTTCCGGCAATAAGCTTCCGCCAAAGTTGTACTTCGTACACCCAGTGCAGGGATTATGTAACTTATTTCGTGTCCGACAATCGCAGTCGCAACGGGAAAATCATTGTTTTTGCAATTTTTGTTTGGATTTTCAAAAATATTGACAATACAAGTTTTTATTCGAAAAAATTTATCAATTTAATTTTTATGGTTTTGTGTGCAACTTAAAACGGTTTTCCACTGACTGACACTTTCTAATTGCATTTTTCATGGGAAAAGGTTAAAATTTTTAGCTGATTTGGTGTTGGGGTAATGTAAAAGAGTAATTTAAACAGTATTATGCAAAAAAACGGGATTCGTAAAAAATGGCGTTTAAAACGTTATTCCCGGCTCAATTGTCGGAAACAAGTCGAAAATCTTTACAGCTCCAGCAGTCTTCGGCGATAAAAAATTATTAATTTTAAGAATATATATAAAAATATTTTCTTCGTAAATATTACGAAATCTTTCGTATATATTACGAAATAATTTCGTACTATTTACGAAATACTTTCGTAGTATTTACGTAGGCTTTCGTACTATTTACGAAATACTTTCGCACTTTTGGGCAACGAAAGACTTTCGTAGTATTTATGAATGATGTTAGAGCTGTCAAATTTTTGTACAATTGACCAAATTATTTTTTAGCTTAAAGTTAAAAAACCCTAGTTATTACATACATATACATATGATGTATATTTCAACGAATTGGAAATTTCGAAATATGTATATTAATAAAATAACGCTAAGATGTTTTATATATATGAAATAAGTTCAGATAATTTCATTTTGGTTTTAAATATCTACTAAAATTAATTTACTCAATTAATTTAAAAGTTCTATATTTAATATTTATATTTTAATATTTTACATTTTTATTAATATTAATATTAGTAACTAATAAAATAAGAAGTACATATTGCATATACATGTTCTGACCAACATAGGAAACTATTTGGAAATCATAATTTGCGAATGTGGACGTCATTTCGATCGACCTAAATAGATAACCCTGTAAAAAGAAAGAAAAAGAAAAAAAGATAAATAAAAGTAAAGAGAAAAAAAAATTATTTTTATAATGCACGTTTTAAACCAGATCGTTTTTATTTTAAAAATGAAAATTTTTAAATATAAAATTAAACTTTTTACATAAAAATGTATTTATGATATAAAAAGAATCATTTTTAAATTAAAAATGAAAATGAAGGGAATAAAAACGAAAGTTTTAGGCTCAAAATCTCACAGGGCTTAAATTAAAAATAAACATTTTTAAATTTAAATGTTTTTTCTTGATTTTACAAATTTACAATGAACAATTTTAAAATAAAAATATTCGTGTTTACATCACTTTTAAATACGTTTTTGCAATGCTTATTATTTGTTTGGGCCAGTAGCCCAAACCAAATTTCAGCACACCCTAATGTTTCACTATATGTGAACACACCCCCTTGCAACCCTGCAAGTTGCAGCCCTGTGGTTTTCGGAGTAACATTTTCATAATACTAGCTGTACCCGGCCAAGCTTTGCTTTGGCCCACTTCCTATTATAGGCATTAGAAGCGAAAACCGACACACTTTAAAATAAGTTGGAACTATCTAGATACCGAACTTTCGCGGGCTGCAGGCCTCAGCAAAAGTCAGATAAGTTTTAAAAAAAGTGAAGGAAAAAAGTGAAGGAAAAAATCTATATTTTCAAAAGTTTGCCCTCTTCATGTCCTTATCCCTTTTTTGCTTCGTATTAATCTCCCACTTCCTTTCCCTCTACTACTCCCCTTCTCTCTCCCTATCCAATAATTTCCGCTTCCGTTTTCTTTTCCTTTTCCCGTCACACTTCCGCTTCCCTTTCCCTTCCTGTACCGCTCTCCCTTACCTATACTTTTCTGTCTTTCTCCCTTTCGTCTCTCTCTTATTCCTTCTCTCATTCCCTGTCTTACTGTCTCTCTCCCCATCTTCTTCGTTCCATTTACATTATATTATTTCTCTCCTATTCCGTCCCTTTGCCTTTGCCATTCCCATTACCCTTCCACTTTCCTTTTCCCTAGGGAACCGGGTTTAGCATAACCGGGTTTAGCCCTGTATTCCGCTTCTCTTCCACTCTTATCCACTCTTATACCCATAATTGAGTACCGGGCCTAAGAATCACTATGAAAAAGCTCTATTTAGCAACCCTGCTCAACACCTTTCATTTTATATCAGTATTGCTTAACAGCATTCCGGGGTCATCCGGGCCCACGTATTGCCCCACATCTGGGGACCCGACCCAGGCATAATAATAATATAATATAATAATACAATGGCGCTATTATAACTCTGACGAGTTTTATGGCCGAGCTTCTCTCCCAATTCGAGGTGTGCTCCTTTTTGTTTTTCCTACTAATTGGGTGGACCTACAGTTTTATGCCGGCTCCGAACGGCGAATGCATTTTTTGTGAGAAGCTTTTTCATGGAAGAAATACACTCGGAGGGTATGCCGTCCACTGCCGAGAGGTGACCGCTGCTCTTAAAAAACCCAATAATTGGATTTTTAATAATTAGAAATATTTTTTGGTGTTTTGCTCGGACCGTGGTTTGTACCCGAGACCTCTGGCATAGCAGGCGAGCACTCTACCCACTGCACCACAGCGGCCACCCAGGAATAATACCTATGTAAAATCCCAGCTCAACACCCTTCGTTTGATACCAATATCGCTGGGAAATATTGCGTGCACCCAGAAAAAAAATAGTGTGAAATCAACCAAAAATCAACAAATTTTGTGGTACATTTTTTTCAACACGATGCTTAATGTATGCCATCATGTAATCGTGTAAATTTAACACTACTGTCAAGTGTTAGTTTAACAGGATGACAACTGTAGAATTAACACTAAAAAATATTGAGTCTTCCTGTTGATTTTACAGTTTTAACTAGTTAATGTTACAATGAAAGCTGGTTAAATTAACACGAAATGGTCCTGTTGAATTAACAATAACATCTTTTTGATTTTACATTAAGTTTATTGTTAAATTAACTAGAAAGTCTTGTTGATTGTACAATTTATTTTTTTAAATAAAAAAACATATAAAACATAAAATATAGAGTGCTGCCATACTCAATGATAAAAATCCTCCATTAATGGTATTTTTCACTGCTTTGTTTTAAAAATAAATTGTAACCATGGTATTCATAGTAACGAATTTTTTCAATTAGAATTGAAAGACATTTTTTCAATTTGAAAAAATTACACATCCTGCAGTAAATTTGTTTCACTGCTGAATGATCATTGATGTTTCTTATGAGTACAATTTTTATTATTATTATTATTTTTTTATTTTTTTTTGAAAAAAAAAGCAAACCATTTATATGAAAAATTCAGCAGTCTTTATTTGAAAATACTCACTGATGCCTCCTCAGTCATAGATGAATTTCATCAGTGATTCATAAAAGATTCATTTCGCATTTTTACTTCGCGGAATATCAGTTTAGCCGTACTACAAAGTAGCCCCTTTCCGGTATTCTCGGTGAGTTTTTAATTTAGTTTAGTAGTTACGATCACTTAATTTAGGCTTTGTGATCACTCTGGTATATAGTTTGGGGAGGTTTTGGAGATTAATCTATTATAACTCCATATCGTTGCATAAAGTGTAATACCGCGTATCCGCTACCACCCAAATTTTACAGGAGACAGTAAAAACTGGTTTAATTCAAAACGGTTCGGAATTTTGCAAACCCACATCCAAACCAAGGTAGATTTTTGGATTATATTCTTAATTCAAATATCATTTTGGCGAAAAACAGTTAAATGTGCAGTTATTGGCTTACTTATGTATTTATAAGCGGTTTTACGTCTTTTATTTTGTTCAATAGTGACGTATAGGCGGGATTGCAGGTGTACTTAAAAACTTTTCTTCAACAAAGCAAAGTTATAATGCATTTAGTGTTTATGAAAGTATAATCAACTTTAGTACATTACAGTACAGTTATAAAGCAATAACACCTATTATTCGCGGTATTGGTTCGAAAAATTTCCTTAAAAAAAGCGGTTTTGAAACTGTGTCATTATTTGGAATTGCGTTGTGTGAATCTCAAAATTGTTGCATGAATGGATGGGGACGGACGCCAAGAATGTATTTTTGATGAAATCTCATTTTTGGCAAAAATGTCACGCGGTTTTGCACTTTAAACGACGATATGTATGTACACCACCATACCAAGTGAGCATTTCAGTCTATATATGTATGTATGTACATTAGGGTGGCCCTTAGTTGTATGGGGGGAAAAAAAGTGCTTCAATCCGCGATTTCCCCCCATCAAAATGTGCGAATAGTAATAAAATCTAGATATACGAAGTTTTAGACCAATCAAAAAAGATTTAGAGGTCGCTCAAAGAGCTTAAAGTTCAGAAAATTACGATTTTTTTGCTTTTTTGGAATTTATTCCTATATATTATATATATTATAGACAGTTTGACATTGTACATTGTACGAATTCCACAAGCTATTATCTTTTAAATATGGTATAACTTACAAAAATCGGTGCGCTGGTAAAAATGTTAAAAATAAATATCAAAAACACAATGCTAGTCATCAAGCACGCAGTAGGTTTTTTATTACATAGTGTGTATTTAAAGTGTATACATACGTATGTATAGATGTACATATTGTTAGAAATTGTGAAAATTCTGAATTTATGAAATTAATGTTTTAATTAAATAATTTATGATTTAATTAACGATGACTTATTGTGTGATTCGTATTCTTTTCTATATTCACCACTTGTAATAAATACTGTTTTTCCTGTTCATTATTTGTTAGGATTCTGTTATATTCTTCTATGAGCTTAACGCCGCACTCTGCTGTGTCATTTACCACTTTTATACTTGCAACAGTATCTCTTCCTATCTTGTAAGTGTCTGTTTCATGCCAGTGTAACGGATCTATCTCCAGAAATTGTGTCGAAATATTAAATATTCTTAATATGTATCTACGTAAATGAGCCACATATTTCAGTGAATTTTTTTATGAGGATTTAATCCACTTTAGGTATATAATGCAGCAAAACCTCATAAAATTTGTTTATTTTGGAGGCCACTCCTTCTCAATACTGGACATGGACTCTGAAATATCTATAAATTATACACAAACCAGGAATAAACCTTAAATTTTCCGACAAGAAATAAAAACCACACGCTCACACTTTTACTCATTTTTTCAACCACAAACTGGGTTGCCAGTCTTCTTTATTTATTTTTATTTTCTTTTTTAGCAACACGCAGGTTGCCATCTAGTCAATACTTAACAAAATTATTAGCGCATTTACGTAAATATTTACAAAAGAAAACGTTATCCTCTAAAAATTTTAATATGCTCCTTACGTTAACTTGGCGGTTATGCCTCGATATGTATGTAACTAAACTCACGAAATTATTCTATTTTGAGCTTACAATCATGATTCACGATAATAAAAAATTATAAAATTTATTAAATATAAATATACCTTCTGTGTTAACAAAGTCCATATCACTTTGGATACTGTTAAAATATTTTGCTTTTCTTCTTATTTCATCCTCTAGACGTTGTTGTTTTCTTTTTTCCAACTTCGCAGTTTTGTTATCAACAACACCAAGAGATCCCGGTCGTCCTTTCTTACGTTGGTTTACTAAAAACTGCTTGTCGGATTCAATTTTTAGCATTTGAAGAGCATTGTTATGCGCAATATCAAATAAATATTCCAACTTTTCACTGAATTGTCTTTCTTTATTTTTTTGTTTATAATTTGAACGATTTTTATTTTTTTTAATGGCCTGCCATTCTTTGTGCATATTTTCCAGTTTCGCGATACATTTAATTTCACTTTTTATGGGGATTCTAGCTTTCTCCCAAAACACTGATACTTCCTTTATAGCTAATCTGGCACTTTTACGTATCGGTAATTTCACTGTGTTATGATTATGGAAAAAAACTGACAACACTTGTTTATTTGACGGTAGTTTTGCGCCAAGAATTTGAAGACATGAAGTTCCTACTAAATAAATTTTTGATCTAAATCTATATCCACCCATTCTCGTATTTATATTAAATTTACTCTATGTCACGTTTGTCCTCTAAGCACACTAAACAAAAATTAATTTTGAATAGAAGTAATCCCGTTATAACGACAATTTGCAAATAATTATCGCTTATAAGCGAGTGCGCCTCACAATTGCAACGATGTTTATTATAAATAGCTTATTCACAATACAAATATCACTGTAAATATGGGAGACGCCAGTTATTTTATTCTGTTACTCTATTAATAATTGACCGATTTATAAGATCCTAGTCATTTTGAAAAGATAATAACTTGTGAAATTCATGGAAAATATGTACAATGTCAAGTTGTCTATAACATATAGAATACAGGGGAATAAAATAAAAAAAAGCAAGAAATCGTAATTCTTGGAAATTCATGCTCTTTGAGCGACCTCTAAATCTTTTTTGATCGGCCTAAAACTTCGTATATCTATGTTTTTTGACCATTAACATATTTCTAGGGGGGGAAATCGAGGGTTCGAAACTTTTCAAATTAAGGGCCACCTTAATGTACATATGTCCAATCCAATTACAAAAAAGTATGTACCCTAGATTGTAACAATATGAGTTGCTTATTTCCGCGGTGCAATAATACCAAATATGGCGACGATACCCTTTATTCGCGGAGAGTGGATGAAGATTTGTGGAGTGAGCGAAGAGGAGCTACCGGAAGTTCCATAAATCTGCTCACTAGTGCCCTTCCTATTTCTGTCCTTTGATTCCTGAAATACCCAAACTTTCACACAAAAATCTACGCATTCAAAAAATAAAAGTCTGGCATCGCTATACTCCAAAACTGACATAAGATCAAACTTCAAAAATCTGCTTTTTAATCAAAAAGACAGCGTCAAAATGACAATGCACATACCTGTATTTTTTATACCATGAGCAGTCCATACAAAAAACTGCCATAACGGTTGGTTCGCATTTGAAAACATATCTTCATTACAAATATCGAGTGAGTTTTTGATTTCCTTTCCGGCAATAAGCTTCCGCCAAAGTTGTACTTCGTACACCCAGTGCAGGGATTATGTAACTTATTTCGTGTCCGACAATCGCAGTCGCAACGGGAAAATCATTGTTTTTGCAATTTTTGTTTGGATTTTCAAAAATATTGACAATACAAGTTTTTATTCGAAAAAATTTATCAATTTAATTTTTATGGTTTTGTGTGCAACTTAAAACGGTTTTCCACTGACTGACACTTTCTAATTGCATTTTTCATGGGAAAAGGTTAAAATTTTTAGCTGATTTGGTGTTGGGGTAATGTAAAAGAGTAATTTAAACAGTATTATGCAAAAAAACGGGATTCGTAAAAAATGGCGTTTAAAACGTTATTCCCGGCTCAATTGTCGGAAACAAGTCGAAAATCTTTACAGCTCCAGCAGTCTTCGGCGATAAAAAATTATTAATTTTAAGAATATATATAAAAATATTTTCTTCGTAAATATTACGAAATCTTTCGTATATATTACGAAATAATTTCGTACTATTTACGAAATACTTTCGTAGTATTTACGTAGGCTTTCGTACTATTTACGAAATACTTTCGCACTTTTGGGCAACGAAAGACTTTCGTAGTATTTATGAATGATGTTAGAGCTGTCAAATTTTTGTACAATTGACCAAATTATTTTTTAGCTTAAAGTTAAAAAACCCTAGTTATTACATACATATACATATGATGTATATTTCAACGAATTGGAAATTTCGAAATATGTATATTAATAAAATAACGCTAAGATGTTTTATATATATGAAATAAGTTCAGATAATTTCATTTTGGTTTTAAATATCTACTAAAATTAATTTACTCAATTAATTTAAAAGTTCTATATTTAATATTTATATTTTAATATTTTACATTTTTATTAATATTAATATTAGTAACTAATAAAATAAGAAGTACATATTGCATATACATGTTCTGACCAACATAGGAAACTATTTGGAAATCATAATTTGCGAATGTGGACGTCATTTCGATCGACCTAAATAGATAACCCTGTAAAAAGAAAGAAAAAGAAAAAAAGATAAATAAAAGTAAAGAGAAAAAAAAATTATTTTTATAATGCACGTTTTAAACCAGATCGTTTTTATTTTAAAAATGAAAATTTTTAAATATAAAATTAAACTTTTTACATAAAAATGTATTTATGATATAAAAAGAATCATTTTTAAATTAAAAATGAAAATGAAGGGAATAAAAACGAAAGTTTTAGGCTCAAAATCTCACAGGGCTTAAATTAAAAATAAACATTTTTAAATTTAAATGTTTTTTCTTGATTTTACAAATTTACAATGAACAATTTTAAAATAAAAATATTCGTGTTTACATCACTTTTAAATACGTTTTTGCAATGCTTATTATTTGTTTGGGCCAGTAGCCCAAACCAAATTTCAGCACACCCTAATGTTTCACTATATGTGAACACACCCCCTTGCAACCCTGCAAGTTGCAGCCCTGTGGTTTTCGGAGTAACATTTTCATAATACTAGCTGTACCCGGCCAAGCTTTGCTTTGGCCCACTTCCTATTATAGGCATTAGAAGCGAAAACCGACACACTTTAAAATAAGTTGGAACTATCTAGATACCGAACTTTCGCGGGCTGCAGGCCTCAGCAAAAGTCAGATAAGTTTTAAAAAAAGTGAAGGAAAAAAGTGAAGGAAAAAATCTATATTTTCAAAAGTTTGCCCTCTTCATGTCCTTATCCCTTTTTTGCTTCGTATTAATCTCCCACTTCCTTTCCCTCTACTACTCCCCTTCTCTCTCCCTATCCAATAATTTCCGCTTCCGTTTTCTTTTCCTTTTCCCGTCACACTTCCGCTTCCCTTTCCCTTCCTGTACCGCTCTCCCTTACCTATACTTTTCTGTCTTTCTCCCTTTCGTCTCTCTCTTATTCCTTCTCTCATTCCCTGTCTTACTGTCTCTCTCCCCATCTTCTTCGTTCCATTTACATTATATTATTTCTCTCCTATTCCGTCCCTTTGCCTTTGCCATTCCCATTACCCTTCCACTTTCCTTTTCCCTAGGGAACCGGGTTTAGCATAACCGGGTTTAGCCCTGTATTCCGCTTCTCTTCCACTCTTATCCACTCTTATACCCATAATTGAGTACCGGGCCTAAGAATCACTATGAAAAAGCTCTATTTAGCAACCCTGCTCAACACCTTTCATTTTATATCAGTATTGCTTAACAGCATTCCGGGGTCATCCGGGCCCACGTATTGCCCCACATCTGGGGACCCGACCCAGGCATAATAATAATATAATATAATAATACAATGGCGCTATTATAACTCTGACGAGTTTTATGGCCGAGCTTCTCTCCCAATTCGAGGTGTGCTCCTTTTTGTTTTTCCTACTAATTGGGTGGACCTACAGTTTTATGCCGGCTCCGAACGGCGAATGCATTTTTTGTGAGAAGCTTTTTCATGGAAGAAATACACTCGGAGGGTATGCCGTCCACTGCCGAGAGGTGACCGCTGCTCTTAAAAAACCCAATAATTGGATTTTTAATAATTAGAAATATTTTTTGGTGTTTTGCTCGGACCGTGGTTTGTACCCGAGACCTCTGGCATAGCAGGCGAGCACTCTACCCACTGCACCACAGCGGCCACCCAGGAATAATACCTATGTAAAATCCCAGCTCAACACCCTTCGTTTGATACCAATATCGCTGGGAAATATTGCGTGCACCCAGAAAAAAAATAGTGTGAAATCAACCAAAAATCAACAAATTTTGTGGTACATTTTTTTCAACACGATGCTTAATGTATGCCATCATGTAATCGTGTAAATTTAACACTACTGTCAAGTGTTAGTTTAACAGGATGACAACTGTAGAATTAACACTAAAAAATATTGAGTCTTCCTGTTGATTTTACAGTTTTAACTAGTTAATGTTACAATGAAAGCTGGTTAAATTAACACGAAATGGTCCTGTTGAATTAACAATAACATCTTTTTGATTTTACATTAAGTTTATTGTTAAATTAACTAGAAAGTCTTGTTGATTGTACAATTTATTTTTTTAAATAAAAAAACATATAAAACATAAAATATATAATCATCACTTCAATTAAGCACATTCGTACATCACTCGCACAACTAACCAAATTGAAGGCGTCCTTCTCATACGAACACAAATGTACCGGCGATAGTTTATACATGGGCGATAGTACTATCACTTGCACCGAGTAATGTTTGGCCGCTAATGCAACAACCGCATGCTGCACGCAAACCCCCATTCGCTAAAAAACCTCCTCGTGATATTGCAACCTTTGAAGAGGAAAAATAAAATATTGAACATTAAATACTTTTAGAAACAAAAATGTAATCATATTTTAACTCACCTGCAAACTGAAAATATAAATCGAAAACCCACTATCGCGAACTGACAATGATGCTAAACTCGCATCACTGCCACGGCACAAAATTTTCCTTTTTTTTAAATTATAATTTGCGTTTTGCACGAAAATCAGACTTCAAATGATCAAAAAAATTATGTATGTTTCAAAATAGTTTTGACGTTCTTTTTTAACACTTTTTTTTAGATTACATTGACACTATGATCGTGTTGAATAAACCAAAATTACAAATGACGTTTATGTTTGAACATTGTTTCATGTTATATCAACCAAATTTTATTGTTAATTGTGGTTCTTGTTGTTTACACATTTGTTTTCATGTTGTATTAACACTAAAATTGGGACGTCATTTTTCTAACATTTTTTTAGTTTATATTGACACTATCATCATGTTAAATAAACCAAATTCCAAATGACATTTAGGAATAAAATTTTATATTTGAATCATCTTGTATATTTTAAAATTTCTTCATATTGTATCAACAATAAAATTTGGTTGAATTTACCAAATTTTCAGATGACAGTTACAAAGCCAAAATCATGTTTCAAACATCGTGTAATTTGAAAAAAATTGTTGCTGTTCTATGTGTAAAGATCGATCGTGTTAATTTTACATGAATCGTGTTGATGATTTTTTTTCTGAGTGTGGTCATCCGGGTCTACGTTTTGAACCACATCTGGGGACTTGACCAGGAATCATAATGGGTACGGATCTTTTATATCGTCCTGATCAACACCTTTCATTTGATGATAATATTAGTGAGAAATATTTCCGCGTCATCCGGGTCCACGTTCTGACACAAACCCGGGTACCCGACCTAGGAATCACAATGAGTTCATCTCTGTGTAAATTCCCTGCTCAACACCCTTCATTTGATATCAATATCGCTTAGAAATATTCCGGGGTCATTCGGGTCCACGTTTTGACCCATATCTGGGGAACCGACCTAGGCATTACAATTAAGACCCCTAGTACCCGGATGACCGAGCTTATCTCTGGCTGTAATTTTTTAGCAGGTCTTTAAAAGCGAAATAAAAATTTCGTTTCCTTCCCTTCCCTTTCCCATTCCATTCCATTTGACTTTTCTTTTTATTGCCCTTTTCCTAGGGAACCAGGTTGAGCATTACATCGAGGAGATCTCCATGATTCCCACATTTCGGTTTCATCCGGGTCCAAGTTGTCACCCATATCTGGGAACCCGGTCCATGCACCACAGTTGTAATAGTTCAGTGTCGAAGTCCTCATAAAGATCTTTAATTTGATACAAATAAAAGAGTTCTATGTCGAAGTCCTCATCAAGACCTTTCATTTGATACCAATATCGCTCAGAAACATTCGAGGGTTCCAGGTCCACATGTTGACCCATATCTGGAGACCCGGCCTATGCATCACAAATAAAAGTTCTATGTCGAAGTTCTCATCAAAAGACCTTTCATTTGATACCAATATCGCTGAAAAACATTCGAGGGTCATCCGGGTCCACGTTTTGACCCATATATGGGGACCCGGCCAAGGCATCACAATTAAAAGGGTTCTATGTCTATGTCCTCATCAAGACCTTTCATTTGGTACCAATGCCGCTCAGAGTATTCGGGGGTCATCCGGGTCCATGTGCTGATCCATATGTGGAGACCCGGCATAGGCATCACAAATAAAATAGTTCTATGTCCAAGTACCCGTCAAGACCTTTCATTTGATACCAATATCGCTGAAAAACATTCGAGGGTCATCCGGGTCCACGTTTTGACCCATATCTGGAGACCCGACCTAGGCATCACAAATAAAAGAGTTCTATGTTGAAGTCCTCATCAATACCTTTCATTTAATACCAATATCGCTCAGAAACATTCGAGGGTAACCCGGGTCCACGTTTTGACCCATATCTGGAGACCCGACCTAGGACTCATAAAGAGCAGAGCTCCGTGTAGAAGCCCTGCTCAAAATCTTTCATTTGATATCAATTTTGCTCAGAAACATTCAAGGATCATCCGTATCCTCGACCCATATCTGGAGACCCGACCTAGGACTCATAATGTATAGAGCTCGATGTGAAAGCCCTGCTCAACACCTTTCTTTTGATACCAGTTATGCTCAGAAATATTCTGGGGTCATCCGGGTCCACGTTTTGAGCCATATCTGCAGACCCGGCCTAGGGGTCACAATTAAAAGTGCTTCATATCGAAGTCCTGCTCAAAACCTTTCATTTGATACCAATATTGCTGTATATAAGTACAGTCGAGCGATTCGGATGTGGTTTTAAAGTGCTCTTGTGCAAAGTCAAAATAATTGACGCTGTAATAAACTAAAGCATCATATATATACATATTGAAGTTTATGCAAGCTTTTTCTGTGAGATAGTGACTCTTTATAGTATAAAGTTTATACCATAATATACTCATAAATGGATGCGCCAATCTAATCATAAATTAGTATCTACATAAAACAGTAATTTATTTATTTTATAATGCCGTGTGTGTGTAGCCTCAGAGTGGAGCGCGCACAGCCGAAAGTTCAATGCCATCTGTGTAATGAGCTTTACCATATCAGCTGTGTTGGTATCTTACCGGCTGATTTAGACTTTTACACCAACACGGAAAATAAATATTCTTGTAATCGTTGTGTCGAAATTCGGCGTAAATCGCTTAGAGCATCCCCACCGCCCCCTAATCGTGCTGCGATGGATGTCTCCAACAACAAATCATCTAATGCACCTGCTCAGATATCGGTCTCTCAGACATCCTCTCCTGCCGACAACAACGGCGGAAATCTACATACATCTTTTTTACCAACAATTCTAAATGAGCTCAAAGCTCTTAGAGTTGAACAGTCACGTACATCTGCTGAAATTAACGCTCTCCATGCAGACAAACAATGCTTAATTGATATGATCGGCAAGTTAAGAGCTGAGTTGACTGCTTTCCACAAACAACTTAACGACAAAGTCTCCAATTCTCTCACCTCGCTCTCCACTGAGGTCAGAGAACTGGTTTCAACGCCTACAAGCTGCTGCTGCGCTCGCTCTTCCAATGTAGAAGGCCAGCACATGAAAGCAATTGCACCATCTAACATGCACGCAGTTGAGAAACATTCTTCTACAACTGTCAGGGAAAACTCTTGCTCTGCGAATTCTACAGACGCTAATTTATGATTAAAATACAATTCCTCTGGCACTGCTAAAGCTCCACGCATACGCAAGCGTTCAAAAGAGAATATCGCTGCTGTAATTGCCGATAATATCTCCGATGCCTCAGATTCTGCTGACGCTAATTCGCTGACAGCTGGTATGCAAACACATAAGCCGTCATACGCCTCCGCTGCTGCTAACGATTTGCGCTTACCCAACAACAATAATAATACGCCGCGTAAAGACTCGCTCAATAATAATGGCACATTAGGGTCTACCAAAAATCGTTATTCTACAGAGCAACGAATGCCGAATGAAATCCTCATCGCAGGCTCCAATGCTTCTACTGAACTCAAAGTGGCTGCCCGTAGGAAATGGTATCATGTGTCTTCCTTCAAAACCTCGGTTTCTTGCGAAGACATATTAAATTATATTGCAACTCATTCTGAAATCAAGCAGCATCAGATTATATGTCATAAGCTCGTGAAAGATGGTACTAATTTAACCGAATTATCTAGAGTTAATTTCAAGTTGGGTGTGTCAGAAGGTCTTTCGGAACAGCTGCTTAAACCTGAGCTCTGGCCAACTAACTTTACTATTCGCCCGTTTCGCTTTTTTCCACGGGAAAAGAAAACCACCACAATGTCATAGCCCATTATCTAACCAGTTTAGGATATATTTCCAAAACGTTTCCGGTATGAGAACTAAGACCAACGCAGTCTACAGGTTAAGTTCGCGCTTGGAATTCGACGCATTTGTCATTATTGAGAGCTGACTGACTTCCAACTTTTTTGATGCAGAGTATTTCGACCTAAATCTTTACAATGTGTTTCGTAAAGACCGAGATGAGATGAAAACTGGGTGCAGCAGAGGAGGCGGAGTTTTAGTCGCCATTCAGCGAAAATACAACTCGTCCGTCGTTAAGCTCGAGAACTCGGACACTACTCTTGACCAACTTTGTGTTGATATTAGATGCGCGGCAGACCGGTTTTTCCTCTGTGCATCTTATATACCGCCCAACAGCCCATTTACTATTTGCAAAGCGCATGCAGAAAATGTGGTGTCCTTGAGCTCCAAATTTGCTGAACACAATCTCTGTGTGCTTGGAGATTTCAACCTCAACTCGATTGTGTGGCGTAAATTGGATAATTCACGTGCCTTGACTCCGGCAAATGCAGCTAGCGAACTTGATTTCTTTACAATCGACAAAATCGAGTATTGGTCTAACTCAATTTAATTGTTATTTTAATAGTCATAACCGCCTCTTGGATTTAATTTTCCTAAGCGATAATTTTAATTTTAACTTAGAAGAATTTATTACGCCCATTTACGCTAGTAATGCCCACCATATTCCCCTGGTTCTAACGCTAAAATCATATAAGTTTTTTTCGACTACAGTTGATAGCCCTAGGCAATCTTTTAATTTCAACTCTTGCGATTTTGACTTACTAAACTCCAGGCTAATGGCCTTTGATTGGGTCAATACTCTAACGAATTTAGATACGTCAACAGCTTTTAGTGTCTTCAAATCATGCGTTCACGAGTCCTGCCTGGCTACTATTCCCATTAAACACAAAAAAAATATGTATTACCCTGGTACACCAAGGAATTAAAGCTTTTAAAAAACAAAAAAAAAAATAAACTATACAAGAAATACAAATTGTCAAACTTGCTCACTCATCGTACTTAATATCGCCAGTGTCTTAAAAAGTTCACACGTAAAGAGAAGTCATTATATAAAGGCTATATACGTAGGCAGGAATCTAATATCAAAAAAAATCCCAAAGCATTTTTGAGGTTTATCAATGAAAAAAGATCTAAATCAAACATTCCTTCTGAATTGTTTTATAACGACAAGCGTGTCAATACGCCCCATGATGCCGCGAATCTATTCGCGGACTATTTTCAATCCAACTTTGTATCGGATAGTGGCAGTAATTTCGATGCCAGTTATCTACCCGAGTCCGCCATTTCTATTGGCAAGCTTATTTTGTCCACTTCGGATGTTGATAGGGTCCTCCAGTCCCTTAAGCCCTCAACTCAAGAAGACTCCGACGGCCGTTCCGCCATAATTTTTAGGATGTGTCCTGCATTGATCGAACCACTAACTTTAATTTTTAACAAGTCTTTATCAAGTGGGGTTTTTATTGATGAATGGAAAAAAGCATCTATAACCCCGATTTTCAAAAGTGGAAACAAAAATGACGTTACCAATATCGCCCAATTTCTAAATTGTCGACTGTGTCCAAAATATTCGAAACACTTGTCTATGAAAAGTTATCTTTCCTAGCTAGTAACCTCATTTCCCCTAATCAACACGGTTTTATCGCAGGCTGTTCTACGATTTCCAATCTTGCGATCTTTACCGAAGACTGCTTAGCAGCATTTAATAAAAGGCTTCAAGTCGACGTGATATACACCGACTTCTCCAAGGCTTTCGACAGAGTGTCCCATACCATCTTGTTGTCCAAGCTATCATACCTTGGTTTTCATTCAACTTTATTAGATTGGATTCGTTCGTATCTTATAAACAGGCAATGTGTCGTCGCATTTGACAACATCTGCTCGTATTCATTTATCGCGTCTTCTGGGGTTCCTCAAGGCAGTATCTTGGGACCATTACTTTTCATTCTGTTTATAAATGATATCGAAACTTGCTTCAAGTTTTCAAAATTTCTTATGTATGCAGACGACCTTAAGGTTTATTCGTCAGTCAGTAATTTTCATGATTCCCACGCTCTTCAGCTCGACATAAATAACCTTTTCTCGTGGTGCACACGTAACCGCCTTTTTCTGAATGTAAACAAGTGTTTTCATGCTACGTTTACCAGGAAATCCAATAAAATTCCCACTACTTTCCATATCTCTGGCTCATCCCTTAGTCATATTACTGAGATCAAAGACTTGGGGATCTACTTTGACTCTAAATTAACTTTCACCACACATATTTATTATGTCATCTCCAAATCATACGCCATGCTAGCTTTAGTTCGGCGTAATAGCTCGGATTTTTCTGACCCATACACGCTCAAATTGTTATATAATACTTTAGTACGGTCTGAGTTGGACTATGCCGCCTTCATTTGGAGGCCTCACCACGCGATTCATATCAATCGCATAGAACGAGTCCAAAAAATATTTATTAAATTCGCGTTTCGTTCACTGAATTTTCCGACCCTATCCCCGCCTATGAATCGCGTTGTGAACTACTTTCTCTAAAACCCCTCAAATCTAGACTAGCCTTTATCTCATGCAGCTTCGTAATTAATCTCCTCAAAGGGTCAATTGACTGTCCCGAGCTTCTACAATCAATACATTTTTTCGTTCCCCCGCGTTTTCTTCGTTCTGTCCCGCTCTTTTACATTGATTTCCAAAGTGTTAATTACACTAAATTTGCCCCCGTATCGAGAGCCCTGTCTGAATTAAACAATGTCCCTAATTTAGATCTTTCTCGCACCATTCCCGTACTTCGTAGCATTATTAGTGACTTCCTTTAACCAAAGTAGGCTGTTATAACGCTTAAGTTATGTATATACTAAGATTAGTATATTAACTATCTAGCTTCTAAGTGTTTATGTTCCTTAGTCAGTAAGAATTACATGTTTCATTTGACTGAATCTATATATATATAAAAATGATTTGGTATTTAATTGAAACGCTAAAACTTGAAAACGGCTGAACCAAATCAAATACTTCCTTAGGGGGTTTTGTTTGTTGTTACCCCGCGAAGGTTTAGTCGAAGAAAAAATTAAAAAATATTAGGGGGGCGTGGCACCTCCCATACAACCTTAATTTTTAAAGCTGATTATCTCTAAAACAGTTCAAGGTAGGGAGCTGAAAATTGGTATATAGGTAGGTGATATCAAAACCCTTTTCACTCGGAAAAGTGGGGGTTATCAGAAAAGGGGGCGTGGCACCTCCCATACAACCTTAATTTTTAAAGCTGATTATCTCTAAAACACTTCCAGGTAGGGATCTGAAAATTGGTATAGAGGTAGGTGATATCAAAACCCTTTTCACTCGGAAAAGTGGGGGTTATCAGAAAAGGGGGCGTGGCACCTCCCATACAACCTTAATTTTTAAAGCTGATTATCTCTAAAACAGTTCAAGGTAGGGAGCTGAAAATTGGTATATAGGTAGGTGATATCAAAACCCTTCTCATTCAGAAAATTGGGGGTTATCAGAAAAGGGGGCGTGGCACCTCCCATACAACCTTAATTTTTAAAGCTGATTATCTCTAAAGCAGTTCAATGTAGGGATCTGAAAATTGGTATAGAGGTAGGTGATATCAAAACCCTTCTCACTCAGAAAAGTGGGGGTTGTCAGAAAAGGGGGCGTGGCACCTCCCATACAAATTTAATTTTTAAAGCTGATTATCTCTAAACCAGTTTAAGGTAGGGAGCTGAAAATTGGTATAGAGGTAGGTGATATCAAAACCCTTCTCACTCAGAAAAGTGGGGGTTGTCAGAAAAGGGGGCGTGGCACCTCCCATACAACCTTAATTTTTAAAGCTGATTATCTCTAAAACAGTTCAAGGTAGAGAACTGCAAATTTGGTATAGAGCTAGGTGATATCAAAACCCTTCTCACTCAGAAAAGTGGGGGTTATCAGAAAAGGGGGCGTGGCACCTCCCATACAACCTTAATTTTTAAAGCTGATTATCTCTAAAACAGTTCAAGGTAGAGAACTGAAAATTTGGTATAGAGCTAGGTGATATCAAACCCCTTCTCACTCAGGAAAGTGGGGATTATCAGAAAAGGGGGCGTGGCACCTCCCATACAACCTTAATTTTTAAAGCTGATTATCTCTAAAACAGTTCAAGGTAGGGAGCTGAAAATTGGTATAGAGCTAAATGATATCAAAACCATTCCCACGCATAAAAGTGGGGGTTATCGGAAAAAGGGGCGTGGCACCTCCCATACAAATTTAATTTTTCATGATGAATATCTCTACAATTGTTTACGCTAGGGGCTTGGAAATTGGTGTGGAGATAAACGATAACAATTCCATATTAACGCAAAATAATAGGAGTTATACGAAAAGGGGGCGTGGCACTTCCCAACAACACTTAATTTTTTAAGCTGAATATCTTTAAAAGGATTTAAGTCAGGGACCTGGAAATTGGTACAGAGCTATATGATGTCAAAACAATTTTTGCGCATAAAAGTGTAGGTTATCGGAAAAGGGGGCGTGGCACCTCCCATACAAACTTAATTTTTCAAGCTGAATATCTATAAAAGCGTTTAAGGTTGGGACCTGAAAATTGATCAGGAGATTAACGATATCAATAGCGTGCTTATGAAAAAAAAACAGTAGTTTTGGGAAAAGGGGGCGTGGTACCTCCCATGCGTTCTTAATTTTTAAGGCTAAATATCCTTAAAAGCGTTCATGGCATGTACATAGAAATCACTATGCAGATATACGATATCAATACCATATTCACCCAAAAAAAAAGATTTATCGAAAAATGGGGCATTGCACCTCCCATACGTACTAAACTCTTGAGGCTGAATATATCTAAAAGGGTTGGAGGAGGGGCCTGAAAACCATTATGGAGGTATACTATATCAATCCTCTTACTTACTTATTGAAAATAGGCAATACTCAGTGAAAATAAATATCCGGAACAGAAAACTAAAAATGTTGTGTATCGTGCAGCCTTAAACTGAATACTAAAATTATATATTTTTTAAGTTGTATACACAATGAAGTAGTGAAAAATCGTTAATTGTATATAAAAAATAATACCGGTGTAATAACAGTTTTTGAAATGAAATTAATACAAAAATCTGTTTTGGGCAGAACGAAGTTTGCCGCGTCAGCTATTTTTGAATAAATATGAAATATGAAAATAAATATGAAAATTAGATAGCTAGATGTTGGTATGCATATCCATACATTTGCATACATGTTCAAAAAAATATTAATTAAGTCAATTGGGCTTGATTGAACATCTCTAGATTTGGTGTACAGACATATTTAATTTACTTGGCCCATTTAACAGGTCGGCTCAATATACATACACACATACACGCCGTGAGTTGAATATCAAACTTTCGTGACCTAAATGTCTAAACTGCAAGGAGGACGAAATAATTTGACATTCAGCTCACAACTTTTACCAATCGTAAACACGAATGCATGTATAGAATAAGCAGAAATAAAAACAAATTTGATAGGTGATGAAGAAGAACAAGAATTCAGCTGATCTGACGAGCCAACCTGTTTAGTGGACCCTGACGCTAATGACATTTCTCTGCTCATTACATTTCATTTTGCTTATGAAACAAGCTTTTTAACAGGGTTGCATGCAGAATTGTTCTTCATTAAGAACTCATTAATTTCTAATGAAGCATTAACTTAGTCAATTTTTGTATGGTAAATTGACAATCATTAGGCTTGAAAATTGAATGAAGGCTCTTAATGTTCAATAAGGTTGTGTCCGAACATAACATAAGAAAAATTGAAAAAATTTGTTTGGTAGAAGTTATGGATTTGCTTGTTAATAGCTTTAGAACTTTGTATAAAACAAACACACAATCGCACCAACATACTGGGTAGCAAAGACAGAGTGTCATTAAGCTACTGTTGTTGGTATTGTAATAAAAGGAAAATTTTGAATTAAGCGAAACAAAGTTGACGGCGGTGGTAGCTAGCTCATTGGGATGACATTGGATTACCAATCGAAACGACTTAAGTTCGATCCTCTGTTGAGGCCGCCTGAAGAAGTCTGATAAGGGGATGTGGTGGTCTCCGAAATGGATACACAACTTCTAGCAAAAAAAAAATTTCAATTTTTCTTAATTAAAAACTGGCCAATAGCTCATATAAAATTCATATAATATAACAGTTTATTTTATATATATACAATGTATTATTTTTTTATACATTATTTTCTTGTGCCGTTGTGGTGCAGTGAGTAGAGTGCTCGCCTGCTATTCCAGAGGTCTCGGGTTCAAACTCCAGCCCGAGCAAACACCAAAAAAAATTTTCTAATTAGTAAAAATCCAATTATTGTGTTTTCTAAGAGCAGCGGTCACCTATCGGCAGTGGGCGGCATACCCTCCGAGTGTATTTCTGCCATGAAAAAGCTTCTCACATAAAATGCATTCGCCGTTCGAAAGTATTTCTTATATATTACGAACGTATTTCGTAAATCTTTTAATCCTTTGATAATGTTACGAAAACTTTCGTACAATACACGAAATTATTCGTAAAGGCAAACTTAAGAAAATTTAGGAAAGCGTTGCGTAATATATACGAAATATTTCGTAATATATACGAAAAAATATTAGAAAATGGTTTACGAAAGCCCTTTCGTAATATTTACGAAAGATTCGTAAAATTAGATTTTGTTGAGAAAAATACTTTCGTAATATATACGAAACTTTCGTACATTCTACCAAACTCTAGACTACGAAATCTTTCGTAGTTTTTTTTACGAAATTATTTTTAGTATATATTTCCGTTGTAGTTAAAATCTTACAATTATATATCGTTGGCTTCGTGAGCAAATATGCTAAGTCCGCTTTTTTATCAAAACTGAGATTTTAATTCAGTAAGATGGTACAACTAAAAATACATCGTCTGCCAAAAGGAAGTTACCAGAATGTCTGTTTTTCACGTTGTAATGTAGTGTTATGCAAATGTGCTAAGTCCATAAATTTTTTTTTTTAAACCTACATGCCAGGTGAAAATAAGAGATTATTAGTTTTTTTCAATTTTTTTTTTTTTTAGAATGATATACAATTATTACCAGATATATTGCTTTAATAAGCATGACTTGGGATTGTAAACGTTAATAATTATTTATTATTAATAAATTATAATTTACGGGAATGGCTAGCTTTCCCACCAATTTGATGTGAAAACTAGTTTACGATACTTCTTACATTTTTATACTCAGCTGTACTAGTACACAGAGTATTATAGTTTTAATCACATAACGGTGGATTGTAACAGAATGAAATAATCGAGATAGATATAGACTTATATATATCAAAATGATCAGGGTGAAAAGAGAAATCGATTGAGCCATGTCCGTCCGTCCGTCCGTCCGTCTGTAAACACTCTAACTCGCGCAAAAATTGAGATATTTTGATGAAATTTGAAATGCAAGTTGGTATCGAGACTGGGACGGTTGGTATTGAAAATGGGCGAAATCGGACCATGACCACGCCCACTTTTCCTATGTAGAAAAAATAGGAAATTTGGTATCTCAGTCACTAATATAGCTGGAGCGATGAAATTTTACCCACGTGTTGAGCTCAGGCCCCTAGGAATAAATTTGATTAAATTTGGGAAAATGGGCGGTCCCACGCCCACTTATTAAGGGTCAAACATTGAAAGTTTTATATGTCATAACTCAGAAACCGTTGAAGATATATCGATGAAATTTGGTACGCGTGATTTACATACTTACGCAAACGTTCGGACGGAAAATTGTTAAAATCGGTTGACGGCCACGCCCACTTTTATATTAAGGGACCTAATAAAAACATTTTAAGCGATATCTCTGTCAAATATAAAGATCTATCACTGAAATTTTGTTGCATGAGTCCAACTATGGACATAAAACAGAAAACACAAAAATTTTGAAAAATGGGCGGTGCCACGCCCACTTATTAAGGGTCAAACCTTGAAAGTTTTATATAACATAACTCAGAAACCATTGAAGATATATCGATGAAATTTGTTATGCGTGATTTACTTACTTAGGCAAATGTTTGGACGAAAAATTTCCAAAATCGGTTGACGGCCACGCCCACTTTTATATATGGGTATTATAAAGTGGCCTAATAAAAACATTTTAAGCGATATCTCTGTCAAATATAAAGATCTATCACTGAAATTTTGTGACAGGAGTACAACTATGGACATAAAACAAAAAACACAAAAATTTTTTAAAATGGGCGTGGCACCGCCTCTATTTAGAAACAGGAATATACGAGATTTCTTAGCCCATAACTCGACAAATAATTTATATACAATGAGGAAATTTGGTGTGTACACTTTTATTACTTGTGGTAATACATGTTCAAAATTTTAGCGAAATCGGTTTGACGACCACGCCCACTTTTATACATGGGAACTATAAAGTGGCCTAAAACATTTTAAGTGATATCTTTGTCAAATATAGAGATAATTCATTGAAATTTTGTGGCATGATTTCTACAATAGACCGGAAACAAAAAATAGAAGCATTTTGGAAAATGGGCGTGGCACCGCCTCCTTTTAGACAAAGGAATCTACGAGATTTCGGAGCCCATAACTCGACAAATAATTGAGATATTATGATGAAACTTTGTTTATACACTTTTATAACTTGTGTTAATTGACACGCAAAAATTTATTGAAATCTGTTTATGACCACGCCTACTTTTTAGCAAAGATATTTCTGGAACACGCTTTGGAAATTTGTAACGTGACATCTTTGTAACTGGAAGTCATAAAGGAATGAAATTTTGCACTAACAATCATATTTATATGCTTAGTTGGATGATTGATAAAAATTTTGAAAATGGGCGTGGCTACTACACTCTATGCAGCACTCGCTTTATATAATTAACACCGTATTTCCATCAAACGCAAACAAACAATGAAAGCATACAGCTGAGTATCTAATGTTCGATTCCACTCGAACTTAGGCTTCCTTACTTGTTATTATACATAATTGTCTGGGTTTGATCGAAAAATGGGTGAAGGATAATGTATGTATGACCATCTGAGGAAGAAAACTGCATTTTCAGATTTTTAAAATAGTAATACTCGTAACAAAAAAAGTTAGGAGGTTTTTGCTCTTCTGAAAAGTTACAAAAAATGGACTTAGCACCTTTGCTCACGAAGCCAACGATATGTATTTTTTTAACGGATGCTAATGAAATAATTATCGGTAAACCTATCGACACAAAAATTTCCCTCGAAACCTCTGCGATAATTATTGGAAAGCAACTGTCAAAATTTTGACCGAAATATCGTGTAGCTTAGCATAATTGCAAAACTGATCGCAAATTTGCGATATCGACACGAAAATTATCGCACATTGGTTACATAAGCTCTGGAGAGATGTCACGGAAATCGTCGTGCCAAATTAAACAGTATGATTGGAAGAGTTGAGTGCAGGACTCTTCTTCGAAAATGTTCATTTTGTTGGGAAAAAGGCAAGCGAAATTTTATAAAATATTGCGCTGATTCATAAAACGATCTTGTCATTGTGTCGTAAACGAATCAACGTACGGTATGTAGATTGTTATACGGAAATAATCTTCAGCTGGATCAGTTTGCACGTTGGAACGTTAGGTATGTTCCGACGGAATCCTTGGCTTTTGCAATTCAGGTTCGTATTCCTCGATAATTGCGCTGACGGGTTCGAAAATTTGTTTGGACTCCACTTTGACATGTTCGCTTCTTTCCATCAAAACAAAGAACAAATCTTCAGGACTGCGTAACTTTAACTTGGACTGTATTAGTGAATATAAATGTCTGCTGAAATACCACCAATGGGGGAGGAGGGGGAGGAGGGAAATTGAACCCCGTAACCCCCTCCCCTGCGCACGGGCCGAGAATATCTGCTAATGGCTCTCAGAGTTGTTTGGAACTTTAAAAAAGAGATAAGGGAAATTCGTGAAATGCAATATGTGCAAACAAAATTTTTCGGTACAATGATAGTACGTCTTCGATGCGAACCCATCTCCTAAGTGCTCATAAATTGGTTGTTCCAGTACAAAAAAAGTTGACCACCGTGGAGGATTACCCTAAAAAGGTAAGTCAATATGGGCCGGATTTCCATTGTTCGAGCGCGCCCCGATAAAAATGTCATTTTAGGAGAGCGTACCCGGCCTAGACAAAAAAATCAGGAACATTTGTTAGACTTCAGACTTTCATACTGTTATACTAAAATTTAAGGATCAACAAGACTGCATACTCAAAAATTTTCTGAAAATTCTGATTCGGAATTTTGAAAGTTTTACAAAAATTTCATTAAAATAAAAAACAAAATCGAAAAAATTTATCATTACCTCATTTTGATGGGAATTTAGCAGGTCTGATTTTAATAAAAATTAACCTATCCTGAATTTTGATTGTATTTTATAGTCTCCATGGAAGAATTTGTTGTGGCCCTCAGAGTGGTCGGCGAGCTAAATTGTATGTATATTTTCGGTAATATTGCAGCATGAGGAAATTGTGAAGTACGGAAGCCAACACAATTTTATCTACATTCTTCGAGGAATCATGTATTCTTGTGTGTAGTCCATCTGAAGCCAAGATTGCTGCATTGTAATTGATGGCTTGGTTGTGGGTAGAGTATAACAAAAAGTCGAAAAGTCGACTTAAATCGATTACACAGCTCTACAAAAAAAAAAAATGTTTGTTGCCCTGGGTATATTTGCAAATTCTTGAACATCCGATCTGGTCACTTGGGCCGCAAACTTATTCCACTTAAGAAGCAATGATTCAGCTTTCTTGACTACCCCACCACTTCTTCTAAGTTTGTATTTAACAATTGCCCAATATTTTTCAATTGGACGTAACTGAGGACAATTCGGTGGGTTTAATTCCTTTGGCAATATATCGACATTATTGCTTTGATACCAATTCATCGTTGCCCTCGAATAATGAACACTCGCTAAGTCTGGCCAAAACTTTACTGCAGAACGGTGATGACGTATAAAAGGTAATAATCGCTTCTCTAGACACTCTTTCATATATAATTCAGAGGTCATTGTTGTTGATGTCATGTACGCCCGGCTTTTAAGACCACAGCTGCATATTGCTTGCCAAATCATGACTTTCTTTGCAAATTTGTCAATCTTTTTGTATTTAAATTTGGAAGGTACACCACCACGCTTATTTGAAGCATAAAATTTCTGGCCGGGAAGTTGTCCTAGATCAAGTTTAACATAGGTTTCGTCGTCCATTACTATACATCCTTTATATTTTGTTAACACTTTATCGTAAAGTAGGCGGGTGCGTTTTTTGGCTATTAAACTTTGTTTATCGGACCGGTTTGGATATTTAATAGCTCGGTACGACTTCAATCCTGCGTTAATGCGTTTTCGCCGAGCTTTGCTCCTGCTGATTCCAAATTTTTTCGCGCGATCATTGTCCGAGAGCCCTGGGTTATTTTTAATTGAGGTTAAGATACTTGTCTTTAATTTCAAGTCCCATTTTGTTTTTTTTTGCACTTTCTTTTCGCTTTCTTTCGATGCTCAGAGTATCTTTGTAACGTTTTATTACCCTACAAACAGTTGTTTTTGGAAATTTTAATACTTTTGCTATCTTATTTCCCGACCAAGTCGGATTTTCCAAAAATTTGTGCACAATCGTGTTTCGAATAGCAAATTCCATCGTGTATAAAATTGGTAACTGACAAAGAAAACGTGGCAAATTTTAATCATATAACAATACTTCTATTGTCTACAAAACTGTTCAATTTTTTTTTAATACATTCTAGAAATGGCCTTGAAGGAGTCGCGTCAGTGTGTACCAATTTTGGGTGAACAGTTCTTTATATGTTATTTGGTTTCTTCTTTTCCCATGTTTATAATATAAAATGAAATTAAAATTTTAATTTTGGAATGCATATTTTCCCGTTTTTTGATTAAACTGGAATATCCTAGGAACACGTGCTTGGATATTGACAAATTATGTTTCGTTGAAAAGAGAAATAAATAGAGATTGTTTCAAAATAGTTTATATATACACTACTTAACAAATTATTTGAGAAAAACGTAACTGAAATTTCGATTTTTTTATAAAAAAAAAATTTTTTTTGACATTATTTGGACAATATCTCGGACATTTATCAAGATGCATTAGCAACTTGTATACGCAGTTGAAGCGGTGAAATCACTTCTTTTCAGCGACACCGATTTCAAGTTAATAGGACAAACATAAAAAAGTTATGGACCAATATATGCCCCAACCTATGGAAAAGGGGTTTTTGACCCCTATTTTAAAAACTAGAGGACTTCCAGGAATTTCTTGAATGCAGTCTTTATTTGGGTACCCCAAGGCATAAGAATTTGCAAAAATACCCAGGGCAACAATCATTTTTTTTTGTAGAGCTGTGTTATCATAGGCGACTAATCGACTTCGATAATCGAAATAATAAAAGTCAATTCGAAAGTCTATAATCGACTTTTTGCCGAGACGGCCCAGCCCTACACTGAATATTGTTTGCTCATAAAACTCAATTCCCTCTCCCTCTATTTGATGTATGCGCGCATAAGAGGAAATTAAGTATTTAAACGTTTGGAGCAGAGAGATAGAGTACATAACAGCAAGCAGCGCTGCCAGCGTATTCTCGTTTAATAGCTTGAGCTTCAGCTATAAGCCTTCCCTTTTTGATGGGTATATAGATTTACCCCAGCAGTATTTATCAGCTGGAAAACAGCACATATTTCCTACTGAATATTCAGTAGAGATGTAGTTCTAATATCTGAACTTTCCCTTTCGTTTTTATATAGAGGTGGCGTCGAAAATCAACTACCTAAAAACTGCCGAACGAGAAGGGAGAGTTTCTGTAGGAAAAAAGGCCTGAATACGCAGGGAGAACTTCCATAGCATGTATTTCAGTACACCTGATGTCTTCACTGCGTGTTCAGTTATTTTTTCAGCAATGAATTTTGAACTTACTTTCAGGCTATTTTTCATAATGAATATTCTATTGAATATGCACCTCCTTACCTCAAATACTGCTGGGACGTACGTAGGTACATACATACATACATATGTATGTACCTACATATCTTTTTTTTCCAATGCTAATTCTTATAATAACACAAGGTATAAGGTAGCAATTTAATTCACTGAAAAGAAAGAATTTGCAGTTTTTTCTGCAAATACAATAAGGTTCTGCTTTCCTCATAACGTTTTTATGACTGATAATAAAAGTGAAAAAAGGATGTTATCGCCACAAATATGTATACATATACATATATACATATGTACATTAGAGTGCGTTTAAAATTGAAATTAACGATATTTTAATGTATCGCCCCCTCAATCGGTAGTAACATGGTCAAAGATATCACACATATAGTTTGGTCTCGATTGGTGGCGGTTAAGGCGTGGCGCATTGAGGTCAAAGTTCGGAAAGCTCTATGAAGGGTCAAAAAATCAAAATATTTTTTTTAATTATCTAATACTCAAAATCAGTACTTCTATATCCAAGGATAACAAATATATAATTTGGTTTCGATTGATAACGGTTTAGTGGTGTTTCACGGGGGCCAAAATTCAGATTGCCATAGAAAACTTACATTTTTAGTGTCGCATATGGTAATCCGAAATTTGACCCTTAACCGCCATCAATCGGAACCAAAATTTATTTTTGTTATCCTTGGGTATAGAAGTATTGATTTTGGGTATTAGATAATTAAAAAAAATACTTTGATTTTTTGACCCTTCATAGAATTTTCTGAATTTTGACCTCAATGCGCCACGCCTTAACCGGCATCAATCGGGACCAAAATATATGTGTGATATCTATGACCATGTTACTACTGATTGAGGGGGCGATACAGTATTTTTATGAACTTTTAATTTTTTCATACAAATTAAACGCACTCTAATGTACATACATACCTACAAAAAATCTAAGCCTTATTTAAGAATTAAAAAACAGCGGATTTATAGGCTAGGAAATAACGCCTGAATATTTTAAGGATAGAAAATTGGTATGGTGTAAGCCTTAAATAAGGCTGATTTTCCTGTGTTTATGTCATCAGGCCATAAGGAGTACTCTCTCTCTCTCTCTCTGAGAGCACACCTTATTCCAAAGGCTTATCCGGCATGCGAAATAAAGCCTAGATAAGTATTAGAGAGTTAGGAGCAGACAGAGTGAGTGCATCACAGAATCAGCACAGCCTGACCTGAATTGTCAAATATAAGCAAACCTTTTTTGCAGGGTATGTTTATGCATGTACATAAATACGGATGTGTGTTCATACACATATGGAATTAATATATGATTTTTATTTCATTTCCATATACATATGTATGTTGGTACATATATTTTACCTATTTATGTTCCATTTATAACAGAGCAAGAGAAAATTAAAAGAGAATATTACAGTTACATTATAAATAAGAGAGTTTCTCCACGTTTTACAACTATGTATGTTACCAAGAACTCCAACGGAGAACCTAAAAGAGTGCACTTGCGTGTAACAAGTGTAATGTTTGTTTCTTGCGTACAAAGGCAATCCGGTGGGTGACTGTTAATAGGGCAGTAAAAAGATGCTTACTTACAAGTAGATGCGTACATATGTACAATGTACCTATGTATGTACTTGTTTGTGAATATCTCCTCTATTGTTTTGTTTCGCAATCGTTTCGCCGGTTTTGCCGGTCCCAGTTGTCTAAGTTTAAATTTGAATTGGTAGTCCGTTCTTAGACTTGTACGGCACATTTAGCAAGTACAAAAAATGCAGAAAAACCAGGCTTTGAGAAATCAGTTCAACAAAATTCTATTGATGGTTACATGTGACAGTGATTTTTATATTACATTATTTAATTGCGCTAGTGGAAAATTTTAATTTTAGTTATGGATGATTACGACGAGTGTTCGGCTACAGCTTACTCTTAGGTCGTTTCTACATACATATGTACATGGCTTTATCGCGTATTCGCGCCCATATTGCTCGCAATGCAATCGTATGTTGAACAACTAAAACTCAAATAACCAGAAACTCTTCCTTAAAAATTCAACAAGTTTCTACAGATGCATCAGCGTTGCTTGCGGGTTGCATCGCCTGTGTATAATTGGAAACAATCAAATATCTTCATCAGTAACATCGGTATCATCATAAGATTTGATGACACTATATACTAAATAGATATGTGTGTACATAGCGGTACGAAGTCTTGGCGTAGGGAGAAATCAAAATGAATGCAGTGTTAATATCCGTTTCAGCACAAATTACTTATAGCAAAACTCCGAACATATGTACAGATATGTACATTGTATGTAATTGGTTTACTTGCATTACGTGCATATGGTTAGTGAATTGAGTGCGTAGCTGATATGATGACGCTGCTGCTATTCATGATGGAGGTGAGCAATAGAATTTTTCATACATAAGCAATAGAATTACAGAAATTCGCAAAAATGGAAATATTACTTATAGCACCGTGTATAAAATAAGAAATATAAATAAAAAAGGGAAAAAAAAATTATATGATAATAAGCAGATAAAAAAATATAACAATAAAATAAAGAAAGTGTTCGGCGTAGTTTTATGTGTGTGAAAGTTCCTATCCAGGGAGCGAGTAATTACTCAGATGAAATGCATGTACATACATACACATGTACCTGTTTAAAAATAGTTAACCGCAAAGAACGCATTTGGAAATACGAAATTTATAGCCGTATCACGTGTGTTGCTTTTTGCTTTTTCTATTCATACATACATACATACGTCGCATATGTCAGTATGCATATGTATGTACATACATATAAACCGTTGGAGAAAAAAATTAATGAAGTTGGCGGGAACGCTTCTATTCCTAATATTAAGTATAATAATAAAAAAACAAAGTAAAAAAAAAATTTTTTTAAAAGCTTTTATTTAATATTAATATAAAAATTTACTAAAAAGGAAAAAAATAAATTTTTAATATTTTTGAACAAGATTTATATTAGTCCTTAGTTCATTTGGATCTTAATTTCAATCTTAGCATACATTTAACGTATTTCTTCAAAGCATTTCTGTATATGTATCAACATAAATAAAAGCGTGGGTGCTCTTTACGTGATGCATATCTTACGTAATTGGAATTTAAAGTTTTTATCGCTTCTTTCCATTTCACCAATACTGTTTTATAACATGAACATCTAATGAGTACCCGCGCTTTTATTTGTGTTGATACATATACAGAAATGCCTTTGAAGAAATACGTTAAATGTATGCTAAGATTGAAATTAAGATCCAAATGAACTAAGGACTAATATAAATCTTGTTCAAAAATATTAAAAATTTATTTTTTTCCTTTTTAGTAAATTTTTATTTTAATATTAAATAAAAGCTTTTTAAAAAAATTTTTTTTTACTTTGTTTTATTTTTGCCTTTTTAGTTTTACAATGCATATTACATCTAATATTTGTCAACACTCCCACTATCAATATAGTCCAACAGTTTTTAATATGAAGTGCACTATGTTTAACATTTTGATGGTTTCTGCTCAGCCAGATTTTTTATTATCCAATTACTGTGGAGTCTTTTAAGTGGTTTTACTATACTCTTTTGTGAATAGATTACTTCGTGCAATCTTACCTACATATGTATGTTGGCTTTGTATCAGTGTTTCAGAATCTCTCTTGTTAGTTTCTTTACTTTCGCAGATTAATCTTAATCAATAGACTTGCCTTATAACTTTTTTTATTGCTAACGCTTCCAGTTTATAGTTTTTTCTGCTACTGTTCCGTTATTCATAAAACTTGCTTCAATATGTCGACACCTGCGTCATTTATCGGCAAAATTTTATTACGGATTTTCTCTATTTTTTTTAGGTAATACGTGTTCAAAATAGGAACAAAATTGGTTCATAAATACTAATTTTCTAAATATCTTGACAATAGCGCCACCTATCGGCGATTTTTTTTCACAGATGTATTTACTTTCTCATAGGCAATATATATACCGAATATGAACAAATTCGGTCGGTAAATACGAATTTTACAAATATCTTGACACCAGCGCCATCTAGCGGGGATTTTTTTCCTCGGATGTATTTACTTTCTCATAGGCAATATATATACCGAATATGAACAAATTCGGTCGGTAAATACGAATTTTACAAATATCGTGACACCAGCGCCACCTAGCGGGGATTTTTTTCCACGGATGTATTTACTTTCTCATAGGCAATATATATACCGAATATGAACAAATTCGGTCGGTAAATACGAATTTTACAAATATCTCGACACCAGCGCCATCTATCGGATTTTTTTATTTCACATTGCATTGTCTTCGGGTCCTGAACTATGTTCCAAATTTCAAGTACCTAGCTCAACTAGAAGTATCTTAAATATTCGTTGCAAAATTCCACGACATACATACCCCGATACATACAAAAAGTGAAGTTAAATAAAAGCTTGTAATAATAAAAATAAGTGGCCACTGTGGTTTAGTAGGTAGAGTTCCCGCCTGCCATACCAGTGGTCGTGGGTTAGGCCCCGAGCCCGGACCCATCTCCAAAATGTAACTTAATTACACTGGTCTACAAAAACAAAAAATGCCCTCCTTTTAGGTTTAATTATTGATTTTAACCGTTTTTAAGGCGCTGAATACGGAAATCATATAGAAAAAGTCACACAACTTCAAATTTTTAAGTTATTAAAAAAAATTTTTTGCCAAATTAGGTCTTCCTGGTTTTAATTTATTGTTTTTAACCATTTCCTATTACAAAAAGCGTATTGGATGGTTGCATTAAACATTAGTTAACCAAGGGATGACGGGAAATCGTTCCAATTTCCAAATTTTATAAATCATTTACCCTCATTAATCTATACTCTTATATAAAAAAAAATAAGTTGTACAGAAATGAGGTCTTAAGCAAATGACTCAAGAATACACCATTTTTTCGATAATGAAGTTATGTCAATGAGTTCATTAAGTTATATTTAACTTAATATTTATGAGAACTTATTATTTAATGTCTAATGCGCCCGTTCAGTACGTTATTTTAATAAGGAACGATTACGCTAATTTGGGGAAAAAAAATCACTAAATGGCTTTAAACCTGACGTGATGGGACTTTTTCAATATGACTTTCGTAATCAGCGCCCCAAAATCTATTAAAATCAATCATCAAACCCAAAAGGAGGATTTCGTTACTGAGCAGTGTTGTTTTTGTTTTTTTTTTTTTACATGACTGTTTATTTCTAATACGAGTAATTACTTAATTTTGTATTTTTTAAGAGCGATTTACCAGTTTTTCAAGGAAAATTTAAAATAGATTTTTATTTTCGGTAGAAGTTATAGACCTATTTCGGAGATCACCACAACTCATAAGACTGGCTAAGGGCTCTAAAAAGTAAAATTTAAATTTAATTAATTAATTTAATTAATACAAATACTGCAAACTTTCATGCCCTTTAGTCGCAGTGTGGCCAGGTGATGATAATAAATGACGCTAAATTAGCAAAAAAAATTAGAAAAGGTTGAAATTAAAAAAAGCATCTTTTTTCAAGTAAATTTACATTTTTTTATTTGACTTTAGTTCATTTGCATATAAAAATTATAAACTTACACACACATTTTCGTGGCTAGTAGATACATGACTTTTTTTAAATAAAGACCAATATCGCCAAAAACGAAACCACAGAAAAAAAATTTTTTTTTCAAATTTTGTGTGCTTTGCATTATTTTGGGGTTACATAGATGCCAAAGTATACTATGCACCACGTCATCACATAATCTATTATTTCCTTAAAAAAATTTGCGATAGTTTCTCTGGTGTCGCTTGAAAAACAAAAATTGAAAAATTTACATTACGAAATGAAAAAGTAAGCTGCGTCTAAGGAAAATTATTTTTAATATTGTATTTGCTTTCCCCAGATATATTTAAGTTAGTTGAAGGTAAATCCATTAAATATTTAGGGGAGAAAATTGTTATGAAAGTTTTGGACTACAACGAATACGACCGCATTTTTTCATGTAACGTAACAGACCTAAACTCAAAATAGTTTTTTTGTGCAAAATCTGTCCCGTTAACAAACCAGTCTATTTTTCATATAAACCATTACATTAGTAGAGTTTGTAGTTATCTCTTTTTTCAGAGCAAAAAGTTGTGCGTAACGTAACAGTCTTTTTACTTCGACTAACCCAAAAATTTGTTTGCTGTTTAGCAAAAGCTGAGCAGGGCTCAAATAAACCAGAATTTCATCCAAAAATTATAGAGCGTATGTGGATAAGAGGGTGCAATCTGCTTAAACTCCACACTAGATGTCACATTCCGCGCGAGATGGGACCCGCAAAAATTTTCACTTATTTGTTTTTAAATGAGTAAAAAAATTTCGCGCGAAATGTGACATCTATTGTGAAGTTTCACAGACTGCACTCTCTATACGCTCTTTGGAAAAACTTAAAAGACAAATTTTATGATTTTAAAAAGAAACGTGCCCAGAATGAACGGCGAAAGAAGATGAAAGAAGCCGATGACGAAATGCCGATTGCAAAACTTAAAAATCTCGTTGAAAGACGGCGTAGAGCGATTCTTACACGTGTGCAAAAATACCGAAAGAAAACCAAAAAATCACATTTTGAATATAAATGCAGTTTTCAACAATGCAAAAAATATCCGTGATATAGCATCAGCTCACCAAATTCAAGTGATTGGTGGGAAAATTTTCACTTTTAACAATTCAAAACAAGGATATGATATTTCAATTTAATAACTTTATATATTGCTATTTGTGTCTATGAATTCAATGAGATTAATAATAAATGAGTTTTTGGTTCCTTCGAATTTCTTGCTCATTCTTTGCAAATTTTTGAATCCCTGACCCTGAGACAACTGAATTTAGGTTATTTACTAAGAAATACAACAGTCAAAGCTTTATTAAATGCTCCAAAACACTTCTTACCTAAGGGCAAATCGCACGTGTAACGTAACAGTCTTTTTGTGTAACGTAACATACCGAGCAGTTAAGTGTATAAAAAGCACAACAAATTTTTTTCAGTGTAATTTATTTTTCATTTATTACATGCTAGTTACACCTTTAAAATTATATACTACATGTTGAAATTCATCTGACAGAAGAGCAGACTTTTTCAATAATGTGAAGCAACCTCGAAACCTACTTCCAAAAAGTGTAACGTAACTGACCTTACAAACTGGTCCATAACTCTTAAATAAGAAGTCCTACAAAAATTTTCATATCTTTAGAAAATGTTACTTCAGAAGTGCACTTTAAGATACATATGCTAAAAATATTGAAAGTGGCCAAATCCATCTCTTTTTGTAGTAGTTTATACTGAAAAGTGCGACTGATTGTAACGTAACAGACCGCGATTTTGGCCATATACATATATACATATACGCTCTTGCTCCCATTTTTATACTCAGCCGTACTAGTACACAGAGTATTATAGTTTTAATCACATAACGGTGGATTGTAACGCTATGAAATAATCAAGATAGATATGGACTTATATATATAAATGCTCAGGATGAAAAAAGAAATCGGTTGAGAAATGTACGTAAGTCTGTCCGTCTGCCTGTCTGTACGCACTCTGACTCGCGCAAAAATTTAGATATTTTGATGAAATTTGGAATGCAAGTTGTTATCCAGAAGGGAAAGTAGGCGTGTTCATGGTCCGATTTCGCCCATTTTCAATACCAACCGTCCCATTATACGCTTAGTCAGATCATTAACCTTTAAGTGACGAGGTGAAATTTTGTGACATAGTTTACGACGTGGTGGTAAATTTTTTTCTACGCATTTTACTTAAAACTCTCAATAAAAAATAAATTTTTATACCTTTCATGAGAATGAAATGGTATTATAACTTAGTGCCAAAAAATTTTTGTCGAAAGTACCAGAAGGAAGCGTGGGGGACCCACCAAAATATATACCGATATGATCAGAATCACGAGATGAGTCGATTAAGCCATGTCCGTCTGTCCGTCCGTCCGTCTGTGTAAACGCAAACTTGTCCCTCAGTTTTTGAGATATCTGAATGAAATTCGGAATACAGGTATGTTTTATATGCAGCTGATCATTTGTCGGAACCGGCCGAATCGGACCACTATAACGTATAGAAAACAACAGATTATTCAGATATACATGAAATTTTTGAATGTAATTTGTGCATAACTTCCCCATTTAAACAGCTAAGGATATGAAACTTTGAAGTAGACGTGCCCATTTTGGCCCAAACAAGGTTACCGAAAATTGTCAAGATCGGACCACTATAACCTATAGCTCCCCTACAACCGATTGTTCAGATATGGACATTTTGGTGTATAACTCCTCCATTTTAACAGCTAACGGCGTGAAATTTTTAAGTATTTGTACCCATATGGGCCCAAGCAGGGTTACCGAAAATTGTCATGATCGGACCACTATAACATATAGCTCCCCTACAACGGATTGTTCAGATATGGACATTTTGGTGTATATGTAACTCCTCCATTTAAATAGCCAAGACACCATTTTTTCTAATAAATCTTTCCATAAATAACCCACAGAATTAAAATTATAAATTAAACTTAATCCGGCTATGTACATACATAGGTAACTTTTCATTTCCCCACTCATGAAAGGTATGAAGTCTTCGGTACGTCCGAAGACAGCCGCGCTTTAACTTGTTTTTTATTTTACTTTGTGTTATTTTATTTTATCTTATTTATTTTATTTCATTTCATTTCATTTCTCCTTGTTTGGACTTCGACATTAGCTGTGTTTTTATTTTAGTGCATATACATCTGCGCTTAAATTTTATAGGGACTGTTAAGCGCGGATCGAGATATTTGTTTAAATTATGAAAGATTACGGAGTGAAAACCGCCATTGGCAATAAAATGTTCGGAAATATAAGTAAATTAGCCTTTATATTATTATCATTGCCTCATTCAAATGCTTTTGTTGAGCGCATTTATTCCGTAATGAATTCAACAAAAAAAAACGAAACAGGATGGCGTTGGAAAGCCTAAATTCAATAGTTCGAATAAAATGCTTTGTGAAGGCTAATAGTTTCTGCTGCAAAACGTTTCCGATATCCAATAATATGTTGTAACAAGTAAGGCAGCCTAAGTTCGAGTGGAATCGAACATTAGATATTCAGCTGTATGCTTTCATTGTTTGTTTGCGTTTGATGGATTTTATATAAAGTTAGTGCTGCATAAAGTGGGCGTAGCCACGCCCATTCTCAAAATTTTGATCAGTCATCCAACTAAGCATATGAATATTATTCTTTGTGCAAAATTTCATTCCTTTATGACTTCCAGTTACAAAGATGTCACGTTACAAATTTCCAAAGCGTGTTCCAGAAATATCTTTGCTAAAAAGTAGGCGTGGTCATAAACAGATTTCAATAAATGTTTGCGTGTCTATTAATACAAGTTATAAAAGTGTATAAACCAGGTTTCATCATAATATCTCAATTATTTGTCGAGTTATGGGCTCCGAAATCTCGTAGATTCCTTTGCCTAAAAGGAGGCGGTGCCACGCCCATTTTCCAAAATGTTTCTATTTTTTGTTTCCGGTCTATTGTAGAAATCATGCCACAAGATTTCAATGAATTATCTTTACATTTGACAAAGATATCGCTTAAAATGTTTTTATTGGGCCACTTTATAATACCCATATATAAAAGTAGGCTTGGCCGTCAAACCGATTTCTCTAAAATTTTGAACATGTATTACCACAAGTAATAAAAGTGTACACACCAAGTTTCTTCATTATATATAAATTATTTGTCGAGTTATAGGCTAAGGAATCTCGTATATTCCTGCTTCTAAAAAGAGGCGGTGCTACGGCCATTTTCCAAAATTTTTACGGTTTTTGTTTTATGTTCGTAGTTAGACTCCTGCCATAAAATTTTAATGATATATCTTTGTATTTGACAGAGATATCGCTTAAAATGTTTTTATTAGGTCACTTTATAAGACCCATATATAAAAGTGGGCGTGGTCGTCAACCGATTTTGGAAATTTTTCGTCCGAACATTTGGCTAAGTAAGTATATCACGCGTACCAAATTTCATTGATATATCTTCAATGGTCTCTGAGTTATGACTCATAAAACTTTCAATGTTTGCCCCTTAATAAGTGGGCGTGGCACCGCCCATTTTCCAAATTTTTTGTGTTTTTTGTTTTATGTCCGTAGTTTGACTCATGCCACAAAATTTTGGTGATAGATCTTTATATTTGACAGAGATATCGCTTAAAATGTTTTTATTAGGTCCCTTAATATAAAAGTGGGCGTGGCCGTCAACCGATTTTAACAATTTTCCGTCCGAACGTTTGCGTAAGTATGTAAATCACGCGTACCAAATTTCATCGATATATCTTCAACGGTTTCTGAGTTATGACATATAAAACTTTCAATGTTTGACCCTTAATAAGTGGGCGTGGCACCGCCCATTTTCCAACATTTCATGAAATTGGGCGAAATCGGACCACGCACATTTTTCCTATATATAAAAAGTCGGAAATTTGGTATCTCAGTCACTAATATAGCTGGAGCGATCAAATTTCACCCACGTGTTGAGCTCAGGCCCCTAGGAAGAAATTTGATGAAATTTTGGAAAATGGGCGGTGCCACGCCCACTTATTAAGGGTCAAACCTTGAAAGTTTTATATGTCATAACTCAGAAACCATTGAAGATATATCGATGAAATTTGGTACGCGTGATTTACTTACTTAGGAAAACGTTTGGACGGAAAATAGTTAAAATCGGTTTACGGCCACGCCCAATTTTATATATGTGTATTATAAAGTGACCTTTTAAAAACATTTTTAGCCATATCTCTGTCAAATATAAAGATCTATCATTGAAATTTTGTCGCATGAGTCCAACTATGGACATAAAACAAAAAACACAAAAATTTTGGAAAATGGGCGGTGCCACGCCCACTTATTAAGGGGCAAACATTGAAAGTTTTATGAATCATAACTCAGAAACCGTTGAAGATATATCGATGAAATTCGGTACGCGTAATATAATAGCCTAGTCAAATGTTTGGACGAAAAATTTCCAAAATCGGTTGAGGGCCACGCCCACTCTTATATTTGTGTATTATAAAATGACCTAATAAAAACATTTTAAGCGATATCTCTGTCAAATATAAAGATATATCATTGAAATTTTATGATAGGAGTGCAACTGTGGACATAAAACGAAAAACACAAAAATTTTGGAAAATGGGTGTGGCACCGCCTCTTTTTAGAAGCAGGAATATTCGAGATTTCTTAGCCTATAACTCGACAAATAATTGAGATATTATGACGAAACTTGGTGTGTGCACTATTGTTACTTGTGGTAATACATGTTCTACAATAGACCGTAAACAAAAAATAGAAAAATTTTGGAAAATGGGCGTGGCACCGCCTCTTTTTAGACAAAGGAATATACCAGATTTCTTAGCCTATAACTCGACAAATAATTGAGATATTATGACGAAACTTGGTTTATATAGTTTTATAACTTGTGTTAATAGACACGCAGAAATTTATTGAAATCGGTTTATGACCACGCCTAATTTTTAACAAAGATATTTCTGGAACACCCTTTAGGAATTTGTAACGTGACATCTTTATAACTACAAGTCATAAAGAAATGAAATCTTGCACAAATAATAATATTCATATGCTTAGTTGGATGACTGATAAAAATGTTGAAAATGGGCGTGGCTACGCCCACTTTATGCAGCACTCGCTTTATATAAAGTACACCGTGTTTCTATCAAACGCAAACAAACACTGAAAGCATACAGCTGAGTATCTAATGTTCGATTCACTCGAACTTAGGCTTCCTTACTTGTTGTTGTTATCATTCCTAAAATAAAAGATTTGTTATGTCGACTTTATGTGTTTTATAGGATTTGTGAATTTTGGGCGCTTTTTTATACTCAGTTGTACTAGTACACAGAGTATTATAATTTTGATTTCATAACGGTGGATTGTAACATAATGAAATAATCGAGATAGATATGGACTTATATATATCAAAATGATCAGGGTGAAAAGAGAAATCGATTGAGCCATGTCCGTCCGTCCGTCCGTCCGTACGCACTCTAACTCGCGTAAAAATTGAGATATTTTGATGAAATTTGAAATGCAAGTTGGTATCGAGACTGGGACGGTTGGTATTGAAAATGGGCGAAATCGGACCATGACCACGCCCACTTTTCCTATATAGCAAAAATCGGAAATTAGGTATCTCAGCCACTAATATAGCTAGAGTGCTAAAATTTTACCCACGTATTGAGCTCAGGCCCTTATGAAGAAATTTGATGAAGTTTTGGAAAATGGGCGGTGCCACGCCCACTTATTAAGGGTCAAACATTGAAAGTTTTATATGTCATAACTCAGAAACCGTTGAAGATATATCGATGAAATTTGGTATGCGTAATTTACTTATATAGACAAATGTTTTGATGAAAAATTATGAAAATCGGTTTACGGCCACGCCCACTTTTATATATGGGAACTATAAAGTGGCCTAATAAAAACTTTTTAAGCGATATCTCTGTCAAATATAAAGATCTATCACTGAAATTTTGTGGCAGGAGTCCAACTACGGACATAAAACAAAAAGTACAAAAATTTTGGAAAATGAGCGGTGCCACGCCCACTTATTAAGGGGCAAACATTGAAAGTTTTATATGTCATAACTCAGAAACCGTTGAAGATATATCGATGAAATTTGGTACGCGGAATTTGCTTATTTAGGCAAATGTTTTGGCGAAAAATTATCAAAATCGGTTGACGGCCACGCCCACTTTTATATATGGGTCTTATAAAGTGACCTAATAAAAACATTTTAAGCGATATCTCTGTGAAATATAAATATAATTCATTGAAATTTTGTGACATGAGTTTTACAATAGACCGGAAGCAAAAAATAAAAAAAAGTTTGGAAAACGGGCGTGGCACCGCCTCTTTTTAGAAACAGGAATATACGAGATTTCTGAGCCCATAACTCGAAAAATAATTGAGATATTAAGACGAAACTTGGTTTGTACACTTTTATAACATGTGTTAATAGACATGCAAAAATGTATTGAAATCGGTTTATGACCACGCCTACTTTTTAATAAAGATATTTCTGGAACACCCTTTTGGAATTTGTAACGTGAAGTCTTTGTAACTAAAAGTCATAGAGGGATGCAATTTTGCACTAACAATAATATTTACATATATGCTTATTTGGATGATTGATACAAATTTTGAAAATGGGCATGGCTGCGCCCTGTTTATGCAGCACTCGTTTCATATAAAATACACCCTATATCGAACAACCGCAAACAAACAATGAGAGCATACAGCTGAGTATCTAATTTTCGATTCCACTCGAACCTAGGCTTCCTTACTTGTTTCTTCTGAATTTGCGCTTTTTTATACTCAGCTGTACTAGTACACAGAGTATTATAGTTTTAATCACATAACGGTGGATTGTAACAGAATGAAATAATCGAGATAGATATAGACTTATACATATCAAAATGATCAGGGTGAAAAGAGAAATCGATTGAACCATGTCCGTCCGTCCGTCCGTCTGTCCGTCCGTCCGTCCGTCCGTCCGTCCGTCTGTCCGTCCGTCCGTCCGTCCGTCTGTAAACACTCTAACTCGCGCAAAAATTGAGATATTTTGATGAAATTTGAAATGCAAGTTGATATCGAGACTGGGACGGTTGGTATTGAAAATGGGCGAAATCGGACCATGACCACGCCCACTTTTCCTATATAGAAAAAATCGGAAATTTGGTATCTCAGTCACTAATATAGCTGGAGCGATGAAATTTTACCCACGTGTTGAGCTCAGCTCCCATTGAAGAAATTTGATGAAACTTTGGAAAATGGGCGGTGCCACGCCCACTTATTAAGGGTCAAACATGGAAAGTTTTATATGTCATAACTCAGAAACCATTGAAGATATATCGATGAAATTTGGTATGCGTGATTTACTTACTTAGGCAAACATTTGGACGGAAAATAGTTAAAATCGGTTGACGGCCACGCCCACTTTTATATATGTGTATTATAAAGTGACCTAATAAAAACATTTTAAAATATATCTCTGTCAAATATAAAGATATATCACTGAAATTTTGTCGCATGAGTCCAACTATGGACATAAAACAGAAAACATAAAAATTTTGGAAAATGGGCGGTGCCACGCCCACTTATTAAGGGGCAAACATTTGAGTTTTATGAGTCATAACTCAGAAACTGTTGAAGATATATCGATAAAATTTGGTATGCGTGATATACTTACTTAGGCAAATGTTTGGACTACAAATTGCCAAAATCGGTTGACGACCACGCCCACTTTTATATATGGGAACTATAAAGGGGCCTAATAAAAAAATTTTAAGCGATATGTCTGTCAAATATAAAGATTTATCACTGAAATTTTGTGACATGAGTTCCACAATAGACCGGAAACAAAAGATAGAAAAATTTTGGAAAATGGGCGTGGCACCGCCTCTTTTTAGACAAAGGAATATACGAGATTTCTTAGCCTATAACTCGGCAAATAATTGAGATATTATGACGAAACTTGGTTTATACACTTTTATAACTTGTGTTAATATACATGCAAAAATTTATTCAAATCGGTTTGTGACTACGCCTACTTTTTAATAAAGATATTTCTGGAACATCCTTTGGGAATTTGTAACATGACATCTTTGTAACTAGAAGTCATAAAGGAATGAAATTTTGCACAAAGAATAATATTCATATGCTTAGTTGGATGACTGATAAAAATGTTGAAAATGGGCGTGGCTACGCCCACTTTATGCAGCACTCGCTTTATATAAAGTACACAGTCTTTACATCAAACGCAAGCAAACAATGAAAGCATACAGCTGAGTATCTAATGTTCGATTCCACTCGAACTTAGGCTTCCTTACTTGTTTTTAATAATCTGGGCACCCTGATGTGTGTTAGGCCCAAGCGAGCGACTCGTTTATCTGCATCGGCTCGTAGTTAGCCGAACATTGCTACGAATACCAAATGTATATCGCGATAACGACGAAGCAAGTTCGTACATATGTATGTACATATGCACGCTTGTTTCAACCTGCAGGATTTAGTAATAAAGTGACATTGAACGCAACACAACATGTTGGTGAATGCGCTAGAAAAATTTTATTATTTTTTTATTAAAGAAAAGCATATATAATGCTAATAATCAAGTTGAACTGGCAGTTGTTCAGATCTGTTCAGCGATTATTAAATTTCATTAATTTTAGTACCTACTCCATGAATTAATCCCATGTAGGTACTCCTTGGATTACTCGGGTGTCATGCGGAAATCGGAGTATGTGTTCCCTGCCTAGGATACCGCTATGTTAAATGGACCATATTTTTTATATGAAATGTGGCAGTTTGAGGAGTACTCGGTTGGTCCATAGCGAGTACTTTATATACGCGTGCATGGAGTACTCGGCTTTTTTTCAGGGTCTATTTCTCTCAAATGGGTGCGCACCGTAATCCCGAATTTTTAAAATCCAGACAGGACATAATCCAGACAATTTTAAAAATCCAGAAACTACAAAATCCAGACAGTTTAAAATCGAGACAGGACAAAATCCCGACAAATCATAATCCAGACAAAAAAAATCCAGACAGATCATAATCCCGACAAGCCAAAATCCAGACAGGGCTATCACTCTGTAGCTCTATTTGAAAGCGAAATTCAATTCGAAAGCACAAGCGTAAAAATAATATCAGGAGGAAGAAAAAGAAGATGAGGAAGAAGAAGTAGCAGAAAAAATAGAATAAAAATAAGAAGAAGAAGAAGAATGAGGATGATGATGATGATGATGATGATGATGATGATGATGAAGAAGAATAAAAATAATAAGAAGAACTAGTAAACCCGGCCACGCGATGCTGTGGCTTTCAATTACACTGTGCGACAATTTGAGGGTGGAATACCACTTATTGCCACATTTGAAAATTTTTTGATATACCTTCATAGCTACTGGTTATTTTTATTTTCTGTGGACCTAGATTTTTTATACATAGATTTTGACCAAGGAGCCCCATAGTGAAGTTTTGTGCCGAATATTTTTCTAGACTATGGTAACCTTAAAGCGACCTACAAAAGGCCATTTGGCGCGCTCCTCCTTTTCTTTCTAGTTCTCTTTTTCTTCCCCTATCCCCTTTATTTGCGCTTTATTTTCCCTTTATCCATTTTATTTTTCATATTTCCTCTTTCGCTTCCTGTCCTTCAAACAAACTATAGCGTAAAACTGAATTTTTGAACAGGTGGCAACCCTTTTTGAAAAATGTCTATTAAATTGCTCAATATCAGGTCAACCCCCTTCATATGGTACCAAAAATTTTAAAATCAAACAAACTATACAGCAAAATTAAATTTTCAAACATCTGGCAACCCTTTTCAAAAAAATTAAACCTTCCTGCACATCTACAGGTCAAGCCCTTGCATCTGACACCACATTTTCGAAAATCGGTATAATGGTGTAAAAGTTATGGTGCTTACAAAAAATCGCTTAGCGTAATATATATAAAGATAAGATAAACTGTAGGGCAAAAATGGATTTTTGAACAGGTGGTACCCTTTTTGTAAAAATTTTAATAAATTACTCATTTGCATGCCAAGTGCTTTCATATGACACCTCAAATTTAAAAATCAAACAAACTATAGCGTAAAACTGAATTTTTGAACAGGTGGCAACCCTCTTTGTAAAATTTTTATTAAATTACTTAATATCAGGTCAAGCCCCTTCGTATGGTGCCAAAAATTTTAAAATCAAACAAATTATACAGTAAAATAAAATTTTGAAACATCTGGCAACCCTTTTCAAAAAAATTAAACCTTCCTGCACATCTACAGGTCAAGCCCTTGCATCTGACACCACATTTTCGAAAATCGGTATAATGGTGTAAAAGTTATGGTGCTTACAAAAAATCGCTTGGCGTAATATATATTAAGATAAGATAAACTGTAGGGTAAAAATGGATTTTTGAACAGGTGGTACCCTTTTTGTAAAAATTTTAATAAATTACTCATTTGCATGCCAAGTCCTTTCATATGACACCTCAAATTTAAAAATCAAACAAACTATAGCGTAAAACTGAATTTTTGAACAGGTGGCAACCCTCTTTGTAAAATTTTTACTAATTACTTAATATCAGGTCAAGCCCCTTCATATGGTGCCAAAAATTTTAAAATCAAACAAATTATACAGTAAAATTAAATATTGAAACATCTGGCAACCCTTTTCAAAAAAATTAAACCTTCCTGCACATCTACAGGTCAAGCCCTTTCATCTGACACCAAATTTTCGAAAATGGGTATAATGGTGTAAAAGTTATGGTGCTTACAAAAAATCGCTTATCGTAATATATATAAAGATAAGATAAACTGTAGGGTAAAAATGGATTTTTGAACAGGTGGTACCCTTTTTGTAAAAATTTTAATAAATTACTCATTTGCATGCCAAGTCCTTTCATATGACACCTCAAATTTAAAAATCAAACAAACTATAGCGTAAAACTGAATTTTTGAACAGGTGGCAACCCTCTTTGTAAAATTTTTATTAAATTACTTAATATCAGGTCAAGCCCCTTCATATGGTGCCAAAAATTTTAAAATCAAACAAATTATACAGTAAAATTAAATTTTGAAACATCTGGCAACCCTTTTCAAAAAAATTAAACCTTCCTGCACATCTACAGGTCAAGCCCTTTCATCTGACACCACATTTTCGAAAATCGGTATAATGGTGTAAAAGTTATGGTGCTTACAAAAAATGGCTTATCGTAATATATATAAAGATAAGATAAACTGTAGGGTAAAAATAGATTTTTGAACAGGTGGTACCCTTTTTGTAAAAATTTTAATAAATTACTCATTTCCATGCCAAGTCCTTTCATATGACACCTCAAATTTAAAAATCAAACAAACTATAGCGTAAAACTGAATTTTTGAACAGGTGGCAACCCTTTTTGAAAATTTTTTATTAAATTGCTCAATATCAGGTCAAGCCCCTTCATATGGTACCAAAAATTTTTAAATCAAACAAACTATACAGTAAAATTAAAATTTCAAACATCTGGCAACCCTTTTCAAAAAAATTAAACCTTCCTGCACATCTACAGGTCAAGCCCTTTCATCTGACACCACATTTTCGAAAATCGGTATAACGGCGTAAAAGTTATGGTGCTTACAAAAAATCGCTTAGCGTAATATATATAAAGATGAGGATGATGAAGAAGAATAAAAATAAGAAGAAGAATGAGGATGAGGATGATGACGATGATGATGATGATGATGATGATGAAGAAGAAGAAGAAAATGAAGAAGAAGAAGAAGAAGAAGAAGAAGGAAGAATGTGGATGGTGACGATGATGATGATGATGAAGAAGAATAAAAATAAGAAGAAGAAGAAGAAGAAGAAGAATGAGGATAATGACGGTGATGATGATGATGATGATGAAGAAGAATAAAAATAAGAAGAAGAAGAATGAGGATGATGACGATGATGAAGAAGAATAAAAATAAGAAGAAGAAGAAGAAGAATAAAAATAAGAAGAAGAAGAAGAATGAGGATGATGATGATGAAGAATAAAAATAATAAGAAGAAGAATGAGGATGATGAAGTAGAATAAAAATAAGAAGAAGAAGAATGAGGATGACGATGATGAAGAAGAAGAAGAAAATGAAGAAGAAGAAGAAGGAAGAATGTGGATGATGACGATGATGATGATGATGAAGAAGAATAAAAATAAGAAGAAGAAGAAGAAGAAGAATGAGGATAATGACGGTGATGATGATGATGATGAAGAAGAATAAAAATAAGAAGAAGAAGAATGAGGATGATGATGATGATGATGAAGAATAAAAAGAAGAAGCAGAAGAATGATGATGATGACGGTGATGATGATGATGATGAAGAAGAAGATTAAAAATAATAATAATAAGAAGAAGAATGAGGATGATGATGATGATGATATTGAAGAATAAAAATAAGAAGAAGAAGAAGAAGAAGAAAATGAAGAAGATGAAAGAAACAACAACCAGATCCTTACCAACACCAACAACAACAACAACAACAATAAAATCAAAACCAATCAGCCCTATCATGAACTTCATGTGAAAAATTTCCCTCGAAAAATATAAAGCAAAACAATAACAATTTTTCACATTTTGTTTTTGTTTTGCTTTGTAATTTTTGGGAACATTTTGTTCACATGAAGTTCACGATAAGGCTGTATAACACTGTTATGATGCTTATTGAACGTGAAAAAATCCCGACAAATATAAAAATAGTTTAAAAAAATTCGCGCGAACTTCATGTGAAAAATTTCCCTCGAAAAATATAAAGCAAAACAATAACAATTTTTCACATTTTTTTTTTGTTTTGCTTTGTAATTTTTGGGAACATTTTGTTCACATGAAGTTCACGATAAGGCTGTATAACACTGTTATGATGCTTATTAAACGTGAAAAAATCCCGACAAATATAAAAATAGTTTAAAAAAATTCGCGCGATTTCTGGATTATGTTTTTCTGGATTTTGTTTTTCGGGATTTCGTTACACATCCCTCTCAAATATGTACACATATGCATGTGTACGGGTGCGCTCCGTAATCCCAAATTTTTAAAATCCCGACAGGACATAATCCAGACAATTTTAAAAATCCAGAAACTACAAAATCCAGACAGTTTAAAATTCAGACAGGACAAAATCCCGACAAATCATAATCCAGACAAGACAAAATCCAGACAGATCATAATCCCGACAAGCCAAAATCTAGACAGTGCCATCACTCTGTAGCTCTGTTTGAAAGCGAAATTCAATTCGAAAGCACAAGGGTGCGCACCGTAATCCCGAATTTTTAAAATCCAGACAGGACATAATCCAGACAATTTTAAAAATCCAGAAACTACAAAATCCAGACAGTTTAAAATCCAGACAGGACAAAATCCCGACAAATCATAATCCAGACAAAAAAAAATCCAGACAGATCATAATCCCGACAAGCCAAAATCCAGACAGGGCTATCACTGTAGCTCTATTTGAAAGCGAAATTCAATTCGAAAGCACAAGCGTTAAAATAATATCAGGAGGAAGAAAAAGAAGATGAGGAAGAAGAAGTAGCAGAAAAAGTAGAATAAAAATAAGAAGAAGAAGAAGAATGAGGATGATGACGATGATGAAGAAGAATAAAAATAAGAAGAAGAAGAATAAAAATAAGAAAAAGAAGAAGAAGAATGAGGATGATGATGATGATGATGACGATGATGAAGAAGAATAAAAATAAGAAGAAGAAGAAAAATAAAAAAATAAAAAAAAAAAGAAGAATGACCACGATGATGATGATGAAGTAGAAGAAGAAAATGAAGAAGAAGAAGAAGGAAGAATGTAGATGATGACGATGAAGAAGAATAAAAATAAGAAGAAGAAGAATGAGGATAATGACGGTGATGATGATGATGATGATGAAGAAGAATAAAAATAAGAAGAAGAAGAAGAATGATGATGATGAAGAAGAATAAAAAGAAGAAGAAGAAGAATGAGGATGATGACGGTGATGATGATGATGATGATGAAGAAGAATAAAAATAAGAAGAAGAATGAGGATGATGATGATGATGATGAAGAATAAAAAGAAGAAGAAGAAGAAGAAGAATGATGATGATGACGGTGATGATGATGATGATGATGAAGAAGAATAAAAATAAGAGGAAGAAGAAGAAGAAAATGAAGAAGATGAAAGAAACAACAACCAGATCCTTACCAACACCAACAACAACAACAACAATAAAATCAAAAACATTCAGCCCTATCATGAACTTCATGTGAAAAATTTCCCTCGAAAAATATAAAGCAAAACAATAACAATTTTTCACATTTTGTTTTTGTTTTGCTTTGTAATTTTTGGGAACATTTTGTTCACATTAAGTTCACGATAAGGCTGAATAACACTGTTATGATGCTTATTAAACGTGAAAAAATCCCGACAAATATAAAAATAGTTTAAAAAAAATCGCGCGAAAAACAAAATCCAGAAACACATAATCCAGAAATACACAATCCAGATTCGACCAAATCCCGACCAATCAAATTCCAGACACGACCAAATCCAGACCAATCAAAATCCAGACACGACCAAATCCAGACCAATCAAAATCCAGACACGACCAAATCCAGACTAATCATAATCCAGACACTACACAATCCAGACAAAAAAATCCCGACAAAAATCCCGACAAATATAAAAATAGTTTAAAAAAAATCGCGCGATTTTTTTTAAACTATTTTTATATTTGTCGGGATTTTTTCACGCTTAATAAGCATCATAACAGTGTTATTGTTTTTGATTTTATTGTTGTTGTTGTTGTTGGTGTTGGTAAGGATCTGGTTGTTGTTTCTTTCATCTTCTTCATTTTCTTCTTCTTCTTCTTGTTCTTCATCATCATCATCATCGGCATCATACTCATTCTTCTTCTTCTTCATCATCATCATCCTCATTCTTCTTCTTCTTCTTCTTTTTATTCTTCTTCATCATCATCATCATCATTATCATAATCATCATCACCGTCATCATCCTCATTCTTCTTCTTCTTCTTCTTTTTATTCTTCTTAATCATCATGACCGTCGTCATCCTCATTCTTCTTCTTCTCCTTCTTCTTCTTCTTCTTCTTCTTATTTTTATTCTTCTTATTTTTATCGTCATCGTCATCATCCTCATTCTTCTTCTTCTTCTTCTTCTTCTTCTTATTTTTATTCTTCATCATCATCATCATCATCACCGTCATCATCATCATTCTTCTTCTTCTTCTTCATATTATTTTTCTTCTTCTTCTTCTTCTTATTTTTATTCTTCTTCATCATTGTCATCATCCTCATTCTTCTACTTCTTCTTCTTCTTTTTGTTCTTCTTATTTTTATTCTTCTTCTTATTATTATTATTCTTCATCATCGTCATCATCCTCATTCTTCTTCTTCTTCTTCTTATTTTTATTCTTCTTCTTCTTCTTCTTATTTCTATTCTTCTTCATCATCGTCATCATCCTCATTCTTCTTCTTCTTCTTATTTTTATTCTTCTTCTTCTTATTTTTATTCTTCTTCATCATTGTCACCATCCTCATTCTTCTTCTTCTTCTTCTTCTTCTTCTTTTTGTTCTTCTTATTTTTATTCTTCTTCTTATTATTATTATTCTTCATCATCGTCATCATCCTCATTCTTCTTCTTCTTATTATTTTTATTCTTCTTCTTCTTATTTTTATTCTTCTTCATCATCGTCATCATCCTCATTCTTCTTCTTCTTCTTCTTCTTATTTTTATTCTACTTTTTCTGCTACTTCTTCTTCCTCATCTTCTTTTTCTTCCTCCTGATATTATTTTTACGCTTGTGCTTTCGAATTGAATTTCGCTTTAAAATAGAGCTACAGAGTGATGGCCCTGTCTGGATTTTGGCTTGTCGGGATTATGATCTGTCTGGATTTTGTCTTGTCTGGATTATGATTTGTCGGGATTTTGTCCTGTCTGGATTTTAAACTGTCTGGATTTTGTAGTTTCTGGATTTTTAAAATTGTCTGGATTATGTCCTGTCTGGATTTTAAAAATTCGGGATTACGGTGCGCACCCGCGTAAAAGTAATATCAGGAGCAAGAAAAAGAAGATGAGGAAGAAGTAGCAGGAAAAGTAGAATAAAAATAATAAGAAGAAGAAGAATGAGGATGATGACGATGATGAAGAAGAATAAAAATAAGAAGAAGAGGAAGAATAAAAATAAGAAGAAGCAGGAAGAAGAATAAAAATAAGAAGAAGAAGAAGAATGAGGATGATGATGATGATGAAGAAGAATAAAAATAAAAAGAAAAAGAATAAAAATAAGAAGAAGAAGGGTGCGCACCGTAATCCCGAATTTTTAAAATCCAGACAGGACATAATCCAGACAATTTTAAAAATCCAGAAACTACAAAATCCAGACAGTTTAAAATCCAGACAGGACAAAATCCCGACAAATCATAATCCAGACAAAAAAAAATCCAGACAGATCATAATCCCGACAAGCCAAAATCCAGACAGGGCTATCACTCTGTAGCTCTATTTGAAAGCGAAATTCAATTCGAAAGCACAAGCGTAAAAATAATATCAGGAGGAAGAAAAAGAAGATGAGGAAGAAGAAGTAGAATAAAAATAAGAAGAAGAAGAAGAATGAGGATGATGACGATGATGAAGAAGAATAAAAATAAGAAGAAGAAGAAGAATAAAAATAAGAAAAAGAAGAAGAAGAATGAGGATGATGATGATGACGATGATGAAGAAGAATAAAAATAAGAAGAAGAAGAAGAATAAAAATAAGAAAAAGAAGAAGAAGAATGACGACGATGATGATGATGATGATGAAGAAGAAGAATAAAAATAAGAAGAAGAATGAGGATAATGACGGTGATGATGATGATGATGAAGAAGAATAAAAATAAGAAGAAGAAGAAGAATGATGATGATGATGATGATGAAGAAGAATAAAAAGAAGAAGAAGAATAAGAATGATGATGATGATGATGATGAAGAAGAATAAAAAGAAGAAGAAGAAGAATGAGGATGATGACGGTGATGATGATGATGATGATGAAGAAGAATAAAAATAAGAAGAAGAATGAAGATGATGATGATTATGATGATGAATAAAAAGAAGAAGAAGAAGAAGAAGAATGATGATGATGACGGTGATGATGATGATGATAATGATGATGAAGAATAAAAATAAGAAGAAGAAGAAGAAGAAGAAGAAAATGAAGAAGATGAAAGAAACAACAACCAGATCCTTACCAACACCAACAACAACAACAACAATAAAATCAAAAACAATAACACTGTTATGATGCTTATTAAACGTGAATCGCGCGATTTTTTTTAAACTATTTTTATATTTGTCGGGATTTTTGTCGGGATTTTTTTGTCTGGATTGTGTAGTGTCTGGATTATGATTAGTCTGGATTTGGTCGTGTCTGGATTTTGATTGGTCTGGATTTGGTCGTGTCTGGATTTTGATTGGTCGGGATTTGGTCGAATCTGGATTGTGTATTTCTGGATTATGTGTTTCTGGATTTTGTTTTTCGGGATTTCGTTACACACCCGAAGAAGAAGAAGAATGAGGATGAGGATGATGAAGAAGAATAAAAATAAGAAGAAGAAGAAGAATGGTGATTATGAAGAAAAAGAAGGAGTAGAAGAAGAATAATAAAAATAAGAAGAAGAAGAAGAAGAAGAAGAAAAGAAGAAGAAGAAGAAGAATGAGGATGATGACGATGATGATGATGAAGAAGAATAAAAATAAGAAGAAGAAGAAGAATGGTGGGGTGCCTACCGTAATCCCGAATTTTTAAAATCCAGACAGGACATAATCCAGACAATTTTAAAAATCCAGAAACTACAAAATCCAGACAGTTTAAAATCCAGACAGGACAAAATCCCGACAAATCATAATCCAGACAAAAAAAAATCCAGACAGATCATAATCCCGACAAGCCAAAATCCAGACAGGGCTATCACTCTGTAGCTCTATTTGAAAGCGAAATTCAATTCGAAAGCACAAGCGTAAAAATATCAGGGGAAGAAAAAGAAGATGAGGAAGAAGAAGTAGCAGAAAAAGTAGAATAAAAATAATAATAAGAAGAAGAATAAAAATAAGAAAAAGAAGAAGAAGAATGAGGATGATGATGATGATGACGATGATGAAGAAGAATAAAAATAAGAAGAAGAAGAATAATAAAAATAAGAAAAAGAAGAAGAAGAATGACGATGATGATGATGAAGAAGAAGAAGAAAATGAAGAAGAGGAAGAAGGAAGAATGTGGATGATGACGATGAAGAAGAATAAAAATAAGAAGAAGAAGAAGAATGAGGATAATGACGTTGATGATGATGATGATGATGATGATGATGATGAAGAAGAATAAAAATAAGAAGAAGAAGAAGAATGATGATGATGATGATGATGAAGAAGAATAAAAAGAAGAAGAAGAAGAATGAGGATGATGACGGTGATGATGATGATGATGATGATGAAGAAGAATAAAAATAAGAAGAAGAAGAATGAGGATGATGATGATGATGATGAAGAATAAAAAGAAGAAGAAGAAGAAGAAGAATGATGATGATGATGACGGTGATGATGATGATGATGATGATGAAGAAGAATAAAAATAAGAAGAAGAAGAAGAAAATGAAGAAGATGAAAGAAACAACAACCAGATCCTTACCAACACCAACAACAACAACAACAATAAAATCAAAAACAATCAGCCCTATCATGAACTTCATGTGAAAAATTTCCCTCGAAAAATATAAAGCAAAACAATAACAATTTTTCACATTTTGTTTTTGTTTTGCTTTGTAATTTTTGGGAACATTTGTTCACATGAAGTTCACGATAAGGCTGAATAACACTGTTATGATGCTTATTAAACGTGAAAAAATCCCGACAAATATAAAAATAGTTTAAAAAAAATCGCGCGATTTTTTTTAAACTATTTTTATATTTGTCGGGATTTTTTTGTCTGGATTATGATTAGTCTGGATTTGGTCGTGTCTGGATTTTAATTGGTCTGGATTTGGTCGTGTCTGGATTTTGATTGGTCGGGATTTGGTCGAATCTGGATTGTGTATTTCTGGATTATGTGTTTCTGGATTTTGTTTTTCGGGATTTCGTTACACACCCAGAATGGTGATGATGAAGAAGAAGAAGGAGAAGAAGAAGAAGAAGAAGAAGAAGAAGAAGAAAATGAAGAAGATGAAAGAAACAACAACCAGATCTTTACCAACACCAACAACAACAACAACAATAAAATCAAAAACAATAACACTGTTATGATGCTTATTAAACGTGAAAAAATCCCGACAAATATAAAAATAGTTTTAAAAAAATCGCGCGATTTTTTTTAAACTATTTTTATATTTGTCGGGATTTTTGTCGGGATTTTTGTCGGGATTTTTTTGTCTGGATTGTGTAGTGTCTGGATTATGATTAGTCTGGATTTGGTCGTGTCTGGATTTTGATTGGTCTGGATTTGGTCGTGTCTGGATTTTGATTGGTCGGGATTTGGTCGAATCTGGATTGTGTATTTCTGGATTATGTGTTTCTGGATTTTGTTTTTCGGGATTTCGTTACACACCCCATTTTTGGTTTTTGCCGAAAGTATACAGAAACCTTACCGACCACATGTATTTCAATTGGCACTTTCACATTATATTAGTGTTGCATACATGAAATCAGAGCGGATTAATTTCGGTATACCGCAACGCGGTAAGACCGGTCAGTAAAATCTGAGGAATTACTGCATACATTTTTGCGGCGTAATAAAAGAAGAAGAACAAAGTCAGTAAAAAACTCGTTTCGGTTATAAATGTAGCAAGTTATAATGTCTTCGTCTTCGCTAGAAGACATTATTGTTATTATTGAGTGATTTGTTGAAGTTAAAAATTTTGTTTTGCAAATTTCGATGTTTTTTTTCCTATTTTCTGCCGATTACGCACCGAAAGTATTCCCACAAGTGTGAAAAACACAGCAACGCGAAATCGTTTCGGTAAGCTGAAAATACCGAGCAAAAAATGTCGATCCGATGTCGTACCGAGTAATGTGAAAAGGCCCTAACTGCGAACCGATGCAGATACATGAATCGGTCGTTTGGGCTATGTTAGTGTTCACTTTGAAAGTACTCCAACCTACCACAAATGGACCATATAATCCATTGATTTTTGCAGGGTTTCTGAATATTATGTACATACATGCATCTATATATATATAAATGAATTGGTTTTAATTGTAACGCTAAAACTTGAAAACGGCTGAACCAAATCAAATACTTCCTTAGGGGGGTTTGTTGTTACCCCGCGAAGGTTTAGTCGATGAAAAAATTAAAAAATATTAGGGGGCGTTGCACCTCCCATACAATCTTAATTTTTAAAGCTCATTATCTCTACAAGAGTTCAAGGTAGGGAGCTGAAAATTGGTATAGAGGTAGGTGATATCAAAACCCTTCTCACGCAGAAAAGTGGGGGTTATCAGAAAAGAGGGCGTGGCACTTCCCATACAAACTTAATTTTTCATGCTGAATATCTATTAAATTGTGTAAGGTAGGGACTTGCAAATTGGTGTGGAGATAAACGATAACAATTCTATATTAACGCAAAATAATAGGAGTTATACGAAAAGGGGGTGTGGTACCTCCCATACAAACTTAGCGTTGGAAGCTGAATATATCAGAAAGAATAAATGGCAGGATCCTGAAAATTGCTATAGAGCTAAATGGCATTAAAACCACTCTCCCGCATAAAAGTGGAGGTTATCGAAAAAGTGGGCATGGCACCTCCCATACACCCTTAATTTTTTAAGCTGAATATCTTTAAAAGGATTTAAGGCAGGAACCTGGAAATGGTACAGAGCTATATGATATCAAAACAATTTTTGCGCATAAAAGTGTAGGTTATCCGAAAAGGGGGCGTGGCACCTGCCATATAATCTTAATTTTTCTAGCTGAATATCTATAAAAGCGTGTAAGGTTGGGCCCTGAAAATTGATCAAGGGCTTAACGATATCAATAGCATGCTTACGAAAAAAACAGTAGTTTTTGGAAAAGGGGGGAGGGGGGGGTTTATCACCTCCAATGCAATGTTAATTTTTAAGGCTAAATATCCCTAAAAGCGTTCATGGCGAGCGTGCTTACGATATAACTCAATTGCAACAACAATTACAAACAAATTTTCCACTGTTGAATGAACAGCAAAGCAGTGCATACAATTAACTAATAAATGCTGTAGATAATTGAAACGGTGGCATATTTTTCTCGATGCGCCCTGCGGGACCGGTAAAACGTTCCTATTGTCTTTAATACTAGCAGCAATACGTGGTCAAAGTGGTATTGCATTAGCTCTTGCATCTACCGGAATCGCGGCAACATTGTTGGAAGGTGGAAGAACGGTACATTCAGAATTAAAGCTTCCATTAAACTTGCAAATACACGAAAGTCCTGTTTACAATATTTCAAAGCAATCAGCAATGACACAAGTTTTCAAAAACTGTAAATTGATCATATGGATTAGTCCAGAATGGCCCACAAACGATCATTAGAAACACTCGACCGCAATAATGATCGTTGCTTTAGTGGAGTGAAGATATTGCTGGCGGGCGACTTCAGACAAACACCACCCGTGATTCCAAAATCAACAGCGGCGGATGAGATAAACGCATGTCTGAAGTCATCGCATATGTGGAGGTTTGTTAAAACCATTTCATTGACTATCAATATGCGAGTTTTGCTGCAACATGATAACACTGCAGAGGCTTTTTCAAAAGAGCTGCTACGGATCGGCATCGGACAAGTTCCGATAGATCCTTGTAGTGGATTAATATCGATTCCAACTGCGATTTGCCAATTCGCTTCAGGTAAGGATGAACTAATTAACAGTGTATATCCAAATATCGCTCAAAATTATGATAACTACGAATGGTTAGCCGCACGCGCAATTTTAGCAGCAAAAAATATTGATGTCAACGACTTAAATTGGACGATTCAAAAGCAAATTCCGGGAGATCTGCGTTCTTATAAATCTATTGATCTCGTTGAAAATGAAGACGAAGTAGTAAATTACCCAGTGGAGTTATTAAACTCTCTGGATTTGCCTGGAATGCCTTCTCATCATTTGCGTCTCAACGTTGGGTCTGTTGTTATTATGCTACGCAATCTTCATGCTCCCAAACTGTGCAATGGTACACGACTGATCGTTACGAAGCTAATGGACAATTTAATAGTGGGAAGCATTTTGAAAGGCCCGTTCAAGGGAGAGAAATGCTTACTTCCCCGGATTCCCTTATCTTCAACAATTTTGCCCTTCCAATTCAAACTTATACAGTTCCCGGTGAAACTTGCATTTGCGATGACAATTAACAAGTCACAAGGGCAGTCGTTGGAAGTATGCGGCATAAACCTAGAAATGGCATGCTTTTCACATGGTCAGCTCTATGTGAGGTGTTCCCGTCTTGGAAAACCGTCCTCGCTATTTATTTACGCTCCGGGACAGAAAACTAAAAATGTTGTGTATCGTGCAGCCGTAACTGAATACTAAAATTATATATTTTTGAAGTTGTATACACAAAGAAGTAGTGAAAAATCGTTAATTTTCTATTAAAAATAATACCGGTGTAATAACAGTTTTTGAAATGGAATTAATAAAAAAATCTATTTTGGGCAGAACGAAGTTTGCCGGGTCAGCTAGTACATACATAAATCGTCGATAGTCTTGTCTAAGAATGCTGCATTCAATTTAACTAGCATGATATTTTCCAATGTGTGTACATATTTTCATTTGATCTATTGCGATTATCCGTCAAAATAAATTTCAATGTTGAAAATGCACGTTCAATAGTAACCTGCAAATATATTTACATACATACATACATACATAAACTCCATTCAAACAAGTGCGTCTTTAAAAAAAATCGAAATATGCGTAAACAAATCGCTTCAGCAAACTACGCAAAAGCAAAAAATGCAAACACACAACTAATTGCTGGAAGTAAAATTAAATCTCCCAAATCGCGTTGCTATACAAGCAAACACGGCTCAGCTGAGAACTGGAGCGAATGAATCGTGTTCTCGTTTTTTACTCGGCTGGCCGAGTTTGCTAATTTACTATTCGTTAGCAAAAGCAAAGCAAAAGCAAATGCAGCAAAAGTAGCTAAGCAATTTCAAACCCTGACTGGGACTATCTTTACGCAAATTTATTTGCAGCATAACAAATCGTCTACTGCCTTATTTTGTAGTAGGCATGTGAAGCGGAATACAAATCCCCAAATAATCCTATTTGAGGAACCATGGGTATGTGATGAACGCATCTGTGGCCTTAGAGGAATTTCTTGACGCCGCTAGATGTCGCTAAAATATATTTTTCTCATATCTTCGGTATTTATAGTCCGATCTCTAAGTTTAATAACCCAATGTCTTTGGATTGAAAGGGCGGGTTATATCATGGAATATTATTAACCCTATGTGCGCCATTGGGGTCACTACCACCCAGTACTTAGTTCATACCACCCTAATGTACCTTTTTATAAGTCTGCGTGTTAAACGTAGTCAAAAACCATTAATCTTTTGTAAAATAAGTATTTGGATCGCTTGAGCAGAACTCGAAATAACACTTTCAACATTCCGAGGAATATAGGTTTTTCGGTTCCTTTGGTCTTTTAGGTTAATTTTACAGAAAAATTGTCTGAGGAGACCCCTAATAAAATTGTATGCCAAATAATTTTCTAGAACATTTTAACTCTCTAGCGACCTTAAAAATACTATTTCTCCTGATTTTCTAAAAAAAGGGGTCAAAATAAAATGTTCTAGAAAATTATCCGCCATAAAATTTCAGTAGGGGTCTCCTCAGAAGAAATCTTTGTAAAATGAACCTAAAAGACCAAAGGAAGCGAAAAACTTATATTCCTCGGAATGTTGAAATTGTTCTATCTCGGGTTCTGCCCAAGCTATCGAAATACTTATTTTACAAAAGATTAATGGTTTTGACTACTAAGGAATGGGAACACATCGCTCGTTCACTTCGTATCGCCGCTGAGGAATCTATAGGATACAAGCGAGCCCACAAGAACACCTGGTACGACAAGGAATGTCGCGATGCCTCGGAAAGAAAGAACGCCGCCTACAGGGCTACATTGTGTGCGGGCGCAACGCGAAGCGTATGGGAGCGTTATCGAACGGCGAAGAAGGAAGAGAGGCGCCTTTTTCGAAAGAAGAAAAGGGAGGCTGAAAGGCGCGAGTGTGAAGAGCTTGAGATGCTGGCGGGTAGGAACGATGCTCGAAAATTCTACCAAAAAATCAGGCGGATGACTGAAGGTTTCAAGACCGGGGCAAATTCCTGCCGGAATGATAACGGTGATCTGGTAACTGATGTCCAGAGCATACTTAAGTTGTGGAAGGATCACTTCTCCTCCTTGCTAGATAATGGCAACAGTGAAAGTGCGGAAGGAGAAGATGTACGACCCGAATCCCCAATAGCAGATGATGGTAGGCATGTTCCACCACCTGATCATGACGAAGTGCGAATAGCAGTATCTAGGCTTAAGAATAACAAGGCCCCGGGCGCTGACGGCTTGCCAGCCGAGCTATTCAAACATGGTGGCGAAGAGTTGATAAGGAGCATGCATCAACTCCTATGCAGAATATGGTCGGACGAGCGCATGCCCGACGATTGGAACTTAAGTGTGCTCTGCCCAATCCACAAAAAAGGAGACTCCACAGTACGCGCCAATTATCGTGGGATAAGCCTCCTGAATATCGCATATAAGGTCTTAGCAAGTGTATTGTGCGAAAGACTGAAGCCTATCGTCAACAATCTGATTGGACCTTATCAGTGTGGCTTCAGACCTGGTAAATCTACCATCGACCAGATCTTCACAATACGACAAATATTGGAAAAAACCCATGAAAAAGGATCCGACACACACCATCTCTTTGTCGATTTTAAAGCCGCTTTTGATAGCACGAATAGGAATTGCCTGTATGCCGCAATGTCTGAATTTGGTTTCCCTGCTAAACTTATACGGCTATGCCAAATGACATTGACTAACACCACCAGCTCCGTCAGAATTGGGAAGGACCTCTCCGAGCCGTTCGAGACCAAACGAGGTTTCAGACAAGGTGACTCTCTTTCGTGCGACTTCTTCAATTTGATGCTGGAAAAGATAATACGAGCTGCAGAACTTAACCATGCAGGAAGCATCTTATATCACAAGAGTGTGCAACTGCTGGCGTACGCCGATGACATCGACATCATTGGCACTAACACGCGCGCCGTATGTTCTGCCTTCTCCAAGCTGGATAAAGAGGCTAAGAAAATGGGTTTGGCGGTCAACGAGGACAAGACGAAGTACCTCCTGTCATCACACAAAGAAACAGCACGCCTTGGCAGCCACGTCAATGTTGATAGCTACAAATTCGAAACTGTTAAGGACTTCGTCTATCTGGGAACCAGCATTAACACCAAGAATGATGTCAGCACGGAGATCCAACGAAGAATCACGCTTGCCAATAAATGCTACTTCGGACTAAGTAGGCAACTGAAAAGTAAAGTCCTCTCTCGACAAACAAAAATCACACTCTACAGGACGCTCATCGTTCCAGTCCTCATGTACGGCGCAGAAGCATGGACAATTTCAAAATCAGATGAGATGGCACTTGGAGTATTCGAGAGAAAAGTTCTTCGTAAGATTTATGGACCTTTGCGCGTTGGCGTGGGCGAGTATCGACGGAGATTTAACGATGAGCTGTACGAGCTTTACACAGACATCGACATTGTTCAGCGAATAAAGATCCAGCGGCTGCGTTGGGCAGGTCATGTCGTGAGAATGGACGAAGGCGCTCCGGCTAAGAAAGCATTTCTATCGAAACCCGCTGAACGCAAAAGAAAAGGGAGACCTCCACTGCGTTGGGAAAATCAGGTGGACAGCGATGCTGCCTCCCTAGGTGTTCCCAAGTGGCGCCATGCTGCACGAAACAGAAGCAATTGGCGCGCTCTGTTGGACTCGGCCAGAATCGTCTAGACGGTTAAGCGCCAATCAAGAAGAAGAATACATGTTCCGAATTTCAGCCAAATCGGACCATAAATGCGATTTTTGTAAATATAGCGACCCACGCGCCACCTAGCGGAATTTTTTTTTAAGAAAATATTTCTTTTCAAGGTAGTAATACATGTTCCGAATTTCAGCCAAATCGGACCATAAATGCGATTTTTGTAAATATAGCGACCCACGCGCCACCTAGCGGAATTTTTTTTTTAAGAAAATATTTCTTTTCAAGGTAGTAATACATGTTCCGAATTTCAGCCAAATAGGACCATAAATGCGATTTTTGTAAATATAGCGACCCACGCGCCACCTATCGGAATTTTTTTTTCATAATATTGCATTGTCATCGGGGTTATACATGCGTGCAAAATTTCAGATTAATCGGTTGACAGGAAGAGGGTGAAATTTGAATTACTAAATTTGACCCAAGAATAAAGAATAAATAATAAAACAAACGGGGTGAGCTAAATAAAACCGTTTAAAAAGGAACATTAGCGTGGTGTAAACTAATTACGAGGTGGTAGTGACCCCAATGGCGCACATACGGTTAATAATATTCCATGGTATAACTCACCCTTTCAAGCCAAAGACATTGGTGTATTAAACTTAGAGATCGGACTATAAATACCGAAGATATGAGAAATATAAATATTAGCGACATCTAGCCGCGTCCAAAAAAAAAAAATAAAAAACTTTTCCGCAAATATTTTCCAAAAAGACATTATATGCGGAAGACCAAAGGAAGCGAAAAACTTATATTCCTCGGAATGTTGAAAGTGTTTTATCTCGGGTTCTGCCCAAGCTATCGAAATACTTATTTTGCAAAAGTTTAATAATTTTTGACTAAGTTTAACATAAAAAAGGTACATTAGCGTGGTGTAAACTAATTACGAGGTGGTAGTGGCCCCAATGGCGCACATATGGTTAATAATATTCCATGGTATAACTCAATCTTTCAAGCCAAAGACATTGGTGTATTAACCTTAGAGATCGGACTATAAATACCGAAGATATGAGAAATATAAATATTAGCGACATCTAGCCGCGTCCAAAAAAAAAAAAAATAAAAAACTTTTCCGCAAATATTTTCCAAAAAGACATTATATGCGGAAGACCAAAGGAAGCGAAAAACTTATATTCCTCGGAATGTTGAAAGTGTTTTATCTCGGGTTCTGCCCAAGCTATCGAAATACTTATTTTGCAAAAGTTTAATAATTTTTGGCTAAGTTTAACACACAGACATAAAAAAGGTACATTAGCGTTGTGTAAACTAATTACTAGGTGGTAGTGACCCCAATGGCGCACATAGGGTTAATAATATTCCATGGTATAACTCGCCCTTTCAAGACAAAGACATTGGTGTATTAAGCTTAGAGATCGGACTATAAATACCGAAGATATGAGAAAAATAAATTTTAGCGACATCTAGCGGCGTCCAACAAAAAAAAAAATAAAAAACTCTTCCGCAAATATTTTCCAAAAAGACATTATATGCGGGGGCGTACGGCGAACTTTATTTTTGCGTCCCTATAAGGCGAGACGGCCTAATGTACATACATATGCATGTACATACTTAGTGCGTGTACTAAGCAACAACATTTCCTTTATATTTTTTTATTTGCATAGATTTTCTCAATATAAGCTGTTCAGCGTTGCCAACCGATATTTGAGTTACTAATTGACCGGTAGGTGGCGCTGCATCCAGAGTAGCTAGTACTAGTATAGAGGTCTGCATAAATCCATATACATATTTTAAACAATAGATTATAATTAAAACTGAATAAAATAAAAAAAATTAAATTAAACAGAACCAAATAAAATAAAATTCAATTAAATAAAACTCAATTAAATAAAGTAATTTGCATTAACAGATAAGATTTCAAAAGAGAGCTTACAGTATCTGATGTATTGTGGAACGATCCTCCGTCATCCCTTGTCAAGTTTGGTTTGGAGACAAACCGGTTTCGGCTAATATGCGCCATCTTCAGTGTCTTTTTTCGTTCTGAGTTATTTTGTGTAAGTTCGATAGTACTTATAGTAACTAACTTCCATCGTTTGGTCACGTACTTCGTGTTCGTGTGATGTGTTCGTGTGTTCGTGCATTCGTGCGTTCGGGCGACGTGCATGCGTGTGTGCGTGCGAGTCTGCGCGTTTAGGTATGTAAATCTATTTTTGAATCCTCATTAAACAGGCAGGTAAAAGTCCGTTATTGTCCTCTTGTGTGTTGTTTTGTTTATGTCGGTTTTAGGTTTTTTGTCCTCTTTTTGGTATAATAGCTTAAGCGGTTCGAATAATGTATCTGATGCGGTGTTTATTTGTTCATTTATTATTTTACCTACGAATGTCTTCTGTTTGTATATCTCCATATTTTCTAATACGTTAAGTCGTTTTCCCTTGTGTTGTATGTGGAGAATTTTAGCTGTTTTTCCTATTTTCATGGGTGTACATTTGTTTTCTGTGTGTTTTCTGTGTTTCTGTCAGTGGCATAAAAGTGTAGGTTATCCGAAAAGGGGGCGTGGCACCTGCCATATAATCTTAATTTTTCTAGCTGAATATCTATAAAAGCGTGTAAGGTTGGGCCCTGAAAATTGATCAAGGGCTTAACGATATCAATAGCATGCTTACGAAAAAAACAGTAGTTTTTGGAAAAGGGGGGAGGGGGGGGTTTATCACCTCCAATGCAATGTTAATTTTTAAGGCTAAATATCCCTAAAAGCGTTCATGGCGAGCGTGCTTACGATATAACTCAATTGCAACAACAATTACAAACAAATTTTCCACTGTTGAATGAACAGCAAAGCAGTGCATACAATTAACTAATAAATGCTGTAGATAATTGAAACGGTGGCATATTTTTCTCGATGCGCCCTGCGGGACCGGTAAAACGTTCCTATTGTCTTTAATACTAGCAGCAATACGTGGTCAAAGTGGTATTGCATTAGCTCTTACATCTACCGGAATCGCGGCAACATTGTTGGAAGGTGGAAGAACGGTACATTCAGAATTAAAGCTTCCATTAAACTTGCAAATACACGAAAGTCCTGTTTACAATATTTCAAAGCAATCAGCAATGACACAAGTTTTCAAAAACTGTAAATTGATCATATGGATTAGTCCAGAATGGCCCACAAACGATCATTAGAAACACTCGACCGCAATAATGATCGTTGCTTTAGTGGAGTGAAGATATTGCTGGCGGGCGACTTCAGACAAACACCACCCGTGATTCCAAAATCAACAGCGGCGGATGAGATAAACGCATGTCTGAAGTCATCGCATATGTGGAGGTTTGTTAAAACCATTTCATTGACTATCAATATGCGAGTTTTGCTGCAACATGATAACACTGCAGAGGCTTTTTCAAAAGAGCTGCTACGGATCGGCATCGGACAAGTTCCGATAGATCCTTGTAGTGGATTAATATCGATTCCAACTGCGATTTGCCAATTCGCTTCAAGTAAGGATGAACTAATTAGCAGTGTATATCCAAATATCGCTCAAAATTATGATAACTACGAATGGTTAGCCGCACGCGCAATTTTAGCAGCAAAAAATATTGATGTCAACGACTTAAATTGGACGATTCAAAAGCAAATTCCGGGAGATCTGCGTTCTTATAAATCTATTGATCTCGTTGAAAATGAAGACGAAGTAGTAAATTACCCAGTGGAGTTATTAAACTCTCTGGATTTGCCTGGAATGCCTTCTCATCATTTGCGTCTCAACGTTGGGTCTGTTGTTATTATGCTACGCAATCTTCATGCTCCGAAACTGTGCAATGGTACACGACTGATCGTTACGAAGCTAATGGACAATTTAATAGTGGGAAGCATTTTGAAAGGCCCGTTCAAGGGAGAGAAATGCTTACTTCCCCGGATTCCCTTATCTTCAACAATTTTGCCCTTCCAATTCAAACTTATACAGTTCCCGGTGAAACTTGCATTTGCGATGACAATTAACAAGTCACAAGGGCAGTCGTTGGAAGTATGCGGCATAAACCTAGAAATGGCATGCTTTTCACATGGTCAGCTCTATGTGAGGTGTTCCCGTCTTGGAAAACCGTCCTCGCTATTTATTTACGCTCCGGGACAGAAAACTAAAAATGTTGTGTATCGTGCAGCCGTAACTGAATACTAAAATTATATATTTTTGAAGTTGTATACACAAAGAAGTAGTGAAAAATCGTTAATTTTCTATTAAAAATAATACCGGTGTAATAACAGTTTTTGAAATGGAATTAATAAAAAAATCTATTTTGGGCAGAACGAAGTTTGCCGGGTCAGCTAGTACATACATAAATCGTCGATAGTCTTGTCTAAGAATGCTGCATTCAATTTAACTAGCATGATATTTTCCAATGTGTGTACATATTTTCATTTGATCTATTGCGATTATCCGTCAAAATAAATTTCAATGTTGAAAATGCACGTTCAATAGTAACCTGCAAATATATTTACATACATACATACATACATAAACTCCATTCAAACAAGTGCGTCTTTAAAAAAAATCGAAATATGCGTAAACAAATCGCTTCAGCAAACTACGCAAAAGCAAAAAATGCAAACACACAACTAATTGCTGGAAGTAAAATTAAATCTCCCAAATCGCGTTGCTATACAAGCAAACACGGCTCAGCTGAGAACTGGAGCGAATGAATCGTGTTCTCGTTTTTTACTCGGCTGGCCGAGTTTGCTAATTTACTATTCGTTAGCAAAAGCAAAGCAAAAGCAAATGCAGCAAAAGTAGCTAAGCAATTTCAAACCCTGACTGGGACTATCTTTACGCAAATTTATTTGCAGCATAACAAATCGTCTACTGCCTTATTTTGTAGTAGGCATGTGAAGCGGAATACAAATCCCCAAATAATCCTATTTTAGGAACCATGGGTATGTGATGAACGCATCTGTGGCCTTAGAGGAATTTCTTGACGCCGCTAGATGTCGCTAAAATATATTTTTCTCATATCTTCGGTATTTATAGTCCGATCTCTAAGTTTAATAACCCAATGTCTTTGGATTGAAAGGGCGGGTTATATCATGGAATATTATTAACCCTATGTGCGCCATTGGGGTCACTACCACCCAGTACTTAGTTCATACCACCCTAATGTACCTTTTTATAAGTCTGCGTGTTAAACGTAGTCAAAAACCATTAATCTTTTGTAAAATAAGTATTTGGATCGCTTGAGCAGAACTCGAAATAACACTTTCAACATTCCGAGGAATATAGGTTTTTCGGTTCCTTTGGTCTTTTAGGTTAATTTTACAGAAAAATTGTCTGAGGAGACCCCTAATAAAATTGTATGCCAAATAATTTTCTAGAACATTTTAACTCTCTAGCGACCTTAAAAATACTATTTCTCCTGATTTTCTAAAAAAAGGGGTCAAAATAAAATGTTCTAGAAAATTATCCGCCATAAAATTTCAGTAGGGGTCTCCTCAGAAGAAATCTTTGTAAAATGAACCTAAAAGACCAAAGGAAGCGAAAAACTTATATTCATCGGAATGTTGAAATTGTTCTATCTCGGGTTCTGCCCAAGCTATCGAAATACTTATTTTGCAAAAGTTTAATAATTTTTGACTAAGTTTAACATAAAAAAGGAACATTAGCGTGGTGTAAACTAATTACGAGGTGGTAGTGACCCCAATGGCGCACATACGGTTAATAATATTCCATGGTATAACTCACCCTTTCAAGCCAAAGACATTGGTGTATTAAACTTAGAGATCGGACTATAAATACCGAAGATATGAGAAATATAAATATTAGCGACATCTAGCCGCGTCCAAAAAAAAAAAATAAAAAACTTTTCCGCAAATATTTTCCAAAAAGACATTATATGCGGAAGACCAAAGGAAGCGAAAAACTTATATTCCTCGGAATGTTGAAAGTGTTTTATCTCGGGTTCTACCCAAGCTATCGAAATACTTATTTTGCAAAAGTTTAATAATTTTTGACTAAGTTTAACATAAAAAAGGTACATTAGCGTGGTGTAAACTAATTACGAGGTGGTAGTGGCCCCAATGGCGCACATATGGTTAATAATATTCCATGGTATAACTCAATCTTTCAAGCCAAAGACATTGGTGTATTAACCTTAGAGATCGGACTATAAATACCGAAGATATGAGAAATATAAATATTAGCGACATCTAGCCGCGTCCAAAAAAAAAAAAAATAAAAAACTTTTCCGCAAATATTTTCCAAAAAGACATTATATGCGGAAGACCAAAGGAAGCGAAAAACTTATATTCCTCGGAATGTTGAAAGTGTTTTATCTCGGGTTCTGCCCAAGCTATCGAAATACTTATTTTGCAAAAGTTTAATAATTTTTGGCTAAGTTTAACACACAGACATAAAAAAGGTACATTAGCGTTGTGTAAACTAATTACTAGGTGGTAGTGACCCCAATGGCGCACATAGGGTTAATAATATTCCATGGTATAACTCGCCCTTTCAAGACAAAGACATTGGTGTATTAAGCTTAGAGATCGGCCTATAAATACCGAAGATATGAGAAAAATAAATTTTGGCGACATCTAGCGGCGTCCAACAAAAAAAAAATTAAAAACTCTTCCGCAAATATTTTCCAAATAGACATTATATGCGGGGGCGTACGGCGAACTTTATTTTTGCGTCCCTATAAGGCGAGACGGCCTAATGTACATACATATGCATGTACATACTTAGTGCGTGTACTAAGCAACAACATTTCCTTTATATTTTTTTATTTGCATAGATTTTCTCAATATAAGCTGTTCAGCGTTGCCAACCGATATTTGAGTTACTAATTGACCGGTAGGTGGCGCTGCATCCAGAGTAGCTAGTACTAGTATAGAGGTCTGCATAAATCCATATACATATTTTAAACAATAGATTATAATTAAAACTGAATAAAATAAAAAAAAATTAAATTAAACAGAACCAAATAAAATAAAATTCAATTAAATAAAACTCAATTAAATAAAGTAATTTGCATTAACAGATAAGATTTCAAAAGAGAGCTTACAGTATCTGATGTATTGTGGAACGATCCTCCGTCATCCCTTGTCAAGTTTGGTTTGGAGACAAACCGGTTTCGGCTAATATGCGCCATCTTCAGTGTCTTTTTTCGTTCTGAGTTATTTTGTGTAAGTTCGATAGTACTTATAGTAACTAACTTCCATCGTTTGGTCACGTACTTCGTGTTCGTGTGATGTGTTCGTGTGTTCGTGCATTCGTGCGTTCGGGCGACGTGCATGCGTGTGTGCGTGCGAGTCTGCGCGTTTAGGTATGTAAATCTATTTTTGAATCCTCATTAAACAGGCAGGTAAAAGTCCGTTATTGTCCTCTTGTGTGTTGTTTTGTTTATGTCGGTTTTAGGTTTTTTGTCCTCTTTTTGGTATAATAGCTTAAGCGGTTCGAATAATGTATCTGATGCGGTGTTTATTTGTTCATTTATTATTTTACCTACGAATGTCTTCTGTTTGTATATCTCCATATTTTCTAATACGTTAAGTCGTTTTCCCTTGTGTTGTATGTGGAGAATTTTAGCTGTTTTTCCTATTTTCATGGGTGTACATTTGTTTTCTGCCATGTGGTTGGCGAAATTTGATTCCACTGTCGTTGATGATTTCCTTATTCTCTTATTGTAATCTCTTACGTGTTCTCGATATCTCGTCTTGATTTGGCGTCCTGTTTGTCCTATATAGCTATTTTGGCATTCGCAAGTCAATTTGTATACGCCTTGTTTGTCAAAGGAATCTTCCTTGTTAATGTTGTTTCGTAGAAGTTTTTCCATGCTGTTCCTCGTTTTAAACGCTGCATTAATGTTATATTTTTGGAAAACTTTAGCCAACTTGTAAGATGTTGCTCCGGTATATGATAAGACTGCCCATTTCTTCTCTACCTTTTCTTTGTTTTCCGACTTCCTTGAAGTTATGTTTTTCTGTATTTTCTTCACCAAACTTTTTTGATATCCGTTGTTCTCCGCGATTGTGTATATTGTGCTGAGTTCCTTGTTCTAAGCTTCCTTTTCTAACGGGGTCCGTTCAAGTCGCGTTAATAAATGTCTGAAAGCGGCGTTCTTGTGTTGTTGAGGATGGCTAGATTTATTGTGTATTACTGTATCCGTTGCTGTGGGTTTTCTGTATATTTCGTGAGTAAATTTGTTAGTCTCTTTGTTTATTTTAATTGTGAGGTCTAAGTAGTTGATTTTTCCATTTTTCTCTGCGTCCATGGTGAATTTTATATTTTTGTGTTGGCCGTTGAGGTATTCCAAAATTTCTTCTTCTTTATTTTCTGATATGAGGCAGATGATGTCGTCTACATACCTGGCATAAAAATTTACCCCCAGATTTTTCGCCAGTTCTTCCATGTAACTTTCCTCCAAATGTTGCATAAATACTTCCATAAGAATGGCTGATGTGGGGTTACCCATTCCCAGTCCGTGAGTTTGTCTGTATATTTTATTGTCAAATTTGAAATAATTCTGGTCCAGGGTTACTTTCAGTGTGTTTACGATTTCTGTTGCAATGTCTCTGTTCGTTTTTTCTGTCAATATTTTAGTTAGAATTTTTAGTGTTTCTGTCAGTGGTATCGAAGGGTATAGGTCCTTCACGTCAAACGATACCAGTTTCGAGTCCTTAGGTACGTTCAGGTTGTTCAGTTTTTCGACTAGTTCCGTCGTGTTTTTGATTGTGTATTTATTGGACAGGTCCAGTGTCTCGGTTAGTAGCTTATTTAGATGTTTTGATAGTCTATATCCTGGTGCCGATTTATGGTTAGCTTTTGGTACACAGCGTACACAGCTACTACAAAAAGGTTTGAAATACAACATCGAAAGCTACGATAGGAAAAAAGACGTGGAGAACACCATTGCGGACACGGAGGTGGCCATATCACTAATACCAAACGAGGAACAGGAGCACGCAAGGCATTTATGCAGACGCATAATCGAAAAGAGCATAAAAGCTGATGGAAAGAAAATGGTAGCAAATGAATATAAAACGGTAAAAGAATTCAGGAAAAAACTAAGAGAGAATAAAATAATAGCAACAAAAGCAGACAAAGGAAATACAACGGTGCTAATGGACGAAGAGGAATACACCACAAAAACAAGCCAACTCGTCAAAGAAATGGGCTGCCGAGTGATGAGGAAGGACCCAACGGAGGAATACCAAATGGCAATAAAGCGTGCAATAAAACAGGCAAAAAATATAGTAGACAACAAGATAGCCTACACTCTCACGGCAATGAATCCATCGGCCCCGTCACTGATCGCACTACCTAAAATCCACAAAGCAGGAACACCTATGCGACCAATAGCTAACCATAAATCGGCACCAGGATATAGACTATCAAAACATCTAAATAAGCTACTAACCGAGACACTGGACCTGTCCAATAAATACACAATCAAAAACACGACGGAACTAGTCGAAAAACTGAACAACCTGAACGTACCTAAGGACTCGAAACTGGTATCGTTTGACGTGAAGGACCTATACCCTTCGATACCACTGACAGAAACACTAAAAATTCTAACTAAAATATTGACAGAAAAAACGAACAGAGACATTGCAACAGAGATCGTAAACACACTGAAAGTAACCCTGGACCAGAATTATTTCAAATTTGACAATAAAATATACAGACAAACTCACGGACTGGGAATGGGTAACCCCACATCAGCCATTCTTATGGAAGTATTTATGCAACATTTGGAGGAAAGTTACATGGAAGAACTGGCGAAAAATCTGGGGGTAAATTTTTATGCCAGGTATGTAGACGACATCATCTGCCTCATATCAGAAAATAAAGAAGAAGAAATTTTGGAATACCTCAACGGCCAACACAAAAATATAAAATTCACCATGGACGCAGAGAAAAATGGAAAAAATCAACTACTTAGACCTCACAATTAAAATAAACAAAGAGACTAACAAATTTACTTACGAAATATACAGAAAACCCACAGCAACGGATACAGTAATACACAATAAATCTAGCCATCCTCAAAAACACAAGAATGCCGCTTTCAGACATTTATTAACACGACTTGAACGGACCCCGTTAGAAAAGGAAGCTTACAACAAGGAACTCAGCACAATATACACAATCGCGGAGAACAACGGATATCAAAAAAGTTTGGTGAAGAAAATACAGAAAAACATAACTTCAAGGAAGTCGGAAAACAAAGAAAAGGTAGAGAAGAAATGGGCAGTCTTATCATATACCGGAGCAACATCTTACAAGTTGGCTAAAGTTTTCCAAAAATATAACATTGGGTGAGTTTCTAAGACTGAGCTGTTGTGCAACTGTTGAGTGTTTGTCTTAGAAACGAACTGTTGAGTAATTCCGCTCAGCTCAACAGTTGGCAACTTTTCGCCATTTTTTGCATCACAAATTTTCTTCGCTACTTGAGCTCAACATGTTGTGTAAAGCCAAACAGCTGATAAATTCATCAAACCGTTTCTAAGACGTACCTGTTTAACTCAACTGCTACACAACTGTTGGCAACTGTTCAGCTCAACAGTTGCGGAGCAGCTTTTTCTTAGAAACTCACCCATTAATGCAGCGTTTAAAACGAGGAACAGCATGGAAAAACTTCTACGAAACAACATTAACAAGGAAGACTCCTTTGACAAACAAGGCGTATACAAATTGACTTGCGAATGCCAAAATAGCTATATAGGACAAACAGGACGCCAAATCAAGACGAGATATCGAGAACACGTAAGAGATAACAATAAGAAAATAAGGAAATCATCAACGACAGTGGAATCAAATTTCGCCAACCACATGGCAGAAAACAAATGTACACCCATGAAAATAGGAAAAACAGCTAAAATTCTCCACATACAACACAAGGGAAAACGACTTAACGTATTAGAAAATATGGAGATATACAAACAGAAGACATTCGTAGGTAAAATAATAAATGAACAAATAAACACCGCATCAGATACATTATTCGAACCGCTTAAGCTATTATACCAAAAAGAGGACAAAAAACCTAATACCGACATAAACAAAACAACACACAAGAGGACAATAACGGACTTTTACCTGCCTGTTTAATGAGGATACAAAAATAGATTTACATACCTAAACGCGCAGACTCGCACGCACACACGCATGCACGTCGCCCGAACGCACGAATGCACGAACACATCACACGAACACGAAGTACGTGACCAAACGATGGAAGTTAGTTACTATAAGTACTATCGAACTTACACAAAATAACTCAGAACGAAAAAAGACACTGAAGATGGCGCATATTAGCCGAAACCGGTTTGTCTCCAAACTAAACTTGACAAGGGATGACGGAGGATCGTTCCACAATACATCATATTCCTACCCTGTCGGAAAAATAAGCAACCAAAAAGTACTTACAGTATCTCTTTGATAACAGGCGAAATACCTATTTCACGATAAAATCGTCCGATAAGATTGAAAAAGCGCCACATAGGTGTTCCTGGTTTGTGGATTTTAGGTAGTGCGATCAGTGACGGGGCCGATGGATTCATTGCCGTGAGAGTGTAGGCTATCTTGTTGTCTACTATATTTTTTGCCTGTTTTATTGCACGCTTTATTGCCATTTGGTATTCCTCCGTTGGGTCCTTCCTCATCACTCGGCAGCCCATTTCTTTGACGAGTTGGCTTGTTTTTGTGGTGTATTCCTCTTCGTCCATTAGCACCGTTGTATTTCCTTTGTCTGCTTTTGTTGCTATTATTTGATTCTCTCTTAGTTTTTTCCTCAATTCTTTTACCGTTTTATATTCATTTGCTACCATTTTCTTTCCATCAGCTTTTATGCTCTTTTCGATTATGCGTCTGCATAAATGCCTTGCGTGCTCCTGTTCCTCGTTTGGTATTAGTGATATGGCCACCTCCGTGTCCGCAATGGTGTTCTCCACGTCTTTTTTCCTATCGTAGCTTTCGATGTTGTATTTCAAACCTTTTTGTAGTAGCTGTGTACGCTGTGTACCAATAGCTAACCATAAATCGGCACCAGGATATAGACTATCAAAACATCTAAATAAGCTACTAACCGAGACACTGGACCTGTCCAATAAATACACAATCAAAAACACGACGGAACTAGTCGAAAAACTGAACAACCTGAACGTACCTAAGGACTCGAAACTGGTATCGTTTGACGTGAAGGACCTATACCCTTCGATACCACTGACAGAAACACTAAAAATTCTAACTAAAATATTGACAGAAAAAACGAACAGAGACATTGCAACAGAGATCGTAAACACACTGAAAGTAACCCTGGACCAGAATTATTTCAAATTTGACAATAAAATATACAGACAAACTCACGGACTGGGAATGGGTAACCCCACATCAGCCATTCTTATGGAAGTATTTATGCAACATTTGGAGGAAAGTTACATGGAAGAACTGGCGAAAAATCTGGGGGTAAATTTTTATGCCAGGTATGTAGACGACATCATCTGCCTCATATCAGAAAATAAAGAAGAAGAAATTTTGGAATACCTCAACGGCCAACACAAAAATATAAAATTCACCATGGACGCAGAGAAAAATGGAAAAAATCAACTACTTAGACCTCACAATTAAAATAAACAAAGAGACTAACAAATTTACTTACGAAATATACAGAAAACCCACAGCAACGGATACAGTAATACACAATAAATCTAGCCATCCTCAAAAACACAAGAATGCCGCTTTCAGACATTTATTAACACGACTTGAACGGACCCCGTTAGAAAAGGAAGCTTACAACAAGGAACTCAGCACAATATACACAATCGCGGAGAACAACGGATATCAAAAAAGTTTGGTGAAGAAAATACAGAAAAACATAACTTCAAGGAAGTCGGAAAACAAAGAAAAGGTAGAGAAGAAATGGGCAGTCTTATCATATACCGGAGCAACATCTTACAAGTTGGCTAAAGTTTTCCAAAAATATAACATTGGGTGAGTTTCTAAGACTGAGCTGTTGTGCAACTGTTGAGTGTTTGTCTTAGAAACGCACTGTTGAGTAATTCCGCTCAGCTCAACAGTTGGCAACTTTTCGCCATTTTTTGCATCACAAATTTTCTTCGCTACTTGAGCTCAACATGTTGTGTAAAGCCAAACAGCTGATAAATTCATCAAACCGTTTCTAAGACGTACCTGTTTAACTCAACTGCTACACAACTGTTGGCAACTGTTCAGCTCAACAGTTGCGGAGCAGCTTTTTCTTAGAAACTCACCCATTAATGCAGCGTTTAAAACGAGGAACAGCATGGAAAAACTTCTACGAAACAACATTAACAAGGAAGACTCCTTTGACAAACAAGGCGTATACAAATTGACTTGCGAATGCCAAAATAGCTATATAGGACAAACAGGACGCCAAATCAAGACGAGATATCGAGAACACGTAAGAGATTACAATAAGAAAATAAGGAAATCATCAACGACAGTGGAATCAAATTTCGCCAACCACATGGCAGAAAACAAATGTACACCCATGAAAATAGGAAAAACAGCTAAAATTCTCCACATACAACACAAGGGAAAACGACTTAACGTATTAGAAAATATGGAGATATACAAACAGAAGACATTCGTAGGTAAAATAATAAATGAACAAATAAACACCGCATCAGATACATTATTCGAACCGCTTAAGCTATTATACCAAAAAGAGGACAAAAAACCTAATACCGACATAAACAAAACAACACACAAGAGGAAAATAACGGACTTTTACCTGCCTGTTTAATGAGGATACAAAAATAGATTTACATACCTAAACGCGCAGACTCGCACGCACACACGCATGCACGTCGCCCGAACGCACGAATGCACGAACACATCACACGAACACGAAGTACGTGACCAAACGATGGAAGTTAGTTACTATAAGTACTATCGAACTTACACAAAATAACTCAGAACGAAAAAAGACACTGAAGATGGCGCATATTAGCCGAAACCGGTTTGTCTCCAAACTAAACTTGACAAGGGATGACGGAGGATCGTTCCACAATACATCATATTCCTACCCTGTCGGAAAAATAAGCAACCAAAAAGTACTTACAGTATCTCTTTGATAACAGGCGAAATGCCTATTTCACGATAAAATCGTCCGATAAGATTGAAAAAGCGCCACATAGGTGTTCCTGCTTTGTAGATTTTAGGTAGTGCGATCAGTGACGGGGCCGATGGATTCATTGCCGTGAGAGTGTAGGCTATCTTGTTGTCTACTATATTTTTTGCCTGTTTTATTGCACGCTTTATTGCCATTTGGTATTCCTCCGTTGGGTCCTTCCTCATCACTCGGCAGCCCATTTCTTTGACGAGTTGGCTTGTTTTTGTGGTGTATTCCTCTTCGTCCATTAGCACCGTTGTATTTCCTTTGTCTGCTTTTGTTGCTATTATTTTATTCTCTCTTAGTTTTTTCCTCAATTCTTTTACCGTTTTATATTCATTTGCTACCATTTTCTTTCCATCAGCTTTTATGCTCTTTTCGATTATGCGTCTGCATAAATGCCTTGCGTGCTCCTGTTCCTCGTTTGGTATTAGTGATATGGCCACCTCCGTGTCCGCAATGGTGTTCTCCACGTCTTTTTTCCTATCGTAGCTTTCGATGTTGTATTTCAAACCTTTTTGTAGTAGCTGTGTACGCTGTGTACCAATAGCTAACCATAAATCGGCACCAGGATATATACTATCAAAACATCTAAATAAGCTACTAACCGAGACACTGGACCTGTCCACTAAATACACAATCAAAAACACGACGGAACTAGTCGAAAAACTGAACAACCTGAACGTACCTAAGGACTCGAAACTGGTATCGTTTGACGTGAAGGACCTATACCCTTCGATACCACTGACAGAAACACTAAAAATTCTAACTAAAATATTGACAGAAAAAACGAACAGAGACATTGCAACAGAGATCGTAAACACACTGAAAGTAACCCTGGACCAGAATTATTTCAAATTTGACAATAAAATATACAGACAAACTCACGGACTGGGAATGGGTAACCCCACATCAGCCATTCTTATGGAAGTATTTATGCAACATTTGGAGGAAAGTTACATGGAAGAACTGGCGAAAAATCTGGGGGTAAATTTTTATGCCAGGTATGTAGACGACATCATCTGCCTCATATCAGAAAATAAAGAAGAAGAAATTTTGGAATACCTCAACGGCCAACACAAAAATATAAAATTCACCATGGACGCAGAGAAAAATGGAAAAAATCAACTACTTAGACCTCACAATTAAAATAAACAAAGAGACTAACAAATTTACTTACGAAATATACAGAAAACCCACAGCAACGGATACAGTAATACACAATAAATCTAGCCATCCTCAACAACACAAGAATGCCGCTTTCAGACATTTATTAACACGACTTGAACGGACCCCGTTAGAAAAGGAAGCTTACAACAAGGAACTCAGCACAATATACACAATCGCGGAGAACAACGGATATCAAAAAAGTTTGGTGAAGAAAATACAGAAAAACATAACTTCAAGGAAGTCGGAAAACAAAGAAAAGGTAGAGAAGAAATGGGCAGTCTTATCATATACCGGAGCAACATCTTACAAGTTGGCTAAAGTTTTCCAAAAATATAACATTAATGCAGCGTTTAAAACGAGGAACAGCATGGAAAATCTTCTACGAAACAACATTAACAAGGAAGACTCCTTTGACAAACAAGGCGTATACAAATTGACTTGCGAATGCCAAAATAGCTATATAGGACAAACAGGACGCCAAATCAAGACGAGATATCGAGAACACGTAAGAGATTACAATAAGAAAATAAGGAAATCATCAACGACAGTGGAATCAAATTTCGCCAACCACATAGCAGAAAACAAATGTACACCCATGAAAATAGGAAAAACAGCTAAAATTCTCCACATACAACACAAGGGAAAACGACTTAACGTATTAGAAAATATGGAGATATACAAACAGAAGACATTCGTAGGTAAAATAATAAATGAACAAATAAACACCGCATCAGATACATTATTCGAACCGCTTAAGCTATAATACCAAAAAGAGGACAAAAAACCTAAAACCGACATAAACAAAACAACACACAAGAGGACAATAACGGACTTTTACCTGCCTGTTTAATGAGGATACAAAAATAGATTTACATACCTAAACGCGCAGACTCGCACGCACACACGCATGCACGTCGCCCGAACGCACGAATGTACGAACACACGAACACATCACACGGACACGAAGTACGTGACCAAACGATGGAAGTTAGTTACTATAAGTACTATCGAACTTACACAAAATAACTCAGAACGAAAAAAGACACTGAAGATGGCGCATATTAGCCGAAACCGGTTTGTCTCCAAACTAAAATTGACAAGGGATGACGGAGGATCGTTCCACAATACATCATATTCCTACCCTGTCGGAAAAATAAGCAACCAAAAAGTACTTACAGTATCTCTTTGATAACAGGCGAAATGCCTATTTCACGATAAAATCGTCCGATAAGATTGAAAAAGCGCCAAAAGCCGGCAACGAAAATCCGGCTACTGAACAAAAGGCACGGTCTTGTTCTCCGTCAGTGCCAAAAACTTACTCACAGCCCCAGCAAGTACTTCCGCAGCTGGAGTTCAAAATACGATTTGCGATACCACTAAAATGGCATGTGAAAACGCCAAGAAAACAAAAGGGCAGATTGGGTTGGATCGCTATATTTTTGTAAAAAGAAAGCGAACGCTGGAAAATAGTAGAAAATCAAATCCGCCCAAAATAGCCGAAGGTGACCGGCGAGCAGAGGCAACGAAAGAGGCACCGAAAATAACATTGGACAACAACAGATTTAGTGTTCTTGCTGAATCTGAAAACGTTCAAGTCGAAAAGCCATCAAAAAGTTCGAAGCCTCCTCCAATCTACCTGCGAGAACAAAGCTCTAATGCATTAGTAAGTAAACTGGTTGAACTAATTGGTCCAAAAAATTTTCATGTCGTACCTATAAAAAAGGAAAACATACATGAAGTAAAAGTTCAAACGTATAGTAAGGATTACTTCCGCAATGTAATTAAAGACTGCGAAAACAGGAAAAAAAAATTTATACCTATCAACTAAAAAGTAGCCGTGGCTTGTCAGTTGTACTGAAAGGAATAGAAATTTCAGTAAGCCCTGTAGAAATAGAGACTGCATTAAATGGGGAAGGTTTTAATATAATATTAATATACCGCAACCGATGTTCAGGGTTGAAATCGATCCAGAAGGGAGAAGTACGCCCTATCCATAAACTACGATATCTTCTACACCGAAGAATTTCTGTGGAAGAACCGCATAAATGAGTGGGCCCCGTACAATGCCATAATTGCCAGGAGTTCGGGCATACAAAACGATATTGCACATTGCCCATTGTCTGTAATATACGGAAATTTGTACAGCTCCAAAGAGTGCGAAAAACCTAAAGCAAATCCAGAAACCAAGAAGTGCAGTAACTGCGGCGAAAATCACACTGTTAATTATAGGGGTTGCCCAGTAAACACTTCGTTAAAAGAGAAACGTAGCAAAAAACCTAAATATACCCCAGTCCCACAACTACAAAATGTGCTAAAATCAAATGTTAATACAGCTCCTCAGAGAAATATGATGCAGGAATTCATTAGAAATCAGAATCTACTGTTACAAAGAATTTTATCCAGACCATGAATTGTCTCAATATAGGTTTATGGAATACCAACGGCATATGCCCACATCGCAATGAACTCCAGGTTTTCCTAGAAAATCACCAAATTTACATAATGTTAGTGTCCGAAACCCATCTGACTGTGTTTAATAATTTTAACATAGATGGCTATATGTTTTATAATACTAAGCACCCCGAAAGAAAAGCTAAAGGTGTAACCAAAACACCAAAAGGCAGAAATTTGTTCAAAGCAATCCAAAGCAATGGTCTCGACATTATATCAACAGTACAGCCAACATATTGGCCCACTGATAGGAGCAAAACTCCCGACCTCATAGATTTTGGGGTAACTCGCGGCCTCGATCGGGAAATACTTCAGATAGAATCACTTTTTGACCTATCATCTTGCGTCATATTCATTAAAACCCTTCCAACCTTAAACGAAATGTGGCCGCTGTGGTGCAGTGGGTAGAGTGCTCGCCTACTATGCCAGAGGTCTCGGGTTCAAACCACGGTCCGAGCAAAACACCAAAACAATTTCTCTAATTAGTAAAAATCCAATTATTGGGTTTTTTAAGAGCAGCGGTCACCTCTCGGCAGTGGGCGGCATACCCTCCGAGTGTTTTTCTGCCATGAAAAAGCTTCTCACAAAAAATGCATTCGCCGTTCGGAGCCGGCATAAAACTGTAGGTCCACCCAATTAGTAGGAAAAACAAAAACGAGCACACCTCGAATTGGGAGAAGCTCGGCCATAAAACTCGTCAGAGTTATAATAGCGCCATTGTATTATTATATTATTATTAACTTTAAACGAACTGAACCCAAGCTTAACTAATCGATTTACGAATAGGCTGAAGTACAGAAAATTTATAAGTTCGCATGCTAATCCAAATGTGAGCCTTAAATCAGCCACCGAAGTGGAATATGCGATAATTAACTTCACAAACTTACTGCATGTGGCAGCAAAGGTTTCAACGCCCTTAGAGCCCGTGCACAATTGACTTCTACCTCGCTTTGCTTCAGAGTTTTGCTTTGACAGTTTCGTTCAGCATGTGATTTTCAAAGGGACATGTTAGCCATGTTTCAACTTTTTACACTTTGACAAACATCTCCCTTGTGTGTGTGTGTGTGTATGTTTGTATATCTACACTTATTTTAGCGATTTCGCGCAATTTCGCGAGAAGTGAACAGAGAAAAGTAAAAAATAACATTCGAATAAGCAGAAAAAAGCAAATTCCCCAAATAATTTACCAAAAATCAGGTTTATAAATTAAAGCAAAAAAGTGAAGTGGAAATTGTCAAAGTGTTAATTGTAGCAAGCATTTGGAATTTCGCTTTGCTTTAAGGTTTTTTCTATCAAAGTTGGAGCAGACAAAGCCAATTGTGCACGGGTTCTTACGTCCTAACACAACCCAGCAGCAAAGCTTTAGTTCTTTCAATGAAAACGATATCATTGAGCTAGTTTCCAAGAAAAGGTAACTTAGGAGAGACTGGCAAAGGGTGCGATCTCCAACTCTGAAAAACGAGCTAAAAAATGCACGAAAGAGCTCCAAATGCTCCTAGAGGAGAAAAAGGAAACAAAATTTCAAAATAGAATTAAGCCGTGAGGGACATCCTGTACAGATTATTCCTTGTGGCGCTCTCTGAAATATCTAAAACGGCCGGTTCAGCGGGATCCCCCAATACGAACGCAAAATGGTGAAATTGCTCGAAGTGACCACGAAAAAGGAATAGCTGTTGCAACCCATCTTTCAAATGTATTTACTCCAAATGAAGGCCAAAATGTTTTCCAAGAAAATACTCCACAACTACCAGCAGTACCACTTGGATTTAAACTAGACGACTTGAATAAAACTATATCCAAAGACATAGAGGATAAGAAAGCACCAGGGTATGACAGAGTAACGGGTGAAATGTTAAAAGCGCTTCTCATAGTAGCTATTAAGCAATTACTATACATTTTCAATGGTATCCTCCAAATATGTCACTTTCCTAATCAATGGAAGCTATCTGAAATTATTATGATCCCAAAACCAGGCAAAGACCCGATAATAGTAAGCTCCTACAGGCCAATAAGCTTAATCTCTATATTTTCCAAACTATTCGAAAAATTATTGCTGAAAAAAATTCAGCCCATCTTAGAACTGCACCATACCAAGTCACCAATTCGGATTTACAGAGCCGCACGGCACGATAGAAGAAATGCATAGAATAGTGTTCAGAAATAAGGTCAACTTTGGAAACTATTCCTAGATGTGGCACAAGCTTTCGATTAAGTATCGCTAGAAGGGCTCTTGCATAAATTAAAACAAAGGCACAAAAGTTATACAACCGAAAGTCATCCAATTTCTGCTGGAGTTGCACAAGGTAACGTTCTAGGGCCTGTATTATACTTAATTTATAGAAGCGATCTGCCAGCTAACGCGAGCCTTGTCACGTCTACCTTCGCAGATGATACGGATATACTGAGTGTGCACGCAAATCCCATAACTGCTACTATCCAATTGCAGAGACACACAAAAACTTTAGAAGAATGGCTTACTACGTGGAGAATTAAGGTCAACGAATCTAAATGTGTACAAGTAACTTTTAGCCCAAAAAAGACACATGCCCACCAGTCTCAATAAATGGAATATAATAACTCAGAAAAACTTCGTTACGTACCTTGGATAGAAGAATGACTTGGAAAAATCACATTGACAAAAAGATATGCAATCCAAGTTGAAAATAAGCCATCTGCAATGGTTAATTGGTCCAAGTTCCAGACTGCGCTTAGATAATAAGATATTAATATTTAATATGATTTTAAAACCAATTTGGATGTATGGAATTCGACTATGGGGCTCAGCATCGAAATCTAGCGTAGAAAGAATTCCAAGGTTACAGTCCAAGATATTAACCCGGATCTGCCCAGAATTTTTTTCTTTCTGATTTTAAAAATGTTTTATAGGCTGACAATTATGAGTATAAGGATCCTAGAAATACCGCCTGTTTTTTTCTGCTACACACATACTTATATTTTGACGAAAAAGGTATATCTAAATACAAACTGTCCGCTTACAATTATATTTTTTTAAATAAAAAACACATGCTGCTTGCGTGACCATATGGTCAATAAGCAAAGCGCCTTGGTATATGAAAAATTCAATTATACATAGTAACTTAAAGATAAATAAAGTGACGAAGAGAAAAAATGCAAGCATATTATGCGAAAAGATTAGCCATCCATCCTAATTCATTAGCAAAAAGTCTCATAAAGCAGAGCTATCTTAGGCGGTTAAAGAGAAAGGATGTAAACCTCAATCGTGCATAAGGTCATATTCCGTTAGACCAATATCTCGAAGCGACCGACCAACGGCCATCGCGATGAACGTCACCTAGACCCTGGAGCTTATCGCATAGGCTAGCGGAATTACCGTACAATACAACAAACGTTGCCAAAACGTGCGATGAATGGCCGATCAACGTCACCTATTCCCTGGCGTTCATCGCACAGGCTAGCGGAAATATCGTATAATACAACAAACGTCGCCGAAGCGACCGACTAACGACCATCGCGATGAACGCCACCTAGTCCCTGTCGTTCATCGTGCCAGCCCATGAGAAAAACACCTCTACGATCACAGCAAATACCCGTTGCTTCGCAATGAGGAATAATAGTTAATCAAAGTCAAGTCAATTCAAAGTCAAATCAATTTAAGTTGAAAAAGCTTCTCACAAAAAATGCATTCGCCGTTCGGAGCCGGCATAAAACTGTAGGTCCACCCAATTAGTAGGAAAAACAAAAACGAGCACACCTCGAATTGGGAGAAGCTCGGCCATAAAACTCGTCAGAGTTATAATAGCGCCATTGTATTATTATATTATTATTAACTTTAAACGAACTGAACCCAAGCTTAACTAATCGATTTACGAATAGGCTGAAGTACAGAAAATTTATAAGTTCGTATACTAATCCAAATGTGAGCCTTAAATCAGCCACCGAAGTGGAATATGCGATAATTAACTTCACAAACTTACTGCATGTGGCAGCAAAGGTTTCAACGCCCTTAGAGCCCGTGCACAATTGACTTCTACCTCGCTTTGCTTCAGAGTTTTGCTTTGACAGTTTCGTTCAGCATGTGCTTTTCAAAGGGACATGTTAGCCATGTTTCAACTTTTTACACTTTGACAAACATCTCCCTTGTGTGTGTGTGTGTGTGTGTATGTTTGTATATCTACACTTACTACTTGTACACAACTACTACAAAAAGGTTTGAAATACAACATCGAAAGCTACGATAGGAAAAAAGACGTGGAGAACACCATTGCGGACACGGAGGTGGCCATATCACTAATACCAAACGAGGAACAGGAGCACGCAAGGCATTTATGCAGACGCATAATCGAAAAGAGCATAAAAGCTGATGGAAAGAAAATGGTAGCAAATGAATATAAAACGGTAAAAGAATTGAGGAAAAAACTAAGAGAGAATAAAATAATAGCAACAAAAGCAGACAAAGGAAATACAACGGTGCTAATGGACGAAGAGGAATACACCACAAAAACAAGCCAACTCGTCAAAGAAATGGGCTGCCGAGTGATGAGGAAGGACCCAACGGAGGAATACCAAATGGCAATAAAGCGTGCAATAAAACAGGCAAAAAATATAGTAGACAACAAGATAGCCTACACTCTCACGGCAATGAATCCATCGGCCCCGTCACTGATCGCACTACCTAAAATCCACAAAGCAGGAACACCTATGCGACCAATAGTAAACCATAAATCGGCACCAGGATATAGACTATCAAAACATCTAAATAAGCTACTAACCGAGACACTGGACCTGTCCAATAAATACACAATCAAAAACACGACGGAACTAGTCGAAAAACTGAACAACCTGAACGTACCTAAGGACTCGAAACTGGTATCGTTTGACGTGAAGGACCTATACCCTTCGATACCACTGACAGAAACACTAAAAATTCTAACTAAAATATTGACAGAAAAAACGAATAGAGACATTGCAACAGAGATCGTAAACACACTGAAAGTAACCCTGGACCAGAATTATTTCAAATTTGACAATAAAATATACAGACAAACTCACGGACTGGGAATGGGTAACCCCACATCAGCCATTCTTATGGAAGTATTTATGCAACATTTGGAGGAAAGTTACATGGAAGAACTGGCGAAAAATCTGGGGGTAAATTTTTATGCCAGGTATGTAGACGACATCATCTGCCTCATATCAGAAAATAAGGAAGAAGAAATTTTGGAATACCTCAACGGCCAACACAAAAATATAAAATTCAATATGGACGCAGAGAAAAATGGAAAAAATCAACTACTTAGACCTCACAATTAAAATAAACAAAGAGACTAACAAATTTACTTACGAAATATACAGAAAACCCACAGCAACGGATACAGTAATACACAATAAATCTAGCCATCCTCAACAACACAAGAATGCCGCTTTCAGACATTTATTAACACGACTTGAACGGACCCCGTTAGAAAAGGAAGCTTACAACAAGGAACTCAGCACAATATACACAATCGCGGAGAACAACGGATATCAAAAAAGTTTGGTGAAGAAAATACAGAAAAACATAACTTCAAGGAAGTCGGAAAACAAAGAAAAGGTAGAGAAGAAATGGGCAGTCTTATCATATACCGGAGCAACATCTTACAAGTTGGCTAAAGTTTTCCAAAAATATAACATTGTGAAGACCCTACGCCTGAGGCTAAAGGCCTTCACAAATTTATTACAATTGAATTGTTATTTATTTTTATATTTAGATGTTGAAAACATACGTTTAGTTATTATTTAAAATAAACACTGGGCTTTAGACATGTATATTTTGAGTTATGCTATTATTGCGTAAGGTAGACATAAGTACGTACATATATTCTAAACGAAGAACATAGCACAAAGAGGAATGGGCGAAACTAAGAACGACGCAGGATAACGGTTTACCTGTGCGCAGAAGAGTATAAATAGCGCGTCCATACCAATTAGGAGTGAGTTAGGCTAGAGTAGTCGTACACAGCGGAGCGTGAAAACGAATGCTGGTCCGACCTTGCAGCGATTGTGCAAACTGAGCTGCTTAGGATAGTTGGTACATGGTGTGTCGTGAGAACGCTGCCACTATTAACTTAGCTTAGGATAGTTGGTACATGGTGTGTCGTGAGAACGCTGCCACTATTAACTTAGCTTAGGATAGTTGGTACATGGTGTGACGTGAGAACGCTGCCACTATTAACTTAGCTTAGGATAGTTGGTACATGGTGTGACTATTAACTTAGCTTAGGATAGTTGGTACATGGTGTGACGTGAGAACGCTGCCACTATTAACTTAGCTTAGGATAGTTGGTACATGGTGTGTCGTGAGAACGCTGCCACTATTAACTTAGCTTAGGATAGTTGGTACATGGTGTGACGTGAGAACGCTGCCACTATTAACTTAGCTTAGGATAGTTGGTACATGGTGTGTCGTGAGAACGCTGCCACTATTAACTTAGCTTAGGATAGTTGGTACATGGTGTGTCGTGAGAACGCTGCCACTATTAGCTTAGCTTAAGACAGTTGTTATAAGGTGCGTCGTGAAAACGCCACCCCTATTAGGATAGAGTAAGGAGCGAGCGTGAATAAAACTGGATTGGTAAATAATAAAGAAGTCGGCAGTTTATCTATAGTTAAATAGTTAGGAGGACCCAACCGCGGCTGAGCATAGCCCAGCTATAAACCGGGGCAACCGGCATCGTTACAAATGGCGCCCAACGTGGGGCCCTTACAATAAAAGGATTGCAGAATAAGGGCCGTAAAGAACCCAGAGAGGAAACGTAGTGATATCAAGAAGTGAGTGCAAAGAGGTATCGGAAAACAGAAACAAAGTGCAGTGTTAAAAAAAAAAAAAAAAAAAAAAAAAAAGAGAGAAAACACAGGAAATAAAGAGTGAAAAAGGGTGATAAAGAAAAAATCCTTAAGAGGGAAAAGACCATGTGAAGATAAGAAAGGAAGTGCTAAGTGAACTAGAAGAGTGAAAAAAAAAAGGGAAGAGAGAAAAATAAAAAGAAATTATAAGTGAAAGAAAGAGAAAGAAAATTGTCAGGGGAAACACAAGTTAAGAGAGAGAGAAGGAAGAGATAAATATATATACGTGGAAGTGCTGAATGAATAACCTAACAATAAAACCCCATAGATTCTGAAAAAAAAAAAAATATTAATAATAATAATACAAAATGAAAACAACATGGGTATACCACCTTAACAAGGAGGAGCTGGTTACGTACACCACCGAGTTCGGCCTCATGAATACAGGAACGGTCGAAGAATTGCGTAAACGTCTCACAACATTTGTACAGGAGGTAGGGGACACGGAAGAGTATCGCGAGAGAATGGCCGATCTCATGATCAGACATACCAGAATGACCGGGGCATCGAACGCAACCACCCCAAAAGGGAACAATCCCATGGCCACTCTACAGCTACCCCACGACGAAGGTGCCAGAAATATACCAACCACACCCATCTACCCTGTCTACGTCAACCCACAACATCTGGGTCTTACCATCATGGACCGCGTACGGAAATGGGGCGTTAAATACGACGGCGGCAAGGACCCTCTAAGCTTCATCGAGCGTGTCGAGGAGCTGGCAGATGGCTACGAGATCTCCAGAGATTCCCTTATAAAAGCATTGCCGGAACTAGTGAAGGATAGAGCCCTCGTGTGGTTACGTAACAACAATGGCCAGTGGCAACACTGGGAAGAATTTAAAAGGGATTTCATCAAATTCTTCTTGAATGCTAGGTACTTCGAAAGGCTCGATGACGAGATACGGCAGCACTTACAAAAGCCCAGAGAATCGTTCAAGGATTATGTGCTGGCAATGCAAAAATTAATGCGGCACTCGGATTATACGACGACACAGAAACTAAACCGTATATACAAAAACTGCCGAAGTGAGTATCAGCTATATATAAAACAATCTGAATTTAACACTTTAGGTGAGCTGGTGAGTTTAGCCGAAGATTTCGAAAATATCATTGCGGAAAGAGAAGCACAACGGATAATACCGCGGGCTACACCAGTCCGACGGAATGACGAACGAAATTTCACCATTATAGAGGAGCCACAAGGAGAAACACATACCCCACATGTAAGGTACGAAGAAAGCTGTACGACACAGGGAAGCGACTTCCGCAGAATAAACCCGCGGACAGCATGCAGGCGATGTGGCATAGATGGACACTACGCATACGAATGTCGAAACCACATTCAGCATTTCTGTTGGACATGCGGGCGGAGGAATGTCCGCACATTGGACTGCTGCCGTAGAAACCAGGGAAACGGCCAGGGACCCCATTCGCGACGAGGAGTGGGGTCGGCAATAACAAAACCCCAGACAAGGTAAACACAATCCTAAGACAAACGGAAGGGCGAATAATAGCTAAAGCGGAGGTAAATGGTGTAGTTGTAGCAGCGACGGTGGATACGGGAGCGACACGCAGCTTCATTAGCAGCGAGGCAGCAGAAACCTTAGGAGTCGGAAAATATCAGAAGGTGAGCAAGAAAGTGGTTATGGGCGATGGTAGGCCAAGAATGGTCACAGAATCGATAGAGGCGGTAGTCCGGATTGGTAATGAAGGATATGTAAATGAATTACTCATCCTACCAGGATTAGTCGATGATATGGTCCTCGGGACCGACTACTTGGCGAAGACCAATACCACAATTTGCTGCGGAGGGCAGACTTTAAGGTTGATGGTAGAAAACGACACTCGGATGGAAGCCGCATGCACGACGATGCAAGTGAAAGATAGGAAGACGAAGATTGAAGACGAAGAAAGAGTAGAGAAGAAGGCAAAGAAGCCATTCAAGGGGGACGAATTAAGAGAGGAGGTGAATGCATTTTTGCAAAGGGAACTGCTCGCATTCAACGACATGACCGGACCAACCACCATTGCCTGCCACAAGATCGTGATGAAAGACGACAGGCAGATAAAACAACGCTATTTCCCCAAAAATCCAAAAATGCAGGAGGTGATTAATAAAGAGATTGACGAGCTGCTAGAGAAGCGATGTAAGAAGAAGAATGGGAAGTGGAGATTGTGCGTAGACTACCGCCAACTGAACGCACATTCTGTACCTGATGCATACCCACTCCCCCGAATACAACATATATTAGATCGCTTGAGGAGCGCAAAGTTCATAAGTAGTTTAGACCTGAAAAACGGTTATTGGCAAATCCCGATGGAAGAAAGCAGCAAGGAGTATACAGCGTTTACCGTCCCAGGACGCGGCTTATTCCAATGGCGTGTAATGCCATTCGGATTACATTCAGCACCAGCAACTTTCCAACGGGCTCTTGATAAAGTGATTGGACCAGAACTGGAACCACACGCCTTCGCCTATCTCGACGATATAATTGTCACCAGTTCGACACTAGAGCAGCACATTGAACATTTAACGGAAGTATTTCGACGACTAAGGCAAGCCCACCTTAAGATTAACCCAGAGAAGTGTGAATTTTTCAAAAGGAGCTTAAAATACTTGGGTCACGTAGTGAGCGAGGAAGGCATCCACACGGATCCGGATAAAATAGCGGCGATCAAGGAGTTGATTCCACCAACGAATATACGGGAGTTACGACGATTCTTAGGGATAGCGTCGTGGTATAGACGGTTTGTATCAGATTTTTCACATATCGCCCACCCTCTGACATCATTATTGAAGAAAGGAAATCGTTGGAAGTGGGATAAGGAGCAACAAAGAGCGTTTGAGGAACTAAGGAAGGCACTTACAGAGGCACCAATTTTAGCCTGTCCAGACTTCTCCCAAAAATTCACTCTACAAACGGATGCTAGCGACGTTGGGTTGGGTGCAGTTTTAACGCAAGAATTAGATGGCGCGGAGAGAGTCATTGCATACGCTAGTCGACGATTAAACAAGGCCGAGCAAAATTACTCAACGACAGAAAAGGAATGTTTGGCGATAGTATGGGCCATACGGAAAATGAGACCCTACCTAGAAGGCTACGCATTCACGGTAATCACCGATCATTTATCTTTAAAATGGCTAAACGCGATCGAGAGCCCCTCGGGACGTATTGCGAGGTGGACACTCGAACTCCAACAACATACGTTCGACATAAAATACCGCAAGGGCAAGCTCAACGTCGTCGCCGATGCACTTTCGAGGCAACCAAATTATGCACAACTCAATATGCTGGTACAGGAAGGAGAAACAGGCTGCAAATGGCTAAACAACAAAATAACAGAGGTGAAGATGGAACCGGAAAAATTTCCAGATTATGCGATCGTAGACGAAGAACTATATCGACACATAGCCGTCCAGATGGACGATGAAGATACAACACCATGGAAATTATGCGTGGCGACTCCACTGCGAGAGAGGGTATTGAAGGAGATACACGACAGTCCAGGCGCGGGTCACATGGGCATTAGGAAGACAACATTAAGAGCAGCAGCAAGATACTATTGGCCCGGTATGTTTAGGGATATCAAGAGGTATGTCCAACAATGTCCTACCTGCCAGGCATACAAGCCCAGTCAACAACAAACAGCGGGAAAAATGCTCACCCGCATAGCAGAGGAACCGTGGACAATTGTATGTGCAGACTTCGTGGGACCACTACCGAGGTCGAAACATGGGCACACAACAATACTAGTTCTGACCGACAAATTTACAAAATGGGTCGAAATTGTACCCCTACGGAAAGCGACAGCAGGAGGCCTCATTAAAGCATTTCGAGAACACATACTAGCAAGGTTTGGAGTCCCGAAGATTATGATCACCGATAATGGTACACAATTTACAAGTAAGGAATTTAAAAGGATGCTAGAAGAGTACGGCGTCAAGCACCAACTCACCGCACCATATACACCACAGGAGAATCCTACAGAAAGAGCGAATCGGAATATAAAGAGAATGCTGGCACAGTTCACCGGCAAAGAGCAACGAAATTGGGATGAGCTACTACCGGAATTGACGCTGGCACTGAACACAAGTACTAGTGAAGCCACTGGCTACACCCCTGCTTTTCTAGTGCAAGGACGTGAACCAAGACTACCAAAATCTCTCCACGATGAACGAACTTTCGGTACAGGCCAGACGACAACAACACCGGAATCCAAGGCAGCAAAAATGCAAGAAATTTTCAAAATGGTACGCATAAACCAACAAAAGGCATCAATCGAGCAAGCACAGCACTATAACCTGCGCAGGAGGAAATGGCAACCGAAAATAGGCGACATGGTATTAGTAAAAGAGCATCATCTTTCGAAGGCCACCGACAACTTTGCAGCCAAACTCGCCCCAAAATATGGCGGTCCATTTAAGGTTATGAATTTTGTATCACCAGTCATCGTCCAGTTGGACAAGATCCACAACGGCAAGATGAGAACGGCACATCTAAGCGAATTGAAGCCATTCCATGGTGGGATCGGTACCGAAACAAAGGAAGATCTACAAGCAGGCCCGGTAAGAAAAGCAACTGATCGTGGTCCGACACGGAAAAGGGGTCAATTTCGGTCACATTCCGAATGTTCAAAAGGGGAGTGTGGGACACAGCATAAGGAGGTACAAAGCAAAAACAAAAAAAAAATGAAAGAAATGAAAACAATACAAAAAAAAAAAAAAAAAAAAAATTAGGTCATTAGACCAACAACAAAAAAAAAAAAAAAAAAAAAGGGAGAGAGATGTCAGGTACACACTACGAGGATACCGCTATTGTCAGAATGAGTAATTTCAAGATCAATCAGCGCCGACAAAGGTCATATCAGTCAGTAGTGATCGCGATGGACAAGCAGCTACAACGTTTCAAGATCGTTGCCCAAGAGGAGGGCACATTCAAAATAAAGCTCCATCGGTTGACGGATGCCGAGGTAGAAGCAGCACCCAGTGAATGTAGTGAGACGGCGAGCGAAAATACAACGGCCAGTGAAATGGAAGCAACGGAGAGTGAAGATGAGGCGACTATGCCAGAAGCCAGAGGCGAAGCAAGCGACGCTGATACGGAATGGTTCGGCCTCGAAAGCAACAGCACTCAAGGTGAGGGAGATATTACCCCACCAGTGCGCTCGCCTACAATTATCGACTTGGCCACCGACGAAGAAAACGAGGTGGTAAGGGCAGAAACGCCAATTGAGCTGTCATCAGAAGCAGAGGAGGAACCCCGGCGAGGCGAAATTACATTCGAGGTCGAAAATAACCAACGTCTAGGGGAAGGGTGCGTTGAATACACCCAACAAATAAAAATGACCATGCGCTTGTTTGGCACAAAAACCACCATGGACACCCACGAACCCCCTCCGAAGGTACCAGCACTGGGCAGCAGCGAAGAGGTAAAAGAGAGAGAGGAAGCAAGGACGGCGACGGCGGCAAAAGCGACGAAGGAGGAGGATGCGCTCACCCTGCTGGCAGAAGACGACCACGGGTTGGAGCAGTGGCTGAGGGAACAGGCGACAGTGGAAATAGAACCCCAACACCCGAGCACAATCGAGGAATTAGAGCGTTGGTTCCAAGGAGAGTGTACCACACAAACCGCAATGCCAACCGAAGAGCCAGTTGTCAGCCACGCCCACCAGTGGCTCCAAGAAGCGGAATTGGAACCGCTACGCGCAGAGACCATAGAGGGACTGGAAAGATGGTTCCAAAACGACGGATATGCACAAACCGCAATGCCAACCGAAGAGGCAGTTGTCAGCCACGCCGACCAGTGGCTCCAAGAAGCGGAAGTGGGACCACTACGCGCAGATACCATAGCAGAAATGGATAGTTGGTTCCGAAATGACGGCTACACACAGGTGTATACAACAAACGGCTGGCGGAATTTTAGCGGCATCAACCCACTGCCGGAAGATTTGGTGTGGGCCATCCATGAGCGGCTACGGAAGCCAGGCCAGAAACGGCAATCATTTCGTCACATAACGCCGACACCATGTTTCCGAGTGCGCATCACAGGGGCCAATGTGGTATCTATCTCACTTCAATGGGGAAGTAAGAGGGGGATGTGAAGACCCTACGCCTGAGGCTAAAGGCCTTCACAAATTTATTACAATTGAATTGTTATTTATTTTTATATTTAGATGTTGAAAACATACGTTTAGTTATTATTTAAAATAAACACTGGGCTTTAGACATGTATATTTTGAGTTATGCTATTATTGCGTAAGGTAGACATAAGTACGTACATATATTCTAAACGAAGAACATAGCACAAAGAGGAATGGGCGAAACTAAGAACGACGCAGGATAACGGTTTACCTGTGCGCAGAAGAGTATAAATAGCGCGTCCATACCAATTAGGAGTGAGTTAGGCTAGAGTAGTCGTACACAGCGGAGCGTGAAAACGAATGCTGGTCCGACCTTGCAGCGATTGTGCAAACTGAGCTGCTTAGGATAGTTGGTACATGGTGTGTCGTGAGAACGCTGCCACTATTAACTTAGCTTAGGATAGTTGGTACATGGTGTGTCGTGAGAACGCTGCCACTATTAACTTAGCTTAGGATAGTTGGTACATGGTGTGACGTGAGAACGCTGCCACTATTAACTTAGCTTAGGATAGTTGGTACATGGTGTGACTATTAACTTAGCTTAGGATAGTTGGTACATGGTGTGACGTGAGAACGCTGCCACTATTAACTTAGCTTAGGATAGTTGGTACATGGTGTGTCGTGAGAACGCTGCCACTATTAACTTAGCTTAGGATAGTTGGTACATGGTGTGACGTGAGAACGCTGCCACTATTAACTTAGCTTAGGATAGTTGGTACATGGTGTGTCGTGAGAACGCTGCCACTATTAACTTAGCTTAGGATAGTTGGTACATGGTGTGTCGTGAGAACGCTGCCACTATTAGCTTAGCTTAAGACAGTTGTTATAAGGTGCGTCGTGAAAACGCCACCCCTATTAGGATAGAGTAAGGAGCGAGCGTGAATAAAACTGGATTGGTAAATAATAAAGAAGTCGGCAGTTTATCTATAGTTAAATAGTTAGGAGGACCCAACCGCGGCTGAGCATAGCCCAGCTATAAACCGTTGCAACCGGCATCGTTACAACATTAATGCAGCGTTTAAAACGAGGAACAGCATGGAAAAACTTCTACGAAACAACATTAACAAGGAAGACTCCTTTGACAAACAAGGCGTATACAAATTGACTTGCGAATGCCAAAATAGCTATATAGGACAAACAGGACGCCAAATCAAGACGAGATATCGAGAACACGTAAGAGATTACAATAAGAAAATAAGGAAATCATCAACGACAGTGGAATCAAATTTCGCCAACCACATGGCAGAAAACAAATGTACACCCATGAAAATAGGAAAAACAGCTAAAATTCTCCACATACAACACAAGGGAAAACGACTTAACGTATTAGAAAATATGGAGATATACAAACAGAAGACATTCGTAGGTAAAATAATAAATGAACAAATAAACACCGCATCAGATACATTATTCGAACCGCTTAAGCTATTATACCAAAAAAAGGACAAAAAACCTAAAACCGACATAAACAAAACAACACACAAGAGGACAATAACGGACTTTTACCTGCCTGTTTAATGAGGATACAAAAATAGATTTACATACCTAAACGCGCAGACTCGCACGCACACACGCATGCACGTCGCCCGAACGCACGAATGCACGAACACACGAACACATCACACGGACACGAAGTACGTGACCAAACGATGGAAGTTAGTTACTATAAGTACTATCGAACTTACACAAAATAACTCAGAACGAAAAAAGACACTGAAGATGGCGCATATTAGCCGAAACCGGTTTGTCTCCAAACTAAAATTGACAAGGGATGACGGAGGATCGTTCCACAATACATCATATTCCTACCCTGTCGGAAAAATAAGCAACCAAAAAGTACTTACAGTATCTCTTTGATAACAGGCGAAATGCCTATTTCACGATAAAATCGTCCGATAAGATTGAAAAAGCGCCAAAAGCCGGCAATGAAAATCCGGCTACTGAACAAAAGGCACGGTCTTGTTCTCCGTCAGTGCCAAAAACTTACTCACAGCCTCTAGTAAGTACTTCCGCAGCTGGAGTTCAAAATACGATTTGCGATACCACTAAAATGGCATGTGAAAACGCCAAGAAAACAAAAGGGCAGATTGGGTTGGATCGCTATATTTTTGTAAAAAGAAAGCGAACGCTGGAAAATAGTAGAAAATCAAATCCGCCCAAAATAGCCGAAGGTGACCGGCGAGCAGAGGCAACGAAAGAGGCACCGAAAATAACATTGGACAACAACAGATTTAGTGTTCTTGCTGAATCTGAAAACGTTCAAGTCGAAAAGCCATCAAAAAGTTCGAAGCCTCCTCCAATCTACCTGCGAGAACAAAGCTCTAATGCATTAGTAAGTAAACTGGTTGAACTAATTGGTCCAAAAAATTTTCATGTCGTACCTATAAAAAAGGAAAACATACATGAAGTAAAAGTTCAAACGTATAGTGAGGATTACTTCCGCAATGTAATTAAAGACTGCGAAAACAGGAAAAAAAATTGTATACCTATCAACTAAAAAGTAGCCGTGGCTTGTCAGTTGTACAAAAAGGAATAGAAATTTCAGTAAGCCCTGTAGAAATAGAGACTGCATTAAATGGGGAAGGTTTTAATATAATATTAATATACCGCAACCGATGTTCAGGGTTGAAATCGATCCAGAAGGGAGAAGTACGCCCTATCTATAAACTACGATATCTTCTACACCGAAGAATTTCTGTGGAAGAACCGCATAAATGAGTGGGCCCCGTACAATGCCATAATTGCCAGGAGTTCGGGCATACAAAACGATATTGCACATTGCCCATTGTCTGTAATATACGGAAATTTGTACAGCTCCAAAGAGTGCGAAAAACCTAAAGCAAATCCAGAAACCAAGAAGTGCAGTAACTGCGGCGAAAATCACACTGTTAATTATAGGGGTTGCCCAGTAAACACTTCGTTAAAAGAGAAACGTAGCAAAAAACCTAAATATACCCCAGTCCCACAACTACAAAATGTGCTAAAATCAAATGTTAATACAGCTCCTCAGAGAAATATGATGCAGGAATTCATTAGAAATCAGAATCTACTGTTACAAAGAATTTTATCCAGACCATGAATTGTCTCAATATAGGTTTATGGAATACCAACGGCATATGCCCACATCGCAATGAACTCCAGGTTTTCCTAGAAAATCACCAAATTTACATAATGTTAGTGTCCGAAACCCATCTGACTGTGTTTAATAATTTTAACATAGATGGCTATATGTTTTATAATACTAAGCACCCCGAAAGAAAAGCTAAAGGTGGAACCAAAACACCAAAAGGCAGAAATTTGTTCAAAGCAATCCAAAGCAATGGTCTCGACATTATATCAACAGTACAGCCAACATATTGGCCCACTGATAGGAGCAAAACTCCCGACCTCATAGATTTTGGGGTAACTCGCGGCCTCGATCGGGAAATACTTCAGATAGAATCACTTTTTGACCTATCATCTTGCGTCATATTCATTAAAACCCTTCCAACTTTAAACGAAATGTGGCCGCTGTGGTGCAGTGGGTAGAGTGCTCGCCTACTATGCCAGAGGTCTCGGGTTCAAACCACGGTCCGAGCAAAACACCAAAACAATTTCTCTAATTAGTAAAAATCCAATTATTGGGTTTTTTAAGAGCAGCGGTCACCTCTCGGCAGTGGGCGGCATACCCTCCGAGTGTTTTTCTGCCATGAAAAAGCTTCTCACAAAAAATGCATTCGCCGTTCGGAGCCGGCATAAAACTGTAGGTCCACCCAATTAGTAGGAAAAACAAAAACGAGCACACCTCGAATTGGGAGAAGCTCGGCCATAAAACTCGTCAGAGTTATAATAGCGCCATTGTATTATTATATTATTATTAACTTTAAACGAACTGAACCCAAGCTTAACTAATCGATTTACGAATAGGCTGAAGTACAGAAAATTTATAAGTTCGCATACTAATCCAAATGTGAGCCTTAAATCAGCCACCGAAGTGGAATATGCGATAATTAACTTCACAAACTTACTGCATGTAAGCCCGTGCACAATTGACTTCTACCTCGCTTTGCTTCAGAGTTTTGCTTTGACAGTTTCGTTCAGCATGTGCTTTTCAAAGGGACATGTTAGCCATGTTTCAACTTTTTACACTTTGACAAACATCTCCCTTGTGTGTGTGTGTGTGTGTATGTTTGTATATCTACACTTATTTTAGCGATTTCGCGCAATTTCGTGAGAAGTGAACAGAGAAAAGTAAAAAATAACATTCGAATAAGCAGAAAAAAGCAAATTCCCCAAATAATTTACCAAAAATCAGGTTTATAAATTAAAGCAAAAAAGTGAAGTGGAAATTGTCAAAGTGTTAATTGTAGCAAGCATCTGGAATTTCGCTTTGCTTTAAGGTTTTTTCTATCAAAGTTGGAGCAGACAAAGCCAATTGTGCACGGGTTCTTACGTCCTAACACAACCCAGCAGCAAAGCTTTAGTTCTTTCAATGAAAACGATATCATTGAGCTAGTTTCCAAGAAAAGGTAACTTAGGAGAGACTGGCAAAGGGTGCGATCTCCAACTCTGAAAAACGAGCTAAAAAATGCACGAAAGAGCTCCAAATGCTCCTTCTTCTTCTTCTTGATTGGCGCTTAACCGTCTAGACGATTCTGGCCGAGTCCAACAGAGCGCGCCAATTGCTTCTGTTTCGTGCAGCATGGCGCCACTTGGGAACACCTAGGGTGGCAGCATCGCTGTCCACCTGATTTTCCCAACGCAGTGGAGGTCTCCCTTTTCTTTTGCGTTCAGCGGGTTTCGATAGAAATGCTTTCTTGGCCGGAGCGCCTTCGTCCATTCTCATCCCAAATGCTCCTAGAGGAGAAAAAGGAAACAAAATTTCAAAATAGAATTAAACCGTGAGGGACATCCTGTACAGATTATTCCTTGTGGCGCTCTCTGAAATATCTAAAACGGCCGGTTCAGCGGGATCCCCCAATACGAACGCAAAATGGTGAAATTGCTCGAAGTGACCACGAAAAAGGAATAGCTGTTGCAACCCATCTTTCAAATGTATTTACTCCAAATGAAGGCCAAAATGTTTTCCAAGAAAATACTCCACAACTACCAGCAGTACCACTTGGATTTAAACTAGACGACTTGAATAAAACTATATCCAAAGACATAGAGGATAAGAAAGCACCAGGGTATGACAGAGTAACGGGTGAAATGTTAAAAGCGCTTCTCATAGTAGCTATTAAGCAATTACTATACATTTTCAATGGTATCCTCCAAATATGTCACTTTCCTAATCAATGGAAGCTATCTGAAATTATTATGATCCCAAAACCAGGCAAAGACCCGATAATAGTAAGCTCCTACAGGCCAATAAGCTTAATCTCTATATTTTCCAAACTATTCGAAAAATTATTGCTGAAAAAAATTCAGCCCATCTTAGAACTGCACCATACCAAGTCACCAATTCGGATTTACAGAGCAGCACGGCACGATAGAAGAAATGCATAGAATAGTGTTCAGAAATAAGGTCAACTTTGGAAACTATTCCTAGATGAGGCACAAGCTTTCGATTAAGTATCGCTAGAAGGGCTCTTGCATAAATTAAAACAAAGGCACAAAAGTTATACAACCGAAAGTCATCCAATTTCTGCTGGAGTTGCACAAGGTAACGTTCTAGGGCCTGTATTATACTTAATTTATAGAAGCGATCTGCCAGCTAACGCGAGCCTTGTCACGTCTACCTTCGCAGATGATACGGATATACTGAGTGTGCACGCAAATCCCATAACTGCTACTATCCAATTGCAGAGACACACAAAAACTTTAGAAGAATGGCTTACTACGTGGAGAATTAAGGTCAACGAACCTAAATGTGTACAAGTAACTTTTAGCCCAAAAAAGACACATGCCCACCAGTCTCAATAAATGGAATATAATAACTCAGAAAAACTTCGTTACGTACCTTGGATAGAAGAATGACTTGGAAAAATCACATTGACAAAAAGATATGCAATCCAAGTTGAAAATAAGCCATCTGCAATGGTTAATTGGTCCAAGTTCCAGACTGCGCTTAGATAATAAGATATTAATATTTAATATGATTTTAAAACCAATTTGGATGTATGGAATTCGACTATGGGGCTCAGCATCGAAATCTAGCGTAGAAAGAATTCCAAGGTTACAGTCCAAGATATTAACCCGGATCTGCCCAGAATTTTTTTCTTTCTGATTTTAAAAATGTTTTATAGGCTGACAATTATGAGTATAAGGATCCTAGAAATACCGCCTGTTTTTTTCTACTACACACATACTTATATTTTGACGAAAAAGGTATATCTAAATACAAACTGTCCGCTTACAATTATATTTTTTTAAATAAAAAACACATGCTGCTTGCGTGACCATATGGTCAATAAGCAAAGCGCCTTGGTATATGAAAAATTCAATTATACATAGTAACTTAAAGATAAATAAAGTGACGAAGAGAAAAAATGCAAGCATATTATGCGAAAAGATTAGCCATCCATCCTAATTCATTAGCAAAAAGTCTCATAAAGCAGAGCTATCTTAGGCGGTTAAAGAGAAAGGATGTAAACCTCAATCGTGCATAAGGTCATATTCCGTTAGACCAATATCTCGAAGCGACCGACCAACGGCCATCGCGATGAACGTCACCTAGTCCCTGGAGCTTATCGCATAGGCTAGCGGAATTACCGTACAATACAACAAACGTTGCCAAAACGTGCGATGAATGGCCGATCAACGTCACCTATTCCCTGGCGTTCATCGCACAGGCTAGCGGAAATATCGTATAATACAACAAACGTCGCCGAAGCGACCGACTAACGACCATCGCGATGAACGCCACCTAGTCCCTGTCGTTCATCGTGCCAGCCCATGAGAAAAACACCTCTACGATCACAGCAAATACCCGTTGCTTCGCAATGAGGAATAATAGTTAATCAAAGTCAAGTCAATTCAAAGTCAAATCAATTTAAGTTGAAAAAGCTTCTCACAAAAAATGCATTCGCCGTTCGGAGCCGGCATAAAACTGTAGGTCCACCCAATTAGTAGGAAAAACAAAAACGAGCACACCTCGAATTGGGAGAAGCTCGGCCATAAAACTCGTCAGAGTTATAATAGCGCCATTGTATTATTATATTATTATTAACTTTAAACGAACTGAACCCAAGCTTAACTAATCGATTTACGAATAGGCTGAAGTACAGAAAATTTATAAGTTCGTATACTAATCCAAATGTGAGCCTTAAATCAGCCACCGAAGTGGAATATGCGATAATTAACTTCACAAACTTACTGCATGTGGCAGCAAAGGTTTCAACGCCCTTAGAGCCCGTGCACAATTGACTTCTACCTCGCTTTGCTTCAGAGTTTTGCTTTGACAGTTTCGTTCAGCATGTGCTTTTCAAAGGGACATGTTAGCCATGTTTCAACTTTTTACACTTTGACAAACATCTCCCTTGTGTGTGTGTGTGTGTGTATGTTTGTATATCTACACTTACTACTTGTACACAACTACTACAAAAAGGTTTGAAATACAACATCGAAAGCTACGATAGGAAAAAAGACGTGGAGACACCATTGCGGACACGGAGGTGGCCATATCACTAATATCAAACGAGGAACAGGAGCACGCAAGGCATTTATGCAGACGCATAATCGAAAAGAGCATAAAAGCTGATGGAAAGAAAATGGTAGCAAATGAATATAAAACGGTAAAAGAATTGAGGAAAAAACTAAGAGAGAATAAAATAATAGCAACAAAAGCAGACAAAGGAAATACAACGGTGCTAATGGACGAAGAGGAATACACCACAAAAACAAGCCAACTCGTCAAAGAAATGGGCTGCCGAGTGATGAGGAAGGACCCAACGGAGGAATACCAAATGGCAATAAAGCGTGCAATAAAACAGGCAAAAAATATAGTAGACAACAAGATAGCCTACACTCTCACGGCAATGAATCCATCGGCCCCGTCACTGATCGCACTACCTAAAATCCACAAAGCAGGAACACCTATGCGACCAATAGTAAACCATAAATCGGCACCAGGATATAGACTATCAAAACATCTAAATAAGCTACTAACCGAGACACTGGACCTGTCCAATAAATACACAATCAAAAACACGACGGAACTAGTCGAAAAACTGAACAACCTGAACGTACCTAAGGACTCGAAACTGGTATCGTTTGACGTGAAGGACCTATACCCTTCGATACCACTGACAGAAACACTAAAAATTCTAACTAAAATATTGACAGAAAAAACGAATAGAGACATTGCAACAGAGATCGTAAACACACTGAAAGTAACCCTGGACCAGAATTATTTCAAATTTGACAATAAAATATACAGACAAACTCATGGACTGGGAATGGGTAACCCCACATCAGCCATTCTTATGGAAGTATTTATGCAACATTTGGAGGAAAGTTACATGGAAGAACTGGCGAAAAATCTGGGGGTAAATTTTTATGCCAGGTATGTAGACGACATCATCTGCCACATATCAGAAAATAAAGAAGAAGAAATTTTGGAATACCTCAACGGCCAACACAAAAATATAAAATTCAATATGGACGCAGAGAAAAATGGAAAAAATCAACTACTTAGACCTCACAATTAAAATAAACAAAGAGACTAACAAATTTACTTACGAAATATACAGAAAACCCACAGCAACGGATACAGTAATACACAATAAATCTAGCCATCCTCAACAACACAAGAATGCCGCTTTCAGACATTTATTAACACGACTTGAACGGACCCCGTTAGAAAAGGAAGCTTACAACAAGGAACTCAGCACAATATACACAATCGCGGAGAACAACGGATATCAAAAAAGTTTGGTGAAGAAAATACAGAAAAACATAACTTCAAGGAAGTCGGAAAACAAAGAAAAGGTAGAGAAGAAATGGGCAGTCTTATCATATACCGGAGCAACATCTTACAAGTTGGCTAAAGTTTTCCAAAAATATAACATTAATGCAGCGTTTAAAACGAGGAACAGCATGGAAAAACTTCTACGAAACAACATTAACAAGGAAGACTCCTTTGACAAACAAGGCGTATACAAATTGACTTGCGAATGCCAAAATAGCTATATAGGACAAACAGGACGCCAAATCAAGACGAGATATCGAGAACACGTAAGAGATTACAATAAGAAAATAAGGAAATCATCAACGACAGTGGAATCAAATTTCGCCAACCACATGGCAGAAAACAAATGTACACCCATGAAAATAGGAAAAACAGCTAAAATTCTCCACATACAACACAAGGGAAAACGACTTAACGTATTAGAAAATATGGAGATATACAAACAGAAGACATTCGTAGGTAAAATAATAAATGAACAAATAAACACCGCATCAGATACATTATTCGAACCGCTTAAGCTATTATACCAAAAAAAGGACAAAAAACCTAAAACCGACATAAACAAAACAACACACAAGAGGACAATAACGGACTTTTACCTGCCTGTTTAATGAGGATACAAAAATAGATTTACATACCTAAACGCGCAGACTCGCACGCACACACGCATGCACGTCGCCCGAACGCACGAATGCACGAACACATCACACGGACACGAAGTACGTGACCAAACGATGGAAGTTAGTTACTATAAGTACTATCGAACTTACACAAAATAACTCAGAACGAAAAAAGACACTGAAGATGGCGCATATTAGCCGAAACCGGTTTGTCTCCAAACTAAAATTGACAAGGGATGACGGAGGATCGTTCCACAATACATCATATTCCTACCCTGTCGGAAAAATAAGCAACCAAAAAGTACTTACAGTATCTCTTTGATAATAGGCGAAATGCCTATTTCACGATAAAATCGTCCGATAAGATTGAAAAAGCGCCAAAAGCCGGCAATGAAAATCCGGCTACTGAACAAAAGGCACGGTCTTGTTCTCCGTCAGTGCCAAAAACTTACTCACAGCCTCTAGTAAGTACTTCCGCAGCTGGAGTTCAAAATACGATTTGCGATACCACTAAAATGGCATGTGAAAATGCCAAGAAAACAAAAGGGCAGATTGGGTTGGATCGCTATATTTTTGTAAAAAGAAAGCGAACGCTGGAAAATAGTAGAAAATCAAATCCGCCCAAAATAGCCGAAGGTGACCGGCGAGCAGAGGCAACGAAAGAGGCACCGAAAATAACATTGGACAACAACAGATTTAGTGTTCTTGCTGAATCTGAAAACGTTCAAGTCGAAAAGCCATCAAAAAGTTCGAAGCCTCCTCCAATCTACCTGCGAGAACAAAGCTCTAATGCATTAGTAAGTAAACTGGTTGAACTAATTGGTCCAAAAAATTTTCATGTCGTACCTATAAAAAAGGAAAACATACATGAAGTAAAAGTTCAAACGTATAGTGAGGATTACTTCCGCAATGTAATTAAAGACTGCGAAAACAGGAAAAAAAATTGTATACCTATCAACTAAAAAGTAGCCGTGGCTTGTCAGTTGTACAAAAAGGAATAGAAATTTCAGTAAGCCCTGTAGAAATAGAGACTGCATTAAATGGGGAAGGTTTTAATATAATATTAATATACCGCAACCGATGTTCAGGGTTGAAATCGATCCAGAAGGGAGAAGTACGCCCTATCTATAAACTACGATATCTTCTACACCGAAGAATTTCTGTGGAAGAACCGCATAAATGAGTGGGCCCCGTACAATGCCATAATTGCCAGGAGTTCGGGCATACAAAACGATATTGCACATTGCCCATTGTCTGTAATATACGGAAATTTGTACAGCTCCAAAGAGTGCGAAAAACCTAAAGCAAATCCAGAAACCAAGAAGTGCAGTAACTGCGGCGAAAATCACACTGTTAATTATAGGGGTTGCCCAGTAAACACTTCGTTAAAAGAGAAACGTAGCAAAAAACCTAAATATACCCCAGTCCCACAACTACAAAATGTGCTAAAATCAAATGTTAATACAGCTCCTCAGAGAAATATGATGCAGGAATTCATTAGAAATCAGAATCTACTGTTACAAAGAATTTTATCCAGACCATGAATTGTCTCAATATAGGTTTATGGAATACCAACGGCATATGCCCACATCGCAATGAACTCCAGGTTTTCCTAGAAAATCACCAAATTTACATAATGTTAGTGTCCGAAACCCATCTGACTGTGTTTAATAATTTTAACATAGATGGCTATATGTTTTATAATACTAAGCACCCCGAAAGAAAAGCTAAAGGTGGAACCAAAACACCAAAAGGCAGAAATTTGTTCAAAGCAATCCAAAGCAATGGTCTCGACATTATATCAACAGTACAGCCAACATATTGGCCCACTGATAGGAGCAAAACTCCCGACCTCATAGATTTTGGGGTAACTCGCGGCCTCGATCGGGAAATACTTCAGATAGAATCACTTTTTGACCTATCATCTTGCGTCATATTCATTAAAACCCTTCCAACTTTAAACGAAATGTGGCCGCTGTGGTGCAGTGGGTAGAGTGCTCGCCTACTATGCCAGAGGTCTCGGGTTCAAACCACGGTCCGAGCAAAACACCAAAACAATTTCTCTAATTAGTAAAAATCCAATTATTGGGTTTTTTAAGAGCAGCGGTCACCTCTCGGCAGTGGGCGGCATACCCTCCGAGTGTTTTTCTGCCATGAAAAAGCTTCTCACAAAAAATGCATTCACCGTTCGGAGCATAAAACTGTAGGTCCACCCAATTAGTAGGAAAAACAAAAACGAGCACACCTCGAATTGGGAGAAGCTCGGCCATAAAACTCGTCAGAGTTATAATAGCGCCATTGTATTATTATATTATTATTAACTTTAAACGAACTGAACCCAAGCTTAACTAATCGATTTACGAATAGGCTGAAGTACAGAAAATTTATAAGTTCGCATACTAATCCAAATGTGAGCCTTAAATCAGCCACCGAAGTGGAATATGCGATAATTAACTTCACAAACTTACTGCATGTGGCAGCAAAGGTTTCAACGCCCTTAGAGCCCGTGCACAATTGACTTCTACCTCGCTTTGCTTCAGAGTTTTGCTTTGACAGTTTCGTTCAGCATGTGCTTTTCAAAGGGACATGTTAGCCATGTTTCAACTTTTTACACTTTGACAAACATCTCCCTTGTGTGTGTGTGTGTGTGTGTATGTTTGTATATCTACACTTATTTTGGCGATTTCGCGCAATTTCGTGAGAAGTGAACAGAGAAAAGTAAAAAATAACATTCGAATAAGCAGAAAAAAGCAAATTCCCCAAATAATTTACCAAAAATCAGGTTTATAAATTAAAGCAAAAAAGTGAAGTGGAAATTGTCAAAGTGTTAATTGTAGCAAGCATCTGGAATTTCGCTTTGCTTTAAGGTTTTTTCTATCAAAGTTGGAGCAGACAAAGCCAATTGTGCACGGGTTCTTACGTCCTAACACAACCCAGCAGCAAAGCTTTAGTTCTTTCAATGAAAACGATATCATTGAGCTGGTTTCCAAGAAAAGGTAACTTAGGAGAGACTGGCAAAGGGTGCGATCTCCAACTCTGAAAAACGAGCTAAAAAATGCACGAAAGAGCTCCAAATGCTCCTTCTTCTTCTTCTTGATTGGCGCTTAACCGTCTAGACGATTCTGGCCGAGTCCAACAGAGCGCGCCAATTGCTTCTGTTTCGTGCAGCATGGCGCCACTTGGGAACACCTAGGGAGGCAGCATCGCTGTCCACCTGATTTTCCCAACGCAGTGGAGGTCTCCCTTTTCTTTTGCGTTCAGCGGGTTTCGATAGAAATGCTTTCTTGGCCGGAGCGCCTTCGTCCATTCTCATTCCAAATGCTCCTAGAGGAGAAAAAGGAAACAAAATTTCAAAATAGAATTAAGCCGTGAGGGACATCCTGTACAGATTATTCCTTGTGGCGCTCTCTGAAATATCTAAAACGGCCGGTTCAGCGGGATCCCCCAATACGAACGCAAAATGGTGAAATTGCTCGAAGTGACCACGAAAAAGGAATAGCTGTTGCAACCCATCTTTCAAATGTATTTACTCCAAATGAAGGCCAAAATGTTTTCCAAGAAAATACTCCACAACTACCAGCAGTACCACTTGGATTTAAACTAGACGACTTGAATAAAACTATATCCAAAGACATAGAGGATAAGAAAGCACCAGGGTATGACAGAGTAACGGGTGAAATGTTAAAAGCGCTTCTCATAGTAGCTATTAAGCAATTACTATACATTTTCAATGGTATCCTCCAAATATGTCACTTTCCTAATCAATGGAAGCTATCTGAAATTATTATGATCCCAAAACCAGGCAAAGACCCGATAATAGTAAGCTCCTACAGGCCAATAAGCTTAATCTCTATATTTTCCAAACTATTCGAAAAATTATTGCTGAAAAAAATTCAGCCCATCTTAGAACTGCACCATACCAAGTCACCAATTCGGATTTACAGAGCAGCACGGCACGATAGAAGAAATGCATAGAATAGTGTTCAGAAATAAGGTCAACTTTGGAAACTATTCCTAGATGTGGCACAAGCTTTCGATTAAGTATCGCTAGAAGGGCTCTTGCATAAATTAAAACAAAGGCACAAAAGTTATACAACCGAAAGTCATCCAATTTCTGCTGGAGTTGCACAAGGTAACGTTCTAGGGCCTGTATTATACTTAATTTATAGAAGCGATCTGCCAGCTAACGCGAGCCTTGTCACGTCTACCTTCGCAGATGATACGGATATACTGAGTGTGCACGCAAATCCCATAACTGCTACTATCCAATTGCAGAGACACACAAAAACTTTAGAAGAATGGCTTACTACGTGGAGAATTAAGGTCAACGAATCTAAATGTGTACAAGTAACTTTTAGCCCAAAAAAGACACATGCCCACCAGTCTCAATAAATGGAATATAATAACTCAGAAAAACTTCGTTACGTACCTTGGATAGAAGAATGACTTGGAAAAATCACATTGACAAAAAGATATGCAATCCAAGTTGAAAATAAGCCATCTGCAATGGTTAATTGGTCCAAGTTCCAGACTGCGCTTAGATAATAAGATATTAATATTTAATATGATTTTAAAACCAATTTGGATGTATGGAATTCGACTATGGGGCTCAGCATCGAAATCTAGCGTAGAAAGAATTCCAAGGTTACAGTCCAAGATATTAACCCGGATCTGCCCAGAATTTTTTTCTTTCTGATTTTAAAAATGTTTTATAGGTTGACAATTATGAGTATAAGGATCATAGAAATACCGCCTGTTTCTTTCTGCTACACACATACTTATATTTTGACGAAAAAGGTATATCTAAATACAAACTGTCCGCTTACAATTATATTTTTTTAAATAAAAAACACATGCTGCTTGCGTGACCATATGGTCAATAAGCAAAGCGCCTTGGTATATGAAAAATTCAATTATACATAGTAACTTAAAGATAAATAAAGTGACGAAGAGAAAAAATGCAAGCATATTATGCGAAAAGATTAGCCAACCATCCTAATTCATTAGCAAAAAGTCTCATAAAGCAGAGCCATCTTAGGCGGTTAAAGAGAAAGGATGTAAACCTCAATCGTGCATAAGGTCATATTCCGTTAGACCAATATCTCGAAGCGACCGACCAACGGCCATCGCGATGAACGTCACCTAGTCCCTGGAGCTTATCGCATAGGCTAGCGGAATTACCGTACAATACAACAAACGTTGCCAAAACGTGCGATGAATGGCCGATCAACGTCACCCATTCCCTGGCGTTCATCGCACAGGCTAGCGGAAATATCGTATAATACAACAAACGTCGCCGAAGCGACCGACTAACGACCATCGCGATGAACGTCACCTAGTCCCTGTCGTTCATCGTGCCAGCCCATGAGAAAAACACCTCTACGATCACAGCAAATACCCGTTGCTTCGCAATGAGGAATAATAGTTAATCAAAGTCAAGTCAATTCAAAGTCAAATCAATTTAAGTTAAGTTAAGTTAAGTTAAGTTAAGTTAAGTTAAGTTAAGTTAAGTTAAGTTAAGTTAAGTTAAGTTAAGTTAAGTTAAGTTAAGTTAAGTTAAGTTAAGTTAAGTTAAGTTAAGTTAAGTTAAGTTAAGTTAAGTTAAGTTAAGTTAAGTTAAGTTAAGTTAAGTTAAGTTAAGTTAAGTCTAGGCATTACAATGAAAATAACTCTATGTTGAAGTCCTGTTCACCACCTTTCATTTGATACCAATATCGCACGTGTAGGTGCAGGCGTTCTTGAGTTATAGCATAGTATGCATGTGTAAACAGGTTTTTGATTGCCACCGAGACAAACAACAAACCGTGCAAAAACAAACATATAAGTGACTGCGCTGCGCTGCCTGGCACGACTGCGACGTTCACTGAACTCGGCAAATGACCAAACGAATTGGTCTATGCTTGCGCTTTTTTGAATTTTTCGAAATTTAAAACCGGGAAAAAGGTATTAAAGTCTCAGAAATGCGCAAAAAAAAGTACATGGTTGTCTAGAATTTACCATTTGTGACATTTTAAAAAAAGAATTATTAAAATCGGTCCAGTACTTTTTGAGTTATCGCGTTACATACTTTTTCCATACAATCAATTTTATATAATTAGTATAGATACGTATACATAAATGTAAATGAAAACTTAAACTGTTTATCCACTTTTTAGAAAAAAAAAATTATAATAATCTAGACTAAGATAAACTCCATTACACAGCTAGGTTAATATTACACTCCTAGGTTAACATACATGCCATATACGTATACGTAAATAGACCCTTTGCCAACTTTATTATATGTAGCATTGGCAACAAATACTATATTGTATTAGTTTCTAAGATTTTCTAAATTATTGTTATTTTCTTCACAAGAAAGATTCAATAAAACAATTATGAAGAAAAAAAATTATAAAAATTAAAAATGAATAAGCTAATACCAGAAACATACACAGATGTATTTAAATGCTTCAATTACAATACATTTTTATTAGAAAACGGAACAATGGTATAAAGAATCTATGGTACCATTGTCTCCGTATGGCCCCGAAAGAGGTAGGTACAGTAAAAATATATCGACCCTTTTGCGCGATTTTATCGTAAGGGTAATTTTCTCGAAATTTACTTTTTGATGAAAATTTGTTCTACATCCCTCAACGCATCACCTGGTAAAATATTGTAGCTGAAATCCTTACAGTTGTACCAAAAATTGGTTTTCTTTTTTATTGTAAGGGATCATGTATACTTTTTTCTTGAGCTCGAATTGATCGTATCGCCCATATAAAAAAATATTTTGAATAACACTAGTAGGAAATCGGAAGAAGCGAGTGTGAAGAGCTTGAGATGCTGGCGGGTAGGAATGATGTTCGAAAATTTTATCAAAAAGTAAGGCGGATAACTGAAGGTTTCAAGACCGGGACAAATTCCTGCCGGAATAATAACGGCGATCTGGTAACTGATGTCCAGAGTGTACTTAAGTTGTGGAGGGATCACTTCTCCTCCCTACTAGATGGCGACAGTGAAATTGCGGAAGGAGAAGATGTTCGACCCGAATCCCCAATAGCAGATGATGGTAGGAATGTTCCACCACCCGATCATGACGAAGTGCGAATAGAAATGTCTCGGCTTAAAAATAACAAAGCCCCGGGAGCTGACGGCTTGCCAGCCGAGCTATTCAAACATGGCGGCGAAGAGTTGATAAGGAGCATGCATCAACTCCTATGCAAAATATGGTCGGATGAGCGCATGCCCGACGATTGGAACTTAAGTGTGCTCTGCCCAATCCATAAAAAGGAGACTCCACAGTATGCGCCAATTATCGTGGGATAAGCCTCCTGAATATCGCATATAAGGTCTTAACAAGTGCCGTATGTTCTACCTTCTCCAAGCTGGATAAAGAGGCTACGAAAATGGGTTTGGCGGTAAACGAGGACAAGACGAAGTACCTCCTATCATCACACAAAGAAACAGCACGCCTTGATAGCCACGTCAATGTTGATAGCTACAAATTCGAAACTGTTAAGGACTTCGTCTATTTGGGAACCAGCATTAACACCAAAAATAATGTCTGCACTTACTCTTACCAATAAATGCTGCTTTGGACTAAGTAGGCAATTGAAAAGTAAAGTCCTCTCTCGGCGAACCAAAATCACACTCTACAGGACACCCATCGTTCCAGTCCTCATGTACGGCGCAGAAGCATGGACTATGTCAAAAGCAGATGAGATGGCGCTTGGAGCATTCGAGAGGAAAGTTCTTCGGAGGATTTATGGACCTTTGCGCGTTGGCGAGGGCGAGTATCGACGGAGATTTAACAATGAGCTGTACGAGCTGTACGCAGACATCGATATTGTTCAGCGAATAAAGATCCAGCGGCTCCGTTGGGCAGGTCATGTCGTGAGAATGGACGAAGGTGCTCCGGCCAAGAAAGTATTTCTTTCGAAACCCGCTGAACGCAGAAGAAAGGGGAGACCTCCACTGCGTTGGGAAAATCAGGTGGACAGTGATGCTGGCTCCCTAGGTATTTCCAAATGGCGTCACGCTGTACGAAACAGAAATAGCTGGCGCGCTATGTTGGATTCAGCCAAAATCGTCTAGACGGTTACGTGCAATTAAGTAAGTAAGTAAGTAGGAAATCGAAGGTGGAAACTCACTCACTATATTACCATGACACTTTTATATGTCATATACCACCTTTTTTATACTCAGCTGTACTAGTACACAGAGTATTATAGTTTTAATCACATAACGGTGGATTGTAACAGAATGAAATAATCGAGATAGATATAGACTTATATATATCAAAATGATCAGGGTGAAAAGAGAAATCGATTGAGCCATGTCCGTCCGTCCGTCCGTCTGTAAACACTCTAATTCGCGCAAAAACTGAGATATTTTGATGAAATTTGAAATGCAAGTTGGTATCGAGACTGGGACGGTTGGTATTGAAAATGGGCGAAATCGGACCATGACCACGCCCACTTTTCCTATATAGAAAACATCGGAAATTTGGTATCTCAGCCACTAACATAGCTAGAGCGATGAAGTTTTACCCACGTGCTGAGCTCAGGCCCCTATGAAGAAATTTGGTGAAATTTTAGAAAATGGGCGGTGCCACGCCCACTTATTAAGGGCCAAACATTGAGGGTTTTATAAGCCATAACTCAGAAACCATTGAAGATATATCGATGAAATTTGGTACGCGTGATATACTTACTTATGCAAATGTTTGGACGAAAAATTGTTAAAATCGGTTTACGGCCACGCCCACTTTTATATATGGGTCTTATAAAGTGACCTAATAAAAACATTTTGAGCGATATCTCTGTAAAATATAAAGATCTATCACTGAAATTTTGTGGCATGAGTCCAACTATGGACATAAAACAAAAAACACAAAAATTTTGGAAAATGGGCGGTGCCACGCCCACTTATTAAGGGGCAAACATTGGAAGTTTTATGAGTCATAACTCAGAAATCATTGAAGATATATCAATGAAATTTAGGACGCGTGATATACTTACTTAGGCAAATGTTTGGACGAAAAATTTCCAAAATCGGTTGACGACCACGCCCACTTTTATATATGGGTCTTATAAAGTGACCTAATAAAAACATTTTAAGCGATATCTCTGTCAAATATAAAGATATATCATTAAAATTTTATAGCAGGAGTATGACTACGAACATAAGACAAAAACAGTAAAAATTTTGGAAAATGGGCGTGGCACCGCCTCTTTTTAGACAAAGGAATATACGAGATTTCTTAGCCTATAACTCGACAAATAATTGAGATATTATGACGAAGCTTGGTTTGTAGACTTTTATTACTTGTGGTAATACATGTTCAAAATTTTAGCGAAATTGGTTGACGACCACGCCCACTTTTATATATGGGTATTATAAAGTGACCTAATAGAAACATTTTAAGCGATATCTTTGTCAAATATAAAGATTATTCATTGAAATTTTGTGGCATGAGTTTCACAATAGACCGGAAACAAAAAATAGAAAAATTTTGGAAAATGGGCGTGACACCGCCTTCTTTTAGAAGCAGGAATATACGAGATTGCTTAGCCTATAACTCCAAAAATAATTGAGATATTATGACGAAACTTTGTTTATACGCTTTTATAACTTGTGGTAATATACACGCAAAAATTTATTGAAATCGGTTTATGACCACGCCTACTTTTTAACAAAAAAATTTCTGGAACACCCTTTAGGAATTTGTAACGTGACATCTTTGCAACTAGAAGTCAAAAAGGAATGAAATTTTGCAAAAAGAATAATAGTCATATGCTTAGTTGATCGACTGATAAAAATGTTGAAAATGGGCGTGGCTACGCCCACTTTATGCAGCACTCGCTTTATATAAAATACACCGTGTTTCCATCAAACGCAAACAAATAATGAAAGCATACAGCTGAGTATCTAATGTTCGATTCCACTCGAACTTAGGCTTCCTTACTTGTTTTAAATATTATCGTAAGGGACAAAATTATGATTTTTTCACAAACTGCAAATTTTTTCTAGAAAATGAACTATCTAATCGCGTTTCAATTTCACTTAAATATTCCAATAAAAAACAGTAAAAAAACAAAAAAAATGCTGTCCTGTATAATTTGCTTTTGTCCCTTACGATAAAGTCGCACAAAGGGGTTGATATGGTTTTGGCACATAAATGTAGGAAGTGCAAGGATATATGTAATTTAAAATGCAGTGACACCCGCATAACCCTGGCGTTGCCATATGGCAACGCAATGAGAGGTTCTTTTGAAAGTCTGTAAAAAACTGAATGAATTAAGATAAAGGGGTGTGCGATAACCGTTATGACGCAGAAATATCGGCGCAAACACTTGTTGCATAGAACATAAAATTTGAGTGAAAGATTTCATAGTTATAAAATTGTGAATTTCAGTGAAACAAAAAAAGTGAAAAATGACAAAAAATCAGCAGACGTAATAAGTAAGTGACTGTAATTTATTTAAAAAAAAAAGCAAAACCACTATCGAGTTGCATCGTTTGAAAACTTTTTAGTCAAAATTCATGAAAAGAAAATAAGTAGTGTAAAAAATTTAGTTTGAGATGGTTTTTTGCTGTTTTTTGCTCATGTTGCCATATGGCAACACCAGGGTCGATAGGTTACAGGTTTTTTGCTGATAGATTTTTAAAATTTTCCGGCCATTTGCCGTTGTTTATGGTATTATATATGATTTTTTACTGCAATCAATTGATTATCTCGTATAAGAAGTAGCGAAATATGATTTCAAAGTTACAACTAATTTATATGTCTTCAACTGAAGATGTGTCCTCTTCATGTGGTCAAATAATTTGGTTGTGTTTCCGCTTGTTTTATAAATTTTCCCACAGGTGAGACACTTTGCAGCACCTCAATGATCCTTGCGAAAAAAATTCCATATATCCGACCTTCCCTTTTTATACTCAGCTGTACTAGTACACAGAGTATTAGAGTTTTAATCACATAACGGTGGATTGTAACAGAATGAAATAATCGAGATAGATATAGACTTATATATATCAAAATGATCAGGGTGAAAAGAGAAATCGATTGAGCCATGTCCGTCCGTCCGTCTGTCCGTCCGTCCGTCCGTCCGTCTGTAAACACTCTAACTCGCGCAAAAAGTGAGATATTTTGATGAAATTTGAAATGCAAGTTGGTATCGAGACTGGGACGGTTGGTATTGAAAATGGACGAAATCGGACCATGACCACGCCCACTTTTCCTATATAGAAAAAATCGGAAATTTGGTATCTCAGTCACTAATATAGCTAGAGCGATGAAATTTTACCCACGTGTTAAGCTCAGGCCTCTAGGAAGAAATCTGATGAAATTTTGGAAAATGGGCGGTGCCACGCCCACTTATTAAGGGTCAAACCTTGAAAGTTTTATATGTCATAACTCAGAAACCATTGAAGATATATCGATGAAATTTTGTATGTGTGATTTCCTTACTCAGGCAAACGCTTGGACGGAAAATAGTTAAAATCGGTTGACGGCCACGCCCACTTTTATATATGTATACTATAAAGTGACCTAATAAAAACATTTTAAGCCATATTTCTGTCAAATATAAAGATCTATCATTGAAATTTTGTCGCATGAGTCCAGCTATGGACATAAAACAAAAAACACAAAAATTTTGGAAAATGGGCGGTGCCACGCCCACTTATTAAGGGGCAAACATTGAAAGTTTTATGAGTCATAACTTAAAAACCGTTGAAGATATATCGATGAAATTCGGTACGCGTAATATAATTACTAAGGTAAATGTTTGGACGAAAAATTTCCAAAATAGGTTGACGGCCACGCCCACTTTTATATATGTGTATTATAAAGTGGGCTAATAAAACATTTTAAGCGATATCTCTGTCAAATATAAAGATATATCATTGAAATTTTATAGCAGGAGTTCAACTGCGGACATAAAACGAAAAACACAAAAATTTTGGAAAATGGGCGTGACACCGCCTTCTTTTAGAAGCAGGAATATACGAGATTGCTTAGCCTATAACTCCAAAAATAATTGAGATATTATGACGAAACTTTGTTTATACGCTTTTATAACTTGTGGTGATATACACGCAAAAATTTATTGAAATCGGTTTATGACCACGCCTACTTTTTAACAAAAAAATTTCTGGAACACCCTTTAGGAATTTGTAACGTGACATCTTTGCAACTAGAAGTCAAAAAGGAATGAAATTTTGCAAAAAGAATAATAGTCATATGCTTAGTTGATCGACTGATAAAAATGTTGAAAATGGGCGTGGCTACGCCCACTTTATGCAGCACTCGCTTTATATAAAATACACCGTGTTTCCATCAAACGCAAACAAATAATGAAAGCATACAGCTGAGTATCTAATGTTCGATTCCACTCGAACTTAGGCTTCCTTACTTGTTTTAAATATTATCGTAAGGGACAAAATTATGATTTTTTCACAAACTGCAAATTTTTTCTAGAAAATGAACTATCTAATCGCGTTTCAATTTCACTTAAATATTCCAATAAAAAACAGTAAAAAAACAAAAAAAATGCTGTCCTGTATAATTTGCTTTTGTCCCTTACGATAAAGTCGCACAAAGGGGTTGATATGGTTTTGGCACATAAATGTAGGAAGTGCAAGGATATATGTAATTTAAAATGCAGTGACACCCGCATAACCCTGGCGTTGCCATATGGCAACGCAATGAGAGGTTCTTTTGAAAGTCTGTAAAAAACTGAATGAATTAAGATAAAGGGGTGTGCGATAACCGTTATGACGCAGAAATATCGGCGCAAACACTTGTGGCATAGAACATAAAATTTGAGTGAAAGATTTCATAGTTATAAAATTGTGAATTTCAGTGAAACAAAAAAAGTGAAAAATGACAAAAAATCAGCAGACGTAATAAGTAAGTGACTGTAATTTATTTAAAAAAAAAAGCAAAACCACTATCGAGTTGCATCGTTTGAAAACTTTTTAGTCAAAATTCATGAAAAGAAAATAAGTAGTGTAAAAAATTTAGTTTGAGATGGTTTTTTGCTGTTTTTTGCTCATGTTGCCATATGGCAACACCAGGGTCGATAGGTTACAGGTTTTTTGCTGATAGATTTTTAAAATTTTCCGGCCATTTGCCGTTGTTTATGGTATTATATATGATTTTTTACTGCAATCAATTGATTATCTCGTATAAGAAGTAGCGAAATATGATTTCAAAGTTACAACTAATTTATATGTCTTCAACTGAAGATGTGTCCTCTTCATGTGGTCAAATAATTTGGTTGTGTTTCCGCTTGTTTTATAAATTTTCCCACAGGTGAGACACTTTGCAGCACCTCAATGATCCTTGCGAAAAAAATTCCATATATCCGACCTTCCCTTTTTATACTCAGCTGTACTAGTACACAGAGTATTAGAGTTTTAATCACATAACGGTGGATTGTAACAGAATGAAATAATCGAGATAGATATAGACTTATATATATCAAAATGATCAGGGTGAAAAGAGAAATCGATTGAGCCATGTCCGTCCGTCCGTCTGTCCGTCCGTCCGTCTGTAAACACTCTAACTCGCGCAAAAAGTGAGATATTTTGATGAAATTTGAAATGCAAGTTGGTATCGAGACTGGGACGGTTGGTATTGAAAATGGACGAAATCGGACCATGACCACGCCCACTTTTCCTATATAGAAAAAATCGGAAATTTGGTATCTCAGTCACTAATATAGCTAGAGCGATGAAATTTTACCCACGTGTTAAGCTCAGGCCTCTAGGAAGAAATCTGATGAAATTTTGGAAAATGGGCGGTGCCACGCCCACTTATTAAGGGTCAAACCTTGAAAGTTTTATATGTCATAACTCAGAAACCATTGAAGATATATCGATGAAATTTTGTATGTGTGATTTCCTTACTCAGGCAAACGCTTGGACGGAAAATAGTTAAAATCGGTTGACGGCCACGCCCACTTTTATATATGTGTACTATAAAGTGACCTAATAAAAACATTTTAAGCGATATTTCTGTCAAATATAAAGATCTATCATTGAAATTTTGTCGCATGAGTCCAGCTATGGACATAAAACAAAAAACACAAAAATTTTGGAAAATGGGCGGTGCCACGCCCACTTATTAAGGGGCAAACATTGAAAGTTTTATGAGTCATAACCGTTGAAGATATATCGATGAAATTCGGTACGCGTAATATAATTACTAAGGTAAATGTTTGGACGAAAAATTTCCAAAATAGGTTGACGGCTACGCCCACTTTTATATATGTGTATTATAAAGTGGGCTAATAAAACATTTTAAGCGATATCTCTGTCAAATATAAAGATATATCATTGAAATTTTATAGCAGGAGTTCAACTGCGGACATAAAACGAAAAACACAAAAATTTTGGAAAATGGGCGTGGCACCGCCTCTTTTTATCAACAGAAATATACGAGATTTCTGAGCCCATAACTCAACAAATAATTTATTTATAATGACGAAACTTGGTGTGTACACTTTTAATACTTGTGGTAATACATGTTGAAAAATTTAGCGAAATCGGTATGACGACCACGCCCACTTTTATACATTGGAACTATAAAGTGGCCTAATAAAAACACTTTAAACGATATCTGTGTCAAATATAAAGATAATTCATTGAAATTTTGTGGCATGAGTTGCACTATAGACCGGAAACAAAAAATTTAAAATTTTGGAAAATGGGCGTGGCACCGCCTCTTTTTAGACAAAGGAATATATGAGATTTCTTAGCCTATAAATCGACAAATAATTGAGATATTATGACGAAACTTGGTTTATACACTTTTATAACTTGTGTTAATAGACACGCAAAAATTTATTGAAATCGGTTTATGACCACGCCTACTTTTTAATAAAGATATTTCTGGAACACCCTTTGGGAATTTGTAACGTGACATCTTTGTAAGAAGTCAAAAAGAATGAAATTTTGCACAAAGAATAATATTCATATGCTTAGTTGGATGACTGATAAAAATGTTGGAAATGGGCGTGGCTACGCCCACTTTATGCGGTACTCGCTTTATATAAAATACGCCGTGTTTCCATCAAACGCAAACAAACAATGAAAGCATACAGCTGAGTATCTAATGTTCGATTCCACTCGAACTTAAGCTTCCTTACTTGTTCTTTATTACTTTCGTTTGCATCCGGTCATCACTTGAGTCGCTAGATATTTCTTGGATGTCCTTACTGATCTCTATATTTATACGAAAAAAGACTTTCACCAATCGAATGGAAGAAGTATTCACACAAAGTGCACAGTATGCAGTGCGCCAATTGCATGTATGTAAGTATGTACATATTAAAATTCTTACCGAACGATTCCAAAACGGTATCCATATTCTCTTCTCCTTCCAGGACACCAACAGTGATATTTATTCTAATAGACAGGGGTATTTTTGACCTATGCTCAATAAGTTAAATTTTACTTATCGTACCGAAACCTTTTCTCCTGTCTTCAGCGTTAATTTCAATTCAATAGTCACGGAATATATTAAGGCTATCAAATCGATAGTATCGATATTGCCTTAAAACCATCGATAGTTCTTATAAATTCAAACTATCGATACTATCGATAGCCTATCGATATTTTCTGCTGCTCTATCTAGAAGACTTTGGTTCGGAGATCAACAGGTAGTTAGTATATTCATAGAACCACCGGAAAAAGGCGCAAGCAGCGTTGGAGATTATGCAAGCTATGATGATTACAGGGCATATCTGACAATTTATTTACTGGACAACTTCGAGCAAAATTTAATTTTCCAGTGGCGATCGTGTAGACAGATTTGAAGGCGCTATAAAAACAAGTCAAAAGTGCCAAACGCAAATGCAGTGGCAGTCTGGAAACCACAATCTGCTATAATTGAATCGTTGTGCCTATTGATAAAAAACGAAGATGAGCCAGCGATGAATGCAGTTCAATAGTTCGAACGCAATGCAACAAATACAACGTTGGGATCTGTTTGAAGCATTTCAAGCCATACTATACATTACATTATTTATTTATTCATTTAGTCTATGAACAATAATTCTTACTTAATTTATAAGAGAGTTTAATAGTCTCAAAAAATAAAATTTCGACAGCGAAAAATCGAGTTCGACAGAATTAAGGACATTGTTAAAATCACTCAACGCTCTGCTAAGAGGAGCATTACGAGCAAAGTAAAATGTAGGTGTAAATCTAAGGGCTTTTCGTGGGATGTTAAAATTAATACGCTGCAAAAGGAAGGGACAGTCAACAGTTCCTTGAATAATGCTGAACACAAAAGTCAATGAAAGGACTATCCTTCTTTGTTCCAGCGTCTTAAGACCAATTAGTAATGAGCGTGAACTATAGGATGGGGTAGGGTCCGAGAAAATATATTTTATTAATAAAATATAAAATGAAGCATATACTTAGATAGTTACTGGTTATTTTTATTTTCTGTGGACCTAGATTTTTTATACAAAGGTTTTGTGCGAGGAGCCCCGTAGTGAAATTTTATGCCGAATAATTTTCTAGAATATGTTAACCTTAAAACGACCTCCGAAAGGCCATTTGTCGCAGTCCTCTCCTCTTTCCAGTTTTCTTTCATATGACATCTCAAATTTAAGAATCAAACAAACTATATCGTAAAACTGAATTCTTGAACAGGTGGCAACCCTTTTTGTGAATTTTTTTTTAAATTACTAAATATCTGGTCAAGCCTTTTCATATGGTACCAAAAATTTTTAAATCAAACAAACTATACAGGAAAATTAAATTTTCGAACAGCTGGCAACCCTTTTCAGAAAAATTAAACCTTCCTGCACATCTACTGGTCAAGCCCTTTCATTTGACACCACATTCTCGAAAATTGGTATAACGGTGTAAAAGTTATGGTGTTTACAAAAAATTTCTTAGCGTAATATATATAAAGATTAGTAAAGGAACAGCGAGTTCCAAACAGTTCTTCAATAATATGACTGAAATACCATCAATGTCAGTTCGTGTAGAAGCCTTCAGATTATTAATACCCTTTATGACGTCATCATAAGAGAGTATTTTATTTATGAAAAATCACTAAAACTAAAATGTTCATCATTGTAAAAGTCTTTTAGTTCTTCATTTTGGTCAAAAACGCTCAAAAAATATGAATTTTCAATACATTTTCCTGGAAAAAAAATACCTGTACCCTACCAGCCCTGGCGTTGCCATATGGCAACAGGACATATCTCAGGATCCAGGACACTTATCGATGTCCGTTTTTGTATGCATCTTATTCACGGTCCCAATGACCAATCCTCAAAAAATCAGCACAATATCTGTGCAAACAAGCTTCAGGGTTATTCGGGTTAATAAATATAATAATATGTAAATTATTCCATGTATATGTGGTATAAGCTACACTAAAACTATTGATATTATCTCAAATTCTGCGCTTTCCCACTTTTGTAAGCTAAGACCGGATGGTTAAGAGGACAGACAGTCAGTCTATGCATACGACAGACCCACCAAAATATATCGGCTATGATGAGGGTCATCAGCTGAGTCGTTAAGCCATGTCCATCGTTGCGTCTGCATAAACGCAAATTAGTCCCTCATGTTTCTGAGATATCTACTTAAAATTTGGTACGTCGGTGACTTTTAAGAGAAATCGGACCACTATAACATATAGTCTCATACAACGGATTGTTCAAATATAGACATTTTGGGCTATACCAGCTACGTAAATAACACACAGAATTGACTGTATAAATTAAAGAAAATCCGATTATGTAACTTGATTTGGTCACTTTAAACAATTTTTCAAAACGACGAAAAATAATTTGATATTAAAGTGCATCATGACATAAATTATTCATCAAATTTGTTACTTTTCGCTTCTTAACTTTTGCTGCGCATTCCTGAAATTCCTTTTTACGTCGCCTTGTCTTAAACAAGTTGGAATCGGTCATTTTAATTTCTTTTGAAATCCACGAAGCTTAAATTTGAAGAAATCTGGATTTTGATCGATAATTTTTTTTTGCCAGCTCTTGTGGATATGATACCCATCGTTTCTAATTTGGGTTTCATATTTCTTCTTACCTTCATCATTTATATTTGTCACATTAATTTTTTCATAACTATACGATACGACTTGTTTAACAACTTTAGACTTGATTTCAAAGGTTTATTTTGGTGCATATACTTAAATATATCCCCCATTTCGGTCAGACATCTTTAAGACGAAATAATAGGTGAAGTCGAAACTCTGGGGAAATTTTTTTACGTGAAATAAACGCAAAATAACTCTAAAATACGAGCAAATGTGTTTTTTTATACTAGAATTGCTAAATTTGTATGCAACGTTAACCCGTTTTTGTATGGACCCGTGTATGTAGGTATATTTTTTTGAATATTTTGTACAGTTACTCTGAAATTTCTGTAAACAAAATAATAAATTTGTCCTCTTTTCAATGGCATCAATATCTTTTTCATGGAATAACGGGAAATAAAGTAATGGGCCAATATATGCCTTCGTCTATGGAAAAGGGGTTTTTGGCCCCTAACTCCAGATTTTGGGGATGTATTGGAAACTCTAAGTATGCAGTTTTTTACAATTGACTAGGTCTACAACCTGAGATAAAGTAAAGCAAAAAGTATTTTTTCACTGTCACACAGTGTAATTTGTTCTCTACATTCCTGTATAACCCCATTTCGGCCGGCCATCTTTAAAAATAAATAATACGAAAAGCTACAACTATGCGCAAGATTTTTTTCATTAATTTAACACAAAATACCTCTAAAAATACGAGAACATATCTGTGGCAATTTGCAATAATCGCTTAAGTCGAAAAATATGATTTCGAGATAAATTGATTTTTATATTCGAAGGCATTTCTTAACAAATCATAAAAGTCGATTAAAAACTATGGACGCAAAATTAGTGAGCTATCCATAATATTACGATCAAATTTTGTAAATAAAACAAAATGTCATGAAGAAATTTGATTAAATATATACATCTACTTTGGCTGTTATAGCAAGTTTAATATACCTCTATTGTAAGTTAAGCCTAAATATTTTTATTTATATCTTTTTATTGAATTAAGTTATAAGCATGGGGGTTTTACAGAAATATAGAGTTTTAAAAGGAGAATAACTTGGTATATATAACTCGAAATCTTCCTAATGCTTCAGACACACATGTGGTAGAAATATTATAATATCAATACTATGATTTGACTTTACTATGAAAATTTTCAATTAAACTACAATATGAGAGTGACACATATGTGGTATAGATCGCAATATTTCTACTATACTACGATGTGTGTCTCTAGCATTAGTCGACTTAAGCGGTTATTGCTTGTGACGACAGATATGTTTCGCAGTGCAACAATGCGTAACTTTGTGAGATAATTTCCGCGCAATTTGAAATTTAAACAAAATTTCCTTGTAAGGTTAGATACGGGATCCGCATTCACAATGTAACAAAAATATATTTTTTTACCAAACTTCGCTACAGCATCTACAATTATTACTAGAATTTGATTTCACGATGATTTTTTTTCGTCTCTTACAGTACACCGGAATAATTTAATATCAAAGTGACACCTAAATTACGGGGGATTTATTCTGATTTGATGTAAAAACAGATATAACAACTTTGAGTAGCTATTACTCCGCAAACAATGTAATTATCGAAAAAACCAACCGAACTGATTTTTCTTGTCTACTTGTGACCCATTTTTAAATGCCGATAAGCAATATTCGGTGAAAACTGCTAGATTAGTTACTGTGGAATGTCCACTGACAAATCCATGTTGATTCGGCTGAACAAAGCTTTTACATACAAAGGATAGCTTGTCCTTAACTATTTTTTCAAAAAGTTCAGAGCAAACTGATATTTTGGAAATCGGTCTATAGTTTGCGACATTATGTTTGCAACCGGACTTAAAGATTGGGGTGATGGATGCCACTTTACAACGACTGATAAAAACTCCTGACGATACCGAGAGATTAAAAATTTTGCACGGAGGCCCTGAAATAGATAAACTACATTTTTTAATTAAAATGAACATAACCCATCATTGTCACATTTAAAAGAAGATTGAATAGTAGAAATCGCATTTATAACGTCAAGTTCAGAGATGGATAGTGATCTAAAATCTAAAGTTCCAGAAGAAGCATCATGAAGAGACGTACTATTGTCAGAAAAATCGTCAGTAGAAAAATTTGACTTAAAAAAGAGCGCAAAAAGTTCAACAGTATCAATGGACAATATCAAAGGCAGATGAGATGGCGCTTGGGGTAATCGAGAGGAAAGTTCATCGGAGGATTTATGGACCTTTTGCGCGTTGGCGAGGGCGAGTATCGGCGGAGATTTAACAATGAGTTTTACGCAGACATCTACATTGTTCCGAGAATAAAGATCCAGGGGCTGCGCTGGGCAGGTCATGTCGTGAGAATAGGTGCTCCGGCCAAGAAAGTATTTCTATCAAAACCCGCTGAACGCAGAAGAAATGGGGGACCTCCGCTGCGTTGGGAAGGTCAGGTGGACAGTGAAGCTCTCTCCCTAAGTATTCCCAAATGGTGCCATGCTGCACGAAACAGAAATAGCTGGCGTGCTTTATTAGACTCGGCCAAAATCGTCTGGACAGTTACGTGTCAATTAAATAAGTAAGTAGTAATATTTAATTAATCTCCTATATTTCTTACTTGATGCAATTATTTCATCAGACGTGAAAAATTCGATTTTGAGGCCATTTATTTCAATATATTTAATTCGCATTGCACTTTAAGGAACATTTTGTTTCATTTGTTTTGAATTTGTCTGAAATTTTATATCCAATATTTGGTTAGTTTTGATTTCAAACCAAAAAACGTTGATTGCAATATAATTGGGAAAGAGAAATTTTTTATACATTTCAGGATTTGTTTTTAAACTATAAATAACACTGTGTGACAGTGAATAAGTACTTTTGGCGAAACATACCTCAAGGTGTAGGTCTATTCAGGTATATAAAAACTGCATACTTAGAATTTCCAATATACCCACAAAATCTGGAGATAGGGCCAAAAACTCCCTTTTCATAAGTTATGTCATATAGTGTACCATGCCGCATCAACATGACTTTAATGTCGATGAAAAGATAATATTTCGCCGCTTTTAACAGTGCACGAACTGTTAATGTATCTTGATAAATGCCAGAGAAACTGTAAAAAATATAAGTATCACAAATTCAAGTTTTTGTTAAATTTTTTTATTTTTAATCACGGATTTATCGATGAATTTGTTGACCAGTGTATATGTAAAACTATTTTACTGTTAATTCTTTTTGCAACCACATATAACTTTTGCATATCCGCCTAGGCGTTCCTGGGATATTCTAGTTTATTTAATTTCTACCAGAGATGCTTAACGAACGAACGGATTCTTTTTCGTTTTGTTAATTCACAATGCTAAATTATCAAAATAGTTTTGTTTCGTTAATTCGCAACGCTAAATTATCAAAACCATTTCGTTTCGATAATTCACAAAACTAAATTATCAAAATACAACCGGTAACGTTGAAACGAAGTAAATCAACAAAAAGATTGCCTGCACGAGGCGCATACATACACAGCTGTCACTCAAATCGTAGCAGTTCGTGTGCATATGCATATATGTATGTATGCGAGTACTCGGCGGATTATTCGCGACGGCATTGCAAGCGCACTAAGCATTTCAACGTTATAAATTTGGTTATGATAACGCTAATCAACGAAATGAAATTATTTTGATAATTTCTTTTCGCTAATCAACGAAATGGTATTATTTCGATAATTTCATTATCGTTATTTTGCGAATATAAATTATTTTAATAATTGCGTAAACGGTAAAAACCTGAATAGTTTCAACGGAAACTATTGCTTTTTTTCGGTAAACGATAATATTAACGTTACGATGCATCCTTGATTTCTACCATGAAATTTTCCATACTAAAATTGTTAAATTTGTACTTACCCGGACTGAGGTAGAAAACATGTCTTTTTAACGACAATTACGGGCTGAAACAGCAAATCTCAAATCGAATTGAGAAAAGAGTGACTGCAGTTGAAAATACGTGTGCCGATGGCATCTCTCTTCGTAGCGAACTGCTAGCTATTCAGGTGCAGCTCAGTGCTCTTGAAAGCAGCGCCATAGCAACTGATATTGTTGTTAGTGGAATCCCTGAGACAGCTGGTGAATGTTTGCCTGAGCTATTTGCTAAGCATTCAGGCTACGCAAAAGCAGAGCTAGAGGAGGAAAGAGCAGCAGTGCTATCATCGTGAAGCTGTTCTCTGCGCTTGATCGCAATCAGCTCTTAAAGCAGGGATAGGCATTTTTTTGTGAGGGTGTATTGGTAAATGCGAGAGTAACTTCGCTAAAGTGGTGCTAAGAGCAAAATTTTCGCGCCATTGCTTAACCGACAGCAAGGAAGTAACAACAAGATCGCTTTGTGCAAGAATTTTATGAAAAATTACTGCAGGGTTCGCAGTGAAAAATTTTTTAGAATTGCCCTAAATGCTTTCATTCATTAAATCGCGCATAATTTACTATTGCGTAAAAAATATGAATAAAGCGACGATATGTGTTACCCAGGCCCGTAGCTAGGGGGGGGGGGGGGGGCATTGTGGGGCAATGCCCTACCTTAAAACTAGAATGCCCTACCTTAAAAAGGCCAACAAGTGATATCAATTACACTGTAGGTAAATTTTTAACTTTTGAAATATCACAGAGAAACGCCGAGACACCCCAATTTAATTTTTGGCTGTAGAATACGATGGCGTTTTCAGAAAGTCAAAGTTAGCTCTCGTTTTCGAGAAATTTAGGAAATAAGTTTCAGAGCTCCGAAGGTAATTTTTTCCCGTTTATAAACTTTACTTAGGTTTTGAACCCTTTTCTCGCGTAAGGGTTTTGACGGTTGTTCTTACTTAATTGGGGCATTCTAAATTCAGTGCCATCATTAGTTTTTCCAAACTGCCTTCGGTTTATGAGATAACGGTATTTAAAAAGTACCATCAATTTGGACTTTTTTGTTAATAACTCAGTCAGTTTATGAGTTAAATTGCCCAAACTTTGCACGTGACCATATTTTAGCATTACCTTAACTTTTCCTGAAAATAATTGAAATCGGGTGACTATAACATATAGCTGCCATACAACCGATTGTTCAGATGTGGACATTTTGGGGTATAGCTTCGCTATTTAAACAGATAAGGACATGGAAATTTGGAGAATTTGTACTCGTATTGGCCTTAATCTATTCCCTGAAAATCGTCGAGATCGGGTCACTATAAAATATAGCTACCATACAGCTGATTGTTCAGATATATGGTTTTGCACTTTTATTTTTTTACAACTCCGAAAAGAGTCATTCTGCGTGAAAGAGCAACATAAAGACTTTCATTCAAAATGAATAGGTGAAAAATTTTCTCATATACGATTTCCACATATCTGCATCAGTTATTGCACTTTTGTGCAGCCAAAGTTGAAATTTCACCATAGGCATTTTTTTCAAGCCCAATAACTCATATGAGTCTTTCTTTTACAAATCGGACACCTATTGTAACCTTACACTGAACAATCAGTAGTATTGGAGCTATATGTTATAGTGACCCGATCTTGACAATTTTCAGTGAATAGATTAAGATCAATACAGGTCGAAATTCTCTAAAGTTTCATGTCCTTAGCTGTTTAAATAGCGAAGTATACCCCAGAATGTCCACATCTGAACAATCGGTTGTATGGCAACTATATGTTATAGTCACCCGATTTCAATTATTTTCAGAAAAAGTTAAGGTAATGGTAAAATATGGTCATGTGCAAATTTTGGGCAATTTAGCTCATAAACTGACTGAGTTATTAACAAAAAAGTCCAAATTGATGGTACTTTTTAAATACCGTTATCTCATAAACCGAAGGCAGTTTGGAAAAACTATTGATGGTACTGTATTTAGAATGCCCCAATTAAGTAAGAAAAACCGTCAAAATCCTTAAGCGAGAAAAGGGTTCAAAACCTAAGTAAAGTTTATAAACGGGAAAAAATTACCTTCGGAGCTCTGAAACTTCTTTCCTAAATTTCTCGAAAACGAGAGCTAACTTTGACTTTCTGAAAACGCCATCGTATTCTACAGATATAAATTGTATAATTTATCCATTAAATTTTTAAATTTACTAATATTTTAAGGTTTTAAGTTAATAAAACTAATAGCCTTCAAAGCTATAAATATTAGTAAATAATCTCTTAAGCCTTAGTAGTATTTAAATTACTCCTTTAGATTTGTGATATTTTGACCTCCCTACAGTGTTATTATAATTAAATTTTTTGTTTGAGATAAAAAATTATTTCGGTTGCAATGTATGATATCGCTAGCTTAGAGTGCAAACTGTGTAAGTCCAATTTTATGAAAAGGCGTATGTATATGTAGCACGCTAGAAAAACCAAATACGCACCACGCTAAACAAGTCTGTGATACTTGCCATATTTCTACTCGTTGTTATTCAGTGATACGCAAATTGTGTAAGTCCAAAAAACGAAGAAAATTGTGTAAGTCCAAAATAATTACATGAACAAAAATTTTTTTTTCATTTTGAATTTTTTTCTTTTTTAGTTTTTTGTCTCTCCTACAAAGTTTGAAAAAAGGACTTACACAATTTGCACTCTAAGCTAGCGATATGGAGAATCCACCCTGCATCACATATATAATTAAATAAGACCATCGAATTTTTGTAGTTTGGTTAAAGGAATGGTTCATTCCGGCAGTTTTCTGACAAAAACTAATCTGACTGTGAGCCTACAACACCAAGATCGCGGAATTGATTTCTAAGGCTGTGTGCTAATCTAAAACATTTTACTCGTTTGAAAAATGAGGTGTCTAAATTTTCTATGGTTATCGTTTAATTATTTTCGAGAGTTTTTTTCTCACCTTGACTTGCGTGCATACCTACAGTCGGCCCACATACCAAATTTAAAGATCGAAGCTCTCTTAGGTATGGAGTAATCGAAGGAAATTAAATTAAAATTAAAAATTTAAAAAATTAAAAAATTAAACTTTTTGTTGCATTAAATTTATTATAATATTTTCGGCTTCAATTGTATCTCTCGCTTATTTGCGTATGGCGGTTGGTCGCTATCTTCCATTAATTATATTTCTATTCACATGCATGTCAATTGCCAAAACTGACCTAGCGTTCGAATTCACCACTAAGCACGGATAAAACTGCACTCAATGGTGGTAGTGCCAAGACTGACTTCCGCCCTACCTTAAACCAACGCTGCCCTACCTTAAATGTAAGTCTGGCTACGGCCCTGGTGTTACCCCTTTGCTGTCTGCAACACGACTGGCATGAATATTCTGTTCTAACACCACTGTGGCGCAATTGATTTTTCGCTCTCAACAGCAACTTAAATGAAGAGCATAAGAATACGTGTGAAGAGCGTAAGGCTCAATTGAGGCAATTGGCAATTTGAACCTTTTTTAAAGCCAGGCCACCTGAACCCAACTTTTTGAAGATATGCAATATTTGAACCTTTTTAAAAATTCGGGCCACTTTTGGTCCTTTTTTACTTTCAAAAGTATAATTATTAAATAATTTTTAGTTTTTTCTTAAATATAAGAACAAAAAACCTTTGTTACTATTTTACTTTGCATTGGCAACTCTCTGTTTCGAAAGGTTCTTTTTTAATTTAATTGTTTGCCAACACTATCCTTGAATACTTTGAAATTTGGGCTGTTCGTTAAGATAATGAAAACGCACGGAGCAGCCCAGACACACACAAACACATATAGCGTTCGTTGATCCGTAGGAAAGTGCAAGAAACGTAGGAATTTTACCACAATTTACAATCTTTGCACTCACATTCGCTCTTTTTTGGTAAAATTCCTACGGTTCTTGCACTTTCCTACGGCTCAAAGAACGCTATAACAGTTTTTTTTTTTTTAATTCCTTGCCTTTCTCGGGTTATTCCGTCTGCTCAACGAACGATCATATTAACACTGCGTTAGTATAGAGAATATTTTAAATTCCATTTTCTTTAAGCATTAAATAAACCATAAAAATATATAAAAATGTGCTTTAGCTAAAAAAAAAATTGGGGCCACATTTTTTAATTTTTTGGGCCACCTTTTGAAATTTTTGAGCGGCAACATTGTGCCTACCAGTTTCTTAATAGTGCAACTCTAATGAACCGTATGCAGATGCGTATGCGTGTGCGTGTCACTGACAGCCGTGTTGCATACCTGTGTTTAAATGAGGCAAACTCCAGTGGCACGGATGTAAATGCACCACACGCATAGAAAATTCGAAGATGATTTCGAACACGCATTCGAACGCAGCTAAGTTGAAAATTTTCTACTTCTATGCGTTTTCTATGCGTGTCGCAGCCAATATTAGGTTGGTTGCTACATCGGTATACATATTTTTTGTTAAAAACTTCGTTAAATTGATTTAAAGTGAAGTAGTGAAAATGTGTTTGCCAGCAGAAATGTTAATTAAATATATTTAGAGATGGTTAATATTAATTATATGTTAATTACCTACTATCTGCATACCCATGTACATAGTACATGAATTTAAATTACATATACATATGTAGTTACCCGTGCGTAAATACATAATTGAAACTTAAATAAGTTTAACTGTAAAAAAATAATTAAGTGAAGTGAGTATTCTTTTGAATAGGGAGTTTTCGCCTTGGTATAACAGAACACCAGATTTCAGAGGTTGTGCATATACATATTTGTATTAACCAAAATTTTCAATCTTATATTTTAGGCAAAGAAATTGTAATTCTTACAATACATAAAAATCAACGGATAGCAATTTGGCAATATGGCTGCTGTGGTGCAATGGGTAGAGTGCTCGTCTGCTATAGCAGAGGTCTCGGGTTCTAACCCCAGTCCAGATACACTCCAAAAAAAAATTTTTTTCTAACTAATTAAAACCCAATTATTGGGTTTTTAGAAATAGCGGTCACCTTTCGGCAGTGGGCGGCATATCCTCCGAGTGTATTTCTGCTATGAGAAAGCTTCTCACAAAAAATGCATTCGCCGTTCGCAGCCGGCATAAAACTGTAGGTCCACCCAATTAGGAAAAACAAAAGGAGCACTTCTTGAATTGGGAGAGAAGCTCGGTCATTAAACTCGTCAGAGTTATAATAGTGCCAGTGTATTATTATTATTATTATATTATTATTAATTTGGAATTGATCCACTTCACGGGTTTTCATCAAATTAAAAAAAAAAACACTAACTTCCCTTTCCAAATACAAATCACGTAACCGAATGGTACGTTTTTTTTTTTTTAATAATTTTAACGTATTCCGTGTATACGGCAATCATACTTCCTATCATAATTAATATCAATTCTAAATCCTCATTCATTATACATTTTATTGAATCTTTCGCGAATTGGTAAAATATGTATTTTCAAAAATAACAACGGCGGAAATTGTATATATGTATGTATGTAGTGTGTGGCCGCTGTGGTGCAGTGGGTAGAGTGATCGCCTGGTATGCCAGAGGTCTCGGGTTCAAACCACGGTCCGAGCCAAACAAATTTTTCTAATTAGTAAAAAAATCCAATTATTGGGTTTTTTAAGAGCAGCGGTCACCTCTCGGCAGTGGGCGGCATACCCTCCGAGAGTATTTCTGCCATGAAAAAGCTTCTCACAAAAAAATGCATTCGCCGTTCGGAGCCGGCATAAAACTGTAGGTCCACCCAATTAGTAGGAAAAACAAAAAGGAGCACACCTCGAATTGGGAGGGAAGCTCGGCCATAAAACTCGTCAGAGTTCTAATAGCGCCATTGTATTATTATATTATGTATGTAGTGTAATTGACAGACGCAACCATACGCATACACTGGAGCAGCCAGGGCCGCGCGCAAGAAAACGTTTAGATCCGCATACGCACACGCATCCGCATACGGCGCATTAGAGTTGGACTATAAAGCAGTGATAGGCAAAATTGAAATGCAACTGTATTAGTGAGAGCGCCGTAATAGCGCAAATCAATTGGTTCGTTTTCGTTTAGTCGCTTGCTGGCCCTCAATGAATGCGGTCGTTTATAAAAACGACAAGCATACGTACATATGTATAAGTAATTATGCTTTTACATATATAAATATACGCAAACAAGCGACATTCACGCACGATGTTGCTACGCCACTTGCTGAGCGACGACTAAATCGTCGTGGCTTTGTTTTTTAAGGCAAGAAATAGATAACTTGGGCTTTCTGAGATTGGGCTCCCAGGTTATGGCTCAATTGTTTGCACGAGAGTTTGCGCCAAAAGCAGCGGGACGTAATGAAATATGCCTCGGAGCTAAGACGAAAGAAGCAGCTAGCGTCGGCGTTTTCAATACGGGGTAAAATCTATGTGCGGCTTAAGCAAGGTGAAGAGCATATGTTGGTTAGTAGCAGAACCGAGGTAATGCTCTTATGGAGCATTCCATGGATTGTACGGGACAGTTTTCGATTTGAATTAAAGGCACACCAAAATGTTAACCAACAAAATATCTGGTGCATTATTAATGTCTGATAAAACTCTTATTAAAAGCAGAAACTTGCTTTTGAAATATTCCTGTATGTGTGAAAAATCTTAAAAAAAGTTGTGTGTTTGTACGCGACAGGGCTGGTCAACCACGATCCTTGGCTTATGCGAACCAGGTGCAATTTTAGGAAAATTAATTGTGCTAGAAAAAAATAAAAATGTAAATGTGATAGCGCTAATATCAAGGTTTATTCACACTACAAAAATATTAGAAATAAGCTTAGGTATTCCAAAAGAATTAAAAATGCTGTAATATAATTTTTTACATGGTTTGTACGGGACATGGTATAAATCTTTACAATTTACAGAAAACCAAAAGTTTATAAAACAAAGTTTCTGGTACACCAATATTGTGTGGCTAATTTCTAAACAAAAGCAGAAGCTTGCATTTAAAAAACTGGTACATGTGTGAGAAATCGAAATGTTTGTACGGGACAAATTTACCATTTTCCATGGAATGCTCCTTATTGGAAGTAGAGCGTCAAAGCAATAATATTTTTTAATTGTTACTGTAGTGTTTATGTTTTAAGTTATGTAAATCAATCAGTTAAATTTATATCTACTCTTTGCCAAACTGTCTTTGTTTGGACACGAGCCAAAATCAGTGAATCTTGGTCGAAAGCAAGGGTATCGGAAAAGAAATAATTAACTCAATTAATAGGGTTATAGAAAAAAGCTTTATTTTCAATAAAGAGTATATATGTACATATGTAAGCTGAAAGAATAGCTAAACTAATATGCACATATACAACGTAAGTAAATAAGAACTCACAAAAGAAAGGTAAAACATACGTTTATATTGTTCTTGTTGTAACTGCGATTGCTGTTGCTGCTGCTTGTCTGGCTGCTGTGGCTGGTTGCGAAGCAGTCGAAAAATAGACTGCCAAATCCGGACAAGCAGAGCAATTAGCGAACCTAATTTCGAAAGAGACCAACAGTAAATTTTTTGTAAGGTTAAAATTAGCATCGAATGCTATGTAGGAAATTTACAGGTGGTTCCCAATTTTGAAGGCTTTTGGCTTCAACATTTCCGCCGGCCTTGCAATACATAGGGATTGCAATAAGAAGCTACAATTCATACTAAATAAGATACCAACAAATATAAATTCATTCAAAATCTTAACCTTCATTGTCTTTCCCAGGAGCGTTTCCTCCTTCCAATAAATACATCAAGTAAAGGCCGTGGCCGTGTCCAACTCCGGCTCGAACGACCAAATACATAAGGATTGCAATAAGAAGCTACAATTCATACTAAATAAATTACCTACACATATAAATTCATTCAAAATCTTAACCTAAAAGATGCGTGCAAAAAAGTGAATTGTTGAGCCAGTTCAATATTTCATTTATTTACATATAATTCAATTATAGAGGGGAATTAAATTTTAGATTGTATTAAATATGTATAAAGATCACACTCAGGAGGGAGTGTTCAATAAATTTAAATATACCTATACCCAGTATGGGGCTAGCGTGCTTTAAAGGGCACTTGGGCCAGAAAGGACCCACCCGAAAATGGTACTTTGGGCTAATGGAAATCCGTGGTGCGCAACAATTTCCGGCTTGATTATTTTATGATACACATCTCCACCCATGATCACAGCAACAGCGGCTGATGTGTGGAAGTTCGGATCAGCCATGCGCATATTGTAGTACTTATTGCGCGTCTGCGTACTAAGATTGTGAGCGGGGGTTTTTAAATCAATATCCGCCAGGACCCTTGTTGACAAAGCAAAGCGCATGTAGGGGTCATGAATAGATGTGATATGAAGCTCACATATCCTTGCCTTTGTTATCGATGTTGTTTTTAATCTGAGCCGATGCACCAGCGCTTGGCACACCTTGCTAGACTGCGAACAAGGATCAAACAGAGCCAGAGTCAAAAACCGCCGCTGTGCTATATGGACGTATACAGCAACCGTGGGCAGCACGGCCACTGTCCCTGAAAGAGGCATTGCCGAGGACGAAGGTTGTCGTTGTGGGGGAGTCGCGAATGCGAGTGTAATAAAGAGTGGTGTTTCCCTCCACAATATTCACACGATCATTTACTGTGAAAAAACTTGGTGATGTGCGAGTAGGATAAACACCGGGAGCAATAGCGATGGAGTATCACCAAGCGTAGCCGCCGCTCGAAGTTGGCATCCAAAAATTTTCAAAAATACCGAAGAGGATGCGAGTTTTGGCAGATGCTGCACTTAAATCCCTTGGATGTTTCAACGTGACGCTTGGGTGGCGGAGATGAAGGTCTCGCTTAGTGGTGACACCGGAACTACTGTTGGTGCATCATCGCTGACCGTGACTGACTCGGGACTTGATTGACTAAAGAAAAAGGGGGCAGACATAGGGCGGGTTATCATTCCTTTGTGGGTACGAATGTCTACAACTCGAGTTCTTTTATCCGATCCTTGACAAATCCTTGTAACCCTGCCCAAGCGCCACACCGTAGGAGGAAGATTTTCTTGGCGAACTACGACCAAGTCATTGACGGCAAGATTCCTTTGTAGCGCTTTTAGGTACTCTTCCTTCCATCGAAGGGACTGCTGCTGGCTAAGTGCTTTGACTTTTGCCACCGATTTATTATAGAAGGCTTCAGAGGAGCAAGTAACGGGCCACCCACAAGAAAGTGGCCAGGAGTGAGTGCTGCACAATCATTGACATTGGTTGAATTAGGGGATATTGGCCGTGAGTTTAAGCAGGCCTCTATTTGACAAAGAAGAGTTTGAAATTCTTCAAAGGTGAATTTTTGTGTGGCAGCGAAGCGGCGCAAGTGGAACTTAAAGCTTTTTACTCCAACTTCCCACAGTCCACCCATATGTGGAGCTCCGGCTGGAATAAAGTTCCATGTAACTTCCTATAAACTATATAAATTGCAGAACGATTCTTGCGTCGCGGTGAGAAATTCCTTGAAATCCTTTTTGAAACCAGTCGAAGCACCCACAAATTTGGTGCCGTTGTCCGATAATATTTGTTTTGGACAGCTGCGTCTAGAGATATGAAGAGCGAAAATGCACCAAGAAAGGCTTGAGTGGAGAGATCGCTTGTAGCTTCTAAATGAATTGCTTTCGTCGAAAAGCACACGAATAAGAAAACATAACCCTTCGTTATTTTGCAAGCCCTCCAAGTGAAGCTTTTAATATCAAAAGGTCCTGCAAAATCAACCCCTGTATTGTGGAAGGGCTTGGATAGAATGGTTCGTTCTTCTAAAAGGGCGGCCATAATTTGGGTTTGATTGTGCCATCTATGGATGACGCAAACTTTACAGTTATGAATGTCTGTCTTGATCAGATTTTTCGCCTTTATAATCCAATATTCCTGTCGGAGGAGGCGTAGTATGGGTTGGTTGCCATCGTGAAGCGAAAGATTATGTAGGAAGGTGACTAACAATTTCGACAGCGGACAACTATACGGCAAGATAATGGGACGCTTTTCGCCATCTGACAACGTGGAGGAGTTTTCTAACCTGCCATTGGCGCGAATAATTCCCTGTTTGTCAAAAAATGGATTCAACGAAAGAATTTGACTTTTTGGAGGTATTGGGATTTTCGACGTTAAATCTTGGTATTCTACGCAAAAGTGCTTCATTTGAGTTACAATTATGAGACGAGTTTTAATCTTTCATTATTCCTCTCCGGAAATAGCTACCGATGAGTATGAATGGAATCTTCGGGTATGCGGATTAGTCATATTGTAGAATCGAAAGACATATCGTCGCTCCCAACGAAGACTAGCACGGTTCGTTGTTCGCGTGGAAGACTAACACACTTCGTTGATTGCGTGGAAGACTAGCACACTTCGTTGTTCGCGTGGAAGACTAGCATGCTTCAGTTCTCTGCGTGGAAGACTAGCACACTTCGTTGTTCGCGTGGAAGACTAGCATGCTTCAGTTCTCTGCGTGGAAGACTAGCACGCTTCGTTGTTCGCCTGGAAGACTAGCATGCTTCAGTTCTCTGCGTGGAAGACTAACATGCTTCACTTGTTTGGGTGGAAACTAACATACTTCTGTTAGTTAGAAATAAGCTTAGGGGTTAAGCACATGAGGAGGATAGTCCGAGGAGTGAAAGATATTTGATAAGTAAGTGCAAGAACAATAATTCATACTGCAATAAAACTTTAAACAGGAACCTTCAGCCAAACTATATGAAAAGTATATGAGTTTCAAATATTCCTAGACTTGTACTAGGCCTACTTTTAAGTATGTGCATAGGTTATGCAAATAAAACCTGGCTTTCGCATCAAATAAAACACCGCGTTAGTTATTGCTCGGAACAACTCAACTCAAAATTTTTCAAAATCGAGTTTTTTTCATAAACGGGCATACGGAATATATCTCTGGAGATTGTTAAAAAAAAACTTTTGAATAACTGTCTCTTTCGACCGAAAAATAACCATTATACCTGGCCCTTTGCCATACGTTTGCTTGTAATGAAAAAAAGTTTTTTGGCTCTCCTGAAAATTTTTGAATTTTGAGTTGTGCCCCTTAATGATTTAGGGTGCGATATATGTAGATATGACTAGTGCTGAGGTACTACACAAAATGTGTGCACAGTGTGTATCTTTGTATTTCTAAAATGTTTTTAAAAAAATAGAACCGTGCTAGTCTTCGTTGGGAGCGACGATATATAAATATAGAGTTCCGAGTAATAACTAACTCGGTGTTTTATTTGATGCGAAAGCCAGGTTTTATTTGCACAACCTATGCACATACTTAAAAGTAGGCCTAGTACAAGTCTAGGAATATTTGAAACTCATATACTATTCATATAGTTTCGCTGAAGGTTCCTGTTTAAAATTTTTGTTGCAGTATGAATTATTGTTCTGCACTTACTTATCAAATATCTTTCACTCCTCGGACTATCCTCCTCATGTGCTTAACCCCTAAGCTTATTTCTAACTAACAGAAGTATGTTAGTTTCCACCCAAACAAGTGAAGCATGTTAGTCTTCCACGCAGAGAACTGAAGCATGCTAGTCTTCCACGCGAACAACGAAGCGTGCTAGCCTTCCACGCAGAGAACTGAAGCATGCTAGTCTTCCACGCGAACAAAGAAGTGTGCTAGTCTTCCACGCAGAGAACTGAAGCATGCTAGTCTTCCACGCGAACAACGAAGTGTGCTAGTCTTCCACGCAATCAACGAAGTGTGTTAGTCTTCCACGCGAACAACGAACCGTGCTAGTCTTCGTTGGGAGCGACGATATGTCTTTCGATTCTACAATATGACTAATCCGCACACCCGAAGATTCCATTCATACTCATCGGTAGCTATTTCCGGAGAGGAATAATGAAAGATTAAAACTCGTCTCATAATTGTAACTCAAATGAAGCACTTTTGCGTAGAATACCAAGATTTAACGTCGAAAATCCCAATACCTCCAAAAAGTCAAATTCTTTCGTTGAATCCATTTTTTGACAAACAGGGAATTATTCGCGCCAATGGCAGGTTAGAAAACTCCTCCACGTTGTCAGATGGCGAAAAGCGCCCCATTATCTTGCCGTATAGTTGTCCGCTGTCGAAATTGTTAGTCACCATCCTACATAATCTTTCGCTTAACGATGGCAACCAACCCGTACTACGCCTCCTCCGACAGGAATATTGGATTATAAAGGCGAAAAATCTGATCAAGACAGACATTCATAACTGTAAAGTTTGCGTCATCCATAGATGGCACAATCAAACCCAAATTATGGCCGCCCTTTTAGAAGAACGAACCATTCTATCCAAGCCCTTCCACAATACAGGGGTTGATTTTGCAGGACCTTTTGATATTAAAAGCTTCACTGGGAGGGCTTGCAAAATAACGAAGGGTTATGTTTTCTTATTCGTGTGCTTTTCGACGAAAGCAATTCATTTAGAAGCTACAAGCGATCTCTCCACTCAAGCCTTTCTTGGTGCATTTTCGCTCTTCATATCTCTAGACGCAGCTGTCCAAAACAAATATTATCGGACAACGGCACCAAATTTGTGGGTGCTTCGACTGGTTTCAAAAAGGATTTCAAGGAATTTCTCACCACGACGCAAGAATCGTTCTGCAATTTATATAGTTTATAGGAAGTTACATGGAACTTTATTCCAGCCGGAGCTCCACATATGGGTGGACTGTGGGAAGTTGGAGTAAAAAGCTTTAAGTTCCACTTGCGCCGCTTCGCTGCCACACAAAAATTCACCTTTGAAGAATTTCAAACTCTTCTTTGTCAAATAGAGGCCTGCTTAAACTCACGGCCAATATCCCCAATGTCAATGATTGTGCGGCACTCACTCCTGGCCACTTTCTTGTGGGTGGCCCGTTACTTGCTCCTCTGAAGCCTTCTATAATAAATCGGTGGCAAAAGGTCAAAGCACTTAGCCAGCAGCAGTCCCTTCGATGGAAGGAAGAGTACCTAAAAGCGCTACAAAGGAATCTTGCCGTCAATGACTTGGTCGTAGTTCGCCAAGAAAATCTTCCTCCTACGGTGTGGCGCTTGGGCAGGGTTACAAGGATTTGTCAAGGATCGGATAAAAGAACTCGAGTTGTAGACATTCGTACCCACAAAGGAATGATAACCCGCCCTATTGTAAAACTGGTAGTCCTTCCCAATTAACGCCACTATGTCTGCCCCCTTTTTCTTTAGTCAATCAAGTCCCGAGTCAGTCACGGTCAGCGATGATGCGCCAACAGTAGTTCCGGTGTCACCACTAAGAGAGACCTTCATCTCCGCCACCCAAGCGTCACGTTGAAACATCCAAGGGATTTAAGTGCAGCATCTGCCAAAACTCTTCGGTATTTTTGAAAATTTTTGGATGCCAACTTCGAGCGGCGGCTACGCTTGGTGATACTCCATCGCTATTGCTCCCGGTGTTTATCCTACTCGCACATCACCAAGTTTTTCCACAGTAAATGATCGTGTGAATATTGTGGAGGGAAACACCACTCTTTATTACACTCGCATTCGCGACTCCCCCACAACGACAACCTTCATCCTCGGCAATGCCTCTTTCAGGGACAGTGACCGTGCTGCCCACGGTTGCTGTATACGTCCATATAGCACAGCGGCGGTTTTTGACTCTGGCTCTGTTTGATCCTTGTTCGCAGTCTAGCAAGGTGTGCCAAGCGCTGGTGCATCGGCTCAGATTAAAAACAACATCGATAACAAAGGCAAGGATATGTGAGCTTCATATCACATCTATTCATGACCCCTACATGCGCTTTGCTTTGTCAACAAGGGTCCTGGCGGATATTGATTTAAAAACCCCCGCTCACAATCTTAGTACGCAGACGCGCAATAAGTACTACAATATGCGCATGGCTGATCCGAACTTCCACACATCCGCCGCTGTTGCTGTGATCATGGGTGGAGATGTGTATCATAAAATAATCAAGCCGGAAATTGTTGCGCACCCCGGATTTCCATTAGCCCAAAGTACCATTTTCGGGTGGGTCCTTTCTGGCCCAAGTACCCTTTAAAGCACGCTAGCCCCATACTGGGTATAGGTATATTTAAATTTATTCAACACTCCCTCCTGAGTGTGATCTTTATACATAATTAATACAATCTAAAATTTAATTCCCCTCTATAATTGAATTATATGTAAATAAATGAAATATTGAACTGGCTCAACAATTCACTTTTTTGCACGCATCTTTTAGGTTAAGATTTTGAATGAATTTATATGTGTAGGTAATTTATTTAGTATGAATTGTAGCTTCTTATTGCAATCCTTATGTATTTGGTCCTTCGAGCCGGAGTTGGGCACGGCCACTGCCTTTACTTGATGTATTTATTGGAAGGAGGAAACGCTCCTGGGAAAGACAATGAAGGTTAAGATTTTGAATGAATTTATATTTGTTGGTATGAATTATTGTTCTGCACTTACTTATCAAATATCTTTCACTCCTCGGACCATCCTCCTCATGTGCTTAACCCCTAAGCTTATTTCTAACTAACAGAAGTATGTTAGTTTCCACCCAAACAAGTGAAGCATGTTAGTCTTCCACGCAGAGAACTGAAGTATGCTAGTCTTCCACGCAGAGAACTGAAGCATGCTAATCTTCCACGCGAACAACGCAGTATGCTAGTTTTCCACGCAGAGAACTGAAGCATGCTAGTCTTCCACGCGAACAACGAAGTGTGCTAGTCTTCCACGCGAACAACGAAGTGTGTTAGTCTTCCACGCGAACAACGAACTGTGCTAGTCTTCCACGCTAACTGAACCGCGCTAGTCTTCGTTGGGAGCGACGATATGATAAAACCCGAAGCGCGCATGGGAAAGATGAAAACGACTCTAAGGGGCCCTCATTGTTTACAACCAAGACATGCGTTTGTATTCTTCTTGCTTCAATTGTGACACTTTCTATATTAACATCTGATGTGATCCATTGGTGAGGGTCTTGAACTAACCAAGGGGGGCCGTGCCACCACAACTCACTCGATTGCAACTCATGGGGGTAGGTTCCTCTGCTGCCCAGATCTGCTGGGTTGTCCTTTGACTCGACATGATTCCAGTGTTCGACTCCTACTATTTCTTGAATTTTGGTGACCGTATTTGCTACAAAGGTTGTCCAAGAACAGGGCCGCTTTCTCGACCAGGAGATAACTATTGTCGAATCTGTCCCACAAAATGTGTTTTCTAATTTACATGGTGGTAGCTCATTCAAAAGTGATCTAAGCATGTCGACCAGCAGAACCGCACCACACAATTCCAGACGAGGAAGTGAGATCGTTTTAATTGGTGCGACTTTGGTTTTCGCGACCAGAAGGTGAGAGGAAATAACACCATCGTTCTCTACACGAATGTATATCACCCCCGCGTATGCCTTTTCCGAAGCGTCGCAAAAGGCATGAATCTGTAAGGATGATTCTATCGCGAAATTCACCCAACGCGGTATTCGAATGTTTTCGATAAATTTGTAATTTTCAACAAAGGCTTTCCATTTTAAGAGTGATTGAGAAGTAATCGCTTGATCCCAGAGAGTAACATCTGACCAAATGTGTTGCATTAGTATTTTGGCTTGGACTACTATAGGAGCTAGCCATCTGGCTGGGTCAAAGAGCTCCGCTATAGATGAGAGGACTTCCCGCTTTGTATAGCTTTCTTTCGGGGGAGCGCCTGTATGGTGAAGAAAAACTGATCTAACTTCGCATTCCATTTTACCCCTAATGCCTTTGTGGTACTTGTATCCTCGAGACCCAAAAACTCCTTATCTAATTGATGTTCATTAGGTATGTCTCTCAAGGTTTCCTTCAAATTTGACGACCACTTTCTTAAAGAGAAACCTGCACTGTTTAGAGCTTCTATCAGCTCATCTCGCGCCTTCAAAGCTATAGGAATACTGTGAAACCCTGCTAACACGTCATCGACAAACATTGAATTTCGTAAAATTTGTGCTCCTAATGTATAAGAGTCTTGCGAATCTTGGGCTAATTGTAAGAGGGTTCTGATGGCTAAGTACGGTGCACCATTAACTCCGAAAGTTACAGTCTTCAGTTGAAAATCCTGAATCTTTCTCTCTGGATCATTTCTGAAGAGAATCCTCTGATATGGTATATGCGAAGGATCTACTAAAATTTGCCAATACATTTTTTGAATGTCGCTTTTAAATGCGTGTCGATACATACGCCACCTTATTGAGTCAAATACGCTTGGAGAGATGGGCCTACATATAAAATGTCATTGAGACAAACTCCGTGTTACTCCGGTGTTACTAGAGGCATTAAAACTGACTCTTAATTTCGTGGAAGTACTTTCTGGCTTCAAAACCGCATGATGGGGAAGGTAAAAATGACAGGGAGAATGTTTAAAGTTTGGGGGATCGATTTTTTCCATGTGACCTAAGTCGACGTATTCACAACTTTGTCATATTATTCTTTCAGAGGAGGATTTTTCGTCATCCGCGACTCATTCTGGATGAATTGTCTGAGAGCAAGCGGTCACGATGAGCCTAGTTTAATATCCGTAGGATAAAATTGTTTAAAAGGAAGCGACACGACGTATCTTTTTGTGGTTTCTGTGTAAAGTTCTTCACAAAACGAATCCTCGTCAGATGGGGTAATCTTTTTCGGGATGTCTTCTAATTCCCAAAATTTTCGAAGTTGGCTATCTAACGAAATGTCCTCTCCCATTGAGACTTTGGTAGCAAAGCAAGAGACGTGTGCAGTGGAACATGCCCCAGTGACAATCCACCCGAACACGGTCCCTTGGGACAGAAGGTTGCAGAGTTCACTGCGTTTTACCCCATCTAACATAACTTTAGGGTACAAATCTCCCCCGATTAAAACCTCGACTGGACCGGTTTGTAAAAAGTTTGGATCTGCCAAAGGTACTTTGGGCAGCAAATCGCGAACGGATTTTTCGATAGTGGTAGAAGGTAAATTGCCTGTAAACTGCGGCAATACTAAGGCCGTCGTTTCTAAGAACAGATTTGGGTCACGAGGTGATCCCAGAACAAATGAGCAAATTCTTGACGAATTATTACAAACTTTTTGGTTTAATCCCGAGATGACAACGTTGGTTTTAGAACACGGGAGTTTCTTCGAAGTCGTTTCGAAATGAACGTTGCTTCAGAAGTTGAATCAACCAGAGATGCTTAACGAACGAACGGATTCTATTTCGTTTTGTTAATTCACAATGCTAAATTATCAAAATGGTCTTGTTTCGTTAATTCGCAACGCTAAATTATCAAAAACCATTTCGTTTCGATAATTGACAAAACTAAATTAATAAATATAATAATAATAATAATACAATGGCGCTATTATAACTCTGACGAGTTTTATGGCCGAGCTTCTCTCCCAATTCGAGGTGTGCTCCTTTTTGTTTTTCCTACTAATTGGGTGGACCTACAGTTTTATGCCGGCTCCGAACGGCGAATGCATTTTTTGTGAGAAGCTTTTTTCATGGCAGAAATACTCTCGGAGGGTATGCCGCCCACTGCCGAGAGGTGACCGCTGCTCTTAAAAAACCCAATAATTGGATTTTTACTAATTAGAAAAATTTGTTTGGCTCGGACCGTGGTTTGAACCCGAGACCTCTGGCATAGCAGGCGAGCACTCTACCCACTGCACCACAGCGGCCACAATTAATAAATGCAACCGGTAAAGTTGAAACGAAGTAAATCAACAAAAAGATTGCCTGCACGAGGTGCATACATACACAGCTGTCACTCAAATCGTAGCAGTTCGTGTGCATATGCATATATGTATGTATGCGAGTATTCGGCCGATTGTTCGCGTCGGCATTGCGAGCGGACTAAGCATTTCAACGTTATAAATTTGGTTATGATAACGCTAATCAACGAAATGAAATTATTTTAATAATTTCTTTTCGCTAATCAACGAAATGGTATTATTTCGATAATTTCATTATCGTTATTTTGCGACAATAAATTATTTTGATAATTGCGTAAACGGTAAAAACCTGAATAGTTTCAACGGAAACGATTGCTTTTTTTCGGTAAACGATAATATTAACGTTACGATGCATCCTTGGAATCAACTAACGCTCGCGCAACGTAGGTTGAGCCTAAGTGGCAAATATGAACCATGGCGGTTCCAAGAGGATCAGATGACAGACCTGACGATTTCAGATTTGCACTATTAGACGACGAACTACTGGGAGGAGTGGACTGTAAATTTATATGAAATGCTTGCGAAGTAGTTCCAGTGGCGGCTTCTGTGGGAGGCTGATTGTTCGTAGGAACTCTGTGAAGTAGCGAGTGGTACTTGTTTTTGCATTTCGAACAAGTGAACTGACTTTTGCAGTCCTTAAGGGAATGGCCTTTTGCCAGACAATTCAGACAGCACTTATGTTTCTTAATTGACGCGAATCAATCATTCACTGAAAGAGCTAAAAATTTAGTACATAAATATGGTTTGAGCAAAGGAAAATAAGAATCGGGTCCCAGTTTTCGATCTCCACTTCATGCATTTTCATAGCACATAAGACTCCATTAATGCTCCTTCAGAGCTGAAGCACTTTCAGTCCGAATTACTGGAAGTGCGAAAAGTTTTTTCAAATGGCTATTGACTAAACCCCGTTTATTTTCATAGACTGCTTTTAGACTTGTCCATGCCATATTAAAACCCTGATTAGTTAATGGCGCTTTACTAACGATTTCGTGTGCTTCGCCACGAGTCTCCTTAAGGAGATTAAAAAATTTTTCTGCATCAGTAATAAGCGCACTATTTATATAAATAGTAGTGAATAAGTCCCTGAAAGATGGTCATGACACATAACCCCATGAAATACTTCTGTGTCACATGGCGGTAAACGTAAACTATTCGACGATGTGGTTACTTGGGCAGAGTTGGAGAAAGCAGCAGCATCTGCTGGGCTGCGCTTTTCACTATTTTCGCTTATACGCGATAAGCAGGTGACATAATCTTTGAAGGATGAAGATTGTTTAGCTTTTACGGCTTCCAATTCATCCTCATCCCCAAGAGTTTGTAAGCATTTATCATATGCCTCCTCCGTTTTAGACCAAAGATCAGCCAATTCTGTTTTCAATATGCCCAACGCAATTTTTGAGTGTTCGCTCAGAACCGTTTCGTCGTATTTTGCATTGAATTCGACAATATTGTCTGAGCACCGGTGAAGTAATTTAAAGCCATATCGATAAAAATGCGATTGGTTTATATAAAAAAAGAGATTACACGAAAATATGAAGAAAACGAGAAAGGAATGATAAGCACCACCAATTAATAGCAAAAAGTAAGCTATTTTAAGAATTTTATATGAACTGGTTCCCAAACGCTCAGTACTAGGCCCAAGGTGACTACTGGGTTGGTGTAATTTTTTTAGGACCTATTGAATCGCGACTGGGTTGCTTGCACTTGTGTAAATATGTATATATGTATGAGCAGTCTTGCTCTTTTATGGAAAAATATGTTGTATATGTATGGACGTATGTAAATACCCTGCAGGGAACACAATAACTAGTGAGCAAAATTTCTAGTTCCGAACTAGCGAAAAGGTGTCAAAAGGGAACTAGATCAATTGTAGTTAGACACTCACCAGTTCTGAAGGAGTGAATTGAGTGACCATTATGAGACACACTTTGATCTGTATGCAATTTCGAAGTGACAAAAATTCTATGAAAACTTTTCGTTAGTTCAATTGTCGTCGGCTTTGTATATTTCTGCAATTCTCAGACGTTTAGTGACGCATTTTATATAAACAGTTTTCTATTTGCATCTTGTATGAAATGAAATTGTTCCCCTAATTATTCTTTTCCGATCCCTCAGGCTTATTTTTAACTTTTTTTTATTTTATTACATTTTAAATATTATTGTAAATTTTTATTAAATAAATAAATAAAAAAATGTTAGTTAAAAAAAAATTAAAAAAAAAAATTATCATCCACCTTGTCACCGACAGGATTCGAACCCGCGCCCCTCAGATTGAAAGGCACATGCGTTAGCCAGTCGGCCATCGCGCAACTTGCATGAAGTGTGTCAGATACTGCACTTAAGCGGCAGATGTAAAACTGTAGAATTTTTAGGTACTTGTAGCTAGTTCAGAACTATCGAAATTGTGCCAATAAACGAACTAGTGAAAACTGTAGAATTTAGTACTAGTTCGGAACTATCGAAAATGTAGTGCAGAGGGTGACAATTGACACCGCATAGGACATCGCCGTGTTAAATTCGCCAATTGATAACATGCAAAAGAGATTTAGCTCGCACTAGTAGTGTCGAAAAATGCACTAGAAGCGACCTAGTTCGGAACTAGAGATTTTCCCTACAGGGTATGTACACCTTTTGGTATATATGGAAATATATTTATATATTGTCGCTCCGGAAGAAGATAGACGCATCTCAGTAATTTGTCGACGAAAAAAGACGCATTAAAAATATGTCGGGGAAGAAAGACGCTTTACAAAACATGTCGACGAAGATAGACGCGTTCAAAAATATGTATTTCGACGAACAGAGACGCGCTATAATTATATACCTATGTATATAATTCGGCGAAGAAAGACGGACGCATTAGCATTATTAACTGCGAAGAAAGACGCATTACCAAACATTTCGATGAAGAAAGACGCATTACAAAATATTTCGAAGAAGATAGACGCATTAACAAATTTTTTTCAGGTGCTCAATAATATAAATATATTTATATTATAACTAGCATACTCGTCAGACGTTGTGCTATCCAACAACACTCTTCTCTGGAATTTGTCAACTGTCCCAAGAAACTGACAAACTAATCATATTGCAGCTTTGGGAACAAACTTCGTATCTCTCTCCCTCTAACTTCCCCCTTCCGTTCTCCTTTTCCTTCTGACTTTCAGTATCTTGCCCCTCTTCCTGACCTTTTCCCAAGCAAAAAAAAAAAACTCATGCAGCACCCATCTTAACTAGTCCGTTTGCTTTGCTCCTTGCCTTCATGCCCCTCATGCATCATTAGGTATTATATACCACAAAGCTCTATTGCATGGATTTCCACTTAAAAGATGGTTACTAGAGTTTAAATCGACCCTTTTTGCATTTACATACATCTACATATTAAAAGGTTTATCCTCTACCCATATCAATATGTAAATCCCTATAATCATTCATAAATCCCAATAAAAGTTATATGTATTTTCTTTTTGTAATTAGTTAAAAAAAACGCATTTTTCTTCTATAAAAATTGCTTAAATGCATCTTTCTTTCTCAAAAATTATTTTAACGAGTCTTTCTTTCTTAAGAAAATCCAACACGTCTTCCTAAAAAATATTTAAATGTGTCTTTCTTAATATTAAAAAAAAAAAATAAAGCGTCTTTCTTCGTTATCAAAAAACTAAAAAGTATTTCTTTCGAAAAATATTTTTAATGCCTCTCTCTTTGAAAAAAAAAAAGTTTGCGTCTTCCTTCCTCAACAAAACACTGCGTCTTTTTTCTTCTATAACTACGATATGTAAAGGAGCACCGAAAAATCTAAATTAAGGGAATTTGCGTGAATTTTTGTTTTTGTTTTTTTGTAGCAAAAAAGTATTAAAATTCCAAGTGAATGGAATTTGAAAAAATATCACGACTGTATGTATGTATGTATGTATGTATGTATGTAAATACAAATGTAAATTTGTGAAGGTGCTGTGCAGATATATATGGTCGTAATTAATCACCAAATTAATGGAAAATTTAAATATATAAGAAATCGAAAATCTTTTAAAAATTATTTTATTTAATTGTTGGGGTAAGTGGAAAAAAATTCAACAACTATTTACAGCGAAGGTTGAGTGTATAGCTATTTCACGAAAAACCATTTTCGATCATCAGCACTCTTTTCGGAAGTGGATGCACCGGGGATTGAACCCGAGTCCATTCCAACTTCAGCCGCAATGACCCAACGGATAAACACACTCGGCCATTGAGACTCTGTGCAAGCTGTTGGATTTTCCCCACTTTTGCCTTTTTTCATTTTCAACAATAACGTTATTGTGTATATGCTTTTGCATATATTCTCCACAAACGTGCTGAATTTTTGTTGTAGGCAGTTCGCAATGAACATTGTTGTTGGTATTTATTTTATGTATATACCAAACAACGTTAACAATTTTACTTGAAAGAGTTTTTAGTGCTTAGCACGAAATTTTTATCTTTAATTCAATTTTTAATTGTTGGGGTAAGTGGAAAAAAATTCAACAACTATTTACAGCGAAGGTTGAGTGTATAGCTATTTCACGAAAAACCATTTTCGATCATCAGCACTCTTTTCGGAAGTGGATGCACCGGGGATTGAACCCGAGTCCATTCCAACTTCAGCCGCAATGACCCAACGGATAAACACACTCGGCCATTGAGACTCTGTGCAAGCTGTTGGATTTTCCCCACTTTTGCCTTTTTCATTTTCAACAATAACGTTATTGTGTATATGCTTTTGCATATATTCTCCACAAACGTGCTGAATTTTTGTTGTAGGCAGTTCGCAATGAACATTGTTGTTGGTATTTATTTTATGTATATACCAAACAACGTTAACAATTTTACTTGAAAGAGTTTTTAGTGCTTAGCACGAAATTTTTATTTTTAATTCAATTTTTAATTGTTGGGGTAAGTGGAAAAAAATTCAACAACTATTTACAGCGAAGGTTGAGTGTATAGCTATTTCACGAAAAACCATTTTCGATCATCAGCACTCTTTTCGGAAGTGGATGCACCGGGGATTGAACCCGAGTCCATTCCAACTTCAGCCGCAATGACCCAACGGATAAACACACTCGGCCATTGAGACTCTGTGCAAGCTGTTGGATTTTCCCCACTTTTGCCTTTTTCATTTTCAACAATAACGTTATTGTGTATATGCTTTTGCATATATTCTCCACAAACGTGCTGAATTTTTGTTGTAGGCAGTTCGCAATGAACATTGTTGTTGGTATTTATTTTATGTATATACCAAACAACGTTAACAATTTCACTTGAAAGAGTTTTTAGTGCTTAGCACGAAATTTTTATTTTTAATTCAATTTTTAATTGTTGGGGTAAGTGGAAAAAAATTCAACAACTATTTACAGCGAAGGTTGAGTGTATAGCTATTTCACGAAAAACCATTTTCGATCATCAGCACTCTTTTCGGAAGTGGATGCACCGGGGATTGAACCCGAGTCCATTCCAACTTCAGCCGCAATGACCCAACGGATAAACACACTCGGCCATTGAGACTCTGTGCAAGCTGTTGGATTTTCCCCACTTTTGCCTTTTTCATTTTCAACAATAACGTTAGTGTGTATATGCTTTTGCATATATTCTCCACAAACGTGCTGAATTTTTGTTGTAGGCAGTTCGCAATGAACATTGTTGTTGGTATTTATTTTATGTATATACCAAACAACGTTAACAATTTTACTTGAAAGAGTTTTTAGTGCTTAGCACGAAATTTTTATTTTTAATTCAATTTTTAATTGTTGGGGTAAGTGGAAAAAAATTCAACAACTATTTACAGCGAAGGTTGAGTGTATAGCTATTTCACGAAAAACCATTTTCGATCATCAGCACTCTTTTCGGAAGTGGATGCACCGGGGATTGAACCCGAGTCCATTCCAACTTCAGCCGCAATGACCCAACGGATAAACACACTCGGCCATTGAGACTCTGTGCAAGCTGTTGGATTTTCCCCACTTTTGCCTTTTTCATTTTCAACAATAACGTTATTGTGTATATGCTTTTGCATATATTCTCCACAAACGTGCTGAATTTTTGTTGTAGGCAGTTCGCAATGAACATTGTTGTTGGTATTAATTTTATGTATATACCAAACAACGTTAACAATTTTACTTGAAAGAGTTTTTAGTGCTTAGCACGAAATTTTTATTTTTAATTCAATTTTTAATTGTTGGGGTAAGTGGAAAAAAATTCAACAACTATTTACAGCGAAGGTTGAGTGTATAGCTATTTCACGAAAAACCATTTTCGATCATCAGCACTCTTTTCGGAAGTGGATGCACCGGGGATTGAACCCGAGTCCATTCCAACTTCAGCCGCAATGACCCAACGGATAAACACACTCGGCCATTGAGACTCTGTGCAAGCTGTTGGATTTTCCCCACTTTTGCCTTTTTCATTTTCAACAATAACGTTAGTGTGTATATGCTTTTGCATATATTCTCCACAAACGTGCTGAATTTTTGTTGTAGGCAGTTCGCAATGAACATTGTTGTTGGTATTTATTTTATGTATATACCAAACAACGTTAACAATTTTACTTGAAAGAGTTTTTAGTGCTTAGCACGAAATTTTTATTTTTAATTCAATTTTTAATTGTTGGGGTAAGTGGAAAAAAATTCAACAACTATTTACAGCGAAGGTTGAGTGTATAGCTATTTCACGAAAAACCATTTTCGATCATCAGCACTCTTTTCGGAAGTGGATGCCCGGGGATTGAACCCGAGTCCATTCCAACTTCAGCCGCAATGACCCAACGGATAAACACACTCGGCCATTGAGACTCTGTGCAAGCTGTTGGATTTTCCCCACTTTTGCCTTTTTCATTTTCAACAATAACGTTAGTGTGTTATTTTATTTAATAAATATGTATTTTTTGCTTTTGTAATTTTTCACCACCGACCGTATATGTATATCTGTGCACATATGTATTTATACGTATGTATGTATATATGCCGCATTATGTACTCGGGCACGAACGAACTTTGCCAATTGGAAACCGGTGAAAGAAAACAAAAATTGGAAAAGAAAATTGATTTCCACTGATATTTTAATTCCGAAACTTTTTGACAACTTTTATTTTCTTGAATTATATTTTATTGAACTAATTATTCATTGTAATTTTTTCTTTTTGGTTGCTTTTGTTATCTTTCACAGTTTCGTTTTTGACCTCTTCAAATTTTCAAATAAAGAAAATAATGGAAACACTTTTTGCACTTTTTATTATCAATTTTTTTTTTTTTTGCCCAACAACTCAACTTTATTGTTTGTGCACGTACCTGTATATATGTTTAATTGTAGTTTTAAATGTTGAAATAGTATGTATGTTGTAGCGATTCCCTTCTTCTGTTTGTTTGTTCGATTATTTGTTGGATAACGGGTATTTGTTCCTACAATGTATGTTTGTTGAAATCCTTGTGAATCGATCCGGCTCGTAAGGACCAAATGTTTGGGCACGAGCCAAAATCAGGGAAGCTCGGTTGAAAGCGAGGGTATCGGAATAGAAAGAATTAACTCAATTAATAGGTGGCTTCCAATCTTGAACACTTTTGGCTTCAACACTTTTAATCTTCTCTTTGTTAATTTCCCTTACTTCCCATCTGTTAACCTTTTTATACTCAGCTGTACTAGTACACAGAGTATTATAGTTTTAATCACATAACGGTGGATTGTAACAGAATGAAATAATCGAGATAGATATAGACTTATATATATCAAATGATCAGGGTGAAAAGAGAAATCGATTGAGCCATGTCCGTCCGTCCGTCCGTCTGTCCGTCCGTCCGTCTGTCCGTCCGTCCGTCCGTCTGTAAACACTCTAACTCGCGCAAAAATTGAGATATTTTGATGAAATTTGAAATGCAAGTTGGTATGGTGACTGGGACGGTTGGTATTGAAAATGGGCGAAATCGGACCATGACCACGCCCACTTTTCCTATATAGAAGAAATCGGAAATTTGGTATCTCAGTCACTAATATAGCTGGAGCGATCAAATTTCACCCACGTGTTGAGCTCAGGCCCCTAGGAAGAAATTTGATGAAATTTTGGAAAATGGGCGGTACCACGCCCACTTATTAAGGGTCAAACCTTGAAAGTTTTATATGTCATAACTCAGAAACCATTGAAGATATATCGATGAAATTTGGTACGCGTGATTAACTTACTTAGGCAAAGGTTTGGACGGAAAATAGTTAAAATCGGTTTACGGCCACGCCCAATTTTATATATGTGTATTATAAAGTGACCTTTTAAAAACATTTTAAGCCATATCTCTGTCAAATATAAAGATCTATCATTGAAATTTTGTCGCATGAGCCCAACTATGGACATAAAACAAAAAACACAAAAATTTTGGAAAATGGGCGGTGCCACGCCCACTTATTAAGGGGCAAACATTGAAAGTTTTATGAGTCATAACTCAGAAACCGTTGAAGATATCGTCGTACCATACGAAAACTAACATATTTAAAATTTCTGGCGAAAGCTATCAATAAAAAAAATTCTGTACGAAAAGTAGAACTTTTGACTTTTGGCCGACGAAAAGTAATAAAATCGAGTTTTGGCTGACGAAAAGTAATAAAATCGACTTTTGACTGACGAAAAGTATCAGTAATTATATACTGTTTTTACATTAAAATTGTTGTTGTTTAAACGAAATTGATAGTTTTCGTCAGCCAAAAGTGGATTTTATTACTTTTCGTCAGCCAAGACTCGATTTTATTACTTTTCGTCGGCCAAAACTTGAACTTTTTACTTTTCGTCAGCCACAAAAAATCTGATGTTAGTTTTCGTATGGTACGACGATATATCGATGAAATTCGGTACGCGTAATATAATTACTTAGTCAAATGTTTGAACGAAAAATTTCCAAAATCGGTTGAGGGCCACGCCCACTCTTATATATGTGTATTATAAAATGACCTAATAAAAACATTTTAAGCGATATCTCTGTCAAATATAAAGATATATCATTGAACTTGTATGATAGGAGTACAACTGTGGACATAAAACGAAAAACACAAAAATTTTGGAAAATGGGCGTGGCACCGCCTCCTTTTAGAAGCAGGAATATGCGAGATTTCTTAGCCTATAACTCGACAAATAATTGAGATATTATGACGAAACTTGGTGTGTACACTATTATTACTTGTGGTAATACATGTTCAAAATTTTAGCGAAATCGGTTGACGACCACGCCCACTTTTATACATGGGAACTATAAAGTGGCCTAATAAAAACATTTTAAGCGATATCTCCGTCAAATATAAAGATAATTCATTGAAATTTTGTGACATGAGTTCTGCAATAGACCGTAAACAAAAAATAGAAAAATTTTGGAAAATGGGCGTGGCACCGCCTCTTTTTAGACAAAGAAATATACGAGATTTCTTAGCCTATAACTCGACAAATAATTGAGATATTATGACGAAACTTGGTTTATATACTTTTATAACTTGTGTTAATAGACACGCAGAAATTTATTGAAATCGGTTTATGACCACGCCTACTTTTTAACAAAGATATTTCTGGAACACCCTTTAGGAATTTGTAACGTGGCATCTTTATAACTAGAAGTCATAAAGAAATGAAATCTTGCGCAAATAATAATATTCATATGCTTAGTTGGATGACTGATAAAAATGTTGAAAATGGGCGTGGCTACGCCCACTTTATGCAGCACTCGCTTTATATAAAGTACACCGTGTTTCTATCAAACGCAAACAAACACTGAAAGCATACAGCTGAGTATCTAATGTTCGATTCCACTCGAACTTAGGCTTCCTTACTTGTTATTTATATTTTTCAGACTACTTTATTTGATCTGTTTTTATACCTTTCATGAGAATGAAATGGTATTATAACTTAGTGCCAAAAAATTTTTGTCGAAAGTACCAGAAGGAAGCGTGGGGGACCCACCAAAATATATACCGATATGGTCAGAATCACGAGCTGAGTCGATTAAGCCATGTCCGTCTGTCCGTCTGTCCGTCTGTCTGTCTGTCCGTCCGTCCGTCTGTGTGAACGCAAACTAGTCTCTCAGTTTTTGATATATCTGAATGGAATTCGGAATACAGGTATGTTGTTATATGCAGCTGATCATTTGTCGGAACCGGCCGAATCGGACCTCTATAACATATAGAAAATAACCTATTATTCAGATATACATGAAATTTTTGGATGTAATTTGTATATAACTTCCCCATTTAAACAGCTAAGGACATGAAACTTTGAAGTATTTGTACCCATATGGGGCCAAACTGGATTACAGAAAATTGTTAAGATCGGACCACTATAACATATAGCTCCCCTACAACCGATTGTTCAGATATGGACATTTTGGTGTATAACTCCTCCATTATAACAGCTAACGGCGTGAAATTTTGAAGTATTTTTACCCATATGGACCTAAACGGGATTACCGAAAATTGTCTAGATCGGACCACTATAACATATAGCTCCCATACAACCGATTGTTCAGATATGGACATTTTGGTGTATAACTCCACTATTTTAACAGCTAACGGCGTGAAATTTTAAAGTATTTGTACCCATATGGGCCCAAACGGGGTTACCGAAAATTGTCAAGATCGGACCACTATAACATATAGCTCCCCTACAACCGATTGTTCAGATATGGACATTTTGGTATATAACTCCTCCATTATAACAGCTAACGGCGTGAAATTTTGAAGTATTTGTACCCATATGGGCCCAAACTGGATTAACGAAAATTGTCAAGATCGGACCACTATAACATATAGCTCCCATACAACCGATTGTTCAGATATGGACATTTTGGTGTATAACTCCTCCATTATAACAGCTAAGGGCGTGAAATTTTGAAGTATTTGTACCCATATGGGTCCAAACGGGATTACCGAAAATTTTCAAGATCGGACCACTATAACATATAGCTCCCATACAACAGATTGTTCAGATATGCACATTTTGGTGTATAACTCCTCCATTATAACAGCTAATTGCGTGAAATTTTGAAGTATTTGTACCAATATGGGCCCAAACGGGATTACCGAAAATTTTCAAGATTGGACCACTATAACATATAGCTCCCATACAACCGATTGTTCAGATATGCACATTTTGGTGTATAACTCCTCCATTATAACAGCTAAGGGCGTGAAATTTTGAAGTATTTGTACCCATATGGGCCCAAACGGGCTTACCGAAAATTGTTAAGATCGGACCACTATAACATATAGCTCCCCTACAACCGATTGTTCAGATATGGACATTTTGGTGTATAACTCCTCCATTATAACAGCTAACGGCGTGAAATTTTGAAGTATTTTTACCCATATGGACCCAAACGGGATTACAGAAAATTGTCAAGATCGGACCACTATAACATATAGCTCCCATACAACCGATTGTTCAGATATGGACATTTTGGTGTATAACTCCTCTATTTTAACACTAACGGTGTGAAATTTTGAAGTATTTGTACCCATATGGGCCCAAACGGGATTACCGAAAATTGTCAAGATCGGACCACTATAACATATAGCACCCATACAACCGATTGTTCAGATATGGACATTTTGGTGTGTAGCTCCTCAATTTAAATAGCCAAGACACCATTTTTTCTAATAAATCTTTCCATAAATAACCCACAGAATTAAAATTATAAATTAAACTTAATCAGGCTATGTACATACATAGGTAACTTTTCATTTCCCCACTCATGAAAGGTATGAAGTCTTCGGTACGGCCGAAGACAGCCGCGCTTTTACTTGTTTTTTTGTATAAAATGCATACATTATTCTCCTGTTTCCAAGTGCTTGTATCTTTTTGTAGTTGTTGCATCAGTACATGATAATCCACAACCACACTAGAAAATATGCCCGCAGTATTGATGGAAATCACAAGGTTTTAATTGATATCTGTATCTGCATCTGTATTATAAAGTGACCTTTTAAAAACATTTTAAGCCATATCTCTGTCAAATATAAAGATCTATCATTGAAATTTTGTCGCATGAGTCCAACTATGGACATAAAACAAAAAACACAAAAATTTTGGAAAATGGGCGGTGCCACGCCCACTTATTAAGGGGCAAACATTGAAAGTTTTATGAGTCATAACTCAGAAACCGTGGAAGATATCGTCGTACCATACGAAAACTAACATATTTAAAATTTCTGGCGAAAGCTATCAATAAAAAAAATTCTGTACGAAAAGTAGAACTTTTGACTTTTGGCCGACGAAAAGTAATAAAATCGAGTTTTGGCTGACGAAAAGTAATAAAATCGACTTTTGGCTGACGAAAAGTACCGGTAATTATATACTGTTTTTACATTAAAATTGTGGTTGTTTAAACGAAATTGATAGTTTTCGTCAGCCAAAAGTGGATTTTATTACTTTTCGTCAGCCAAGACTCGATTTTATTACTTTTCGTCGGCCAAAACTTGAACTCTTTACTTTTCGTCAGCCACAAAAAATCTGATGTTAGTTTTCGTATGGTACGACGATATATCGATGAAATTCGGTACGCGTAATATAATTAATTACTTAGTCAAATGTTTGGACGAAAAATTTCCAAAATCGGTTGAGGGCCACGCCCACTCTTATATATGTGTATTATAAAATGACCTAATAAAAACATTTTAAGCGATATCTCTGTCAAATATAAAGATATATAATTGAAATTTTATGATAGGAGTCCAACTGTGGACATAAAACGAAAAACACAAAAATTTTGGAAAATGGGTGTGGCACCGCCTCCTTTTAGAAGCAGGAATATGCGAGATTTCTTAGCCTATAACTCGACAAATAATTGAGATATTATGACGAAACTTGGTGTGTACACTACTATTACTTGTGGTAATACATGTTTAAAATTTTAGCGAAATCGGTTGACGACCACGCCCACTTTTATACATGGGAACTATAAAGTGGCCTAATAAAAACATTTTAAGCGATATCTCCGTCAAATATAAAGATAATTCATTGAAATTTTGTGACATGAGTTCTACAATAGACCGTAAACAAAAAATTGAAAAATTTTGGAAAATGGGCGTGGCACCGCCTCTTTTTAGACAAAGGAATATACGAGATTTCTTAGCCTATAACTCGACAAATAATTGAGATATTATGACGAAACTTGGTTTATATACTTTTATAACTTGTGTTAATAGACACGCAGAAATTTATTGAAATCGGTTTATGACCACGCCTACTTTTTAACAAAGATATTTCTGGAACACCCTTTAGGAATTTGTAACGTGGCATCTTTATAACTAGAAGTCATAAAGAAATGAAATCTTGCGCAAATAATAATATTCATATGCTTAGTGGGATGACTGATAAAAATGTTGAAAATGGGCGTGGCTACGCCCACTTTATGCAGCACTCGCTTTATATAAAGTACACCGTGTTTCTATCAAACGCAAACAAACATTGAAAGCATACAGCTGAGTATCTAATGTTCGATTCCACTCGAACTTAGGCTTCCTTACTTGTTATTTATATTTTTCAGACTACTTTATTTGATCTGTTTTTATACCTTTCATGAGAATGAAGTGGTATTATAACTTAGTGCCAAAAATTTTTTGTCGAAAGTACCAGAAGGAAGCGTGGGGGACCCACCAAAATATATACCGATATGGTCAGAATCACGAGCTGAGTCGATTAAGCCATGTCCGTCTGTCCGTCTGTCCGTCTGTCTGTCTGTCCGTCCGTCCGTCTGTGTGAACGCAAACTAGTCCCTCAGTTTTTGATATATCTGAATGAAATTCGGAATACAGGTATGTTGTTATATGCAGCTGATCATTTGTCGGAACCGGCCGAATCGGACCACTATAACATATAGAAAATAACCGATTATTCAGATATACATGAAATTTTTGGATGTAATTTGTATATAACTTCCCCATTTAAACAGCTAAGGACATGAAACTTTGAAGTATTTGTACCCATATGGGGCCAAACTGGATTACAGAAAATTGTTAAGGTCGGACCACTATAACATATAGCTCCCCTACAACCGATTGTTCAGATATGGACATTTTGGTGTATAACTCCTCTATTTTAACAGCTAACGGCGTGAAATTTTGAAGTATTTGTACCCATATGGGCCCAAACGGGATTACCGAAAATTGTCAAGATCGGACCACTATAACATATAGCTCCCATACAACCGATTATTCAGATATACATGAAATTTTTGGATGTAATTTGTATATAACTTCCCCATTTAAACAGCTAAGGACATGAAACTTTGAAGTATTTGTACCCATATGGGGCCTAACTGGATTACAGAAAATTGTTAAGGTCGGACCACTATAACATATAGCTCCCCTACAACCGATTGTTCAGATATGGACATTTTGGTGTATAACTCCTCCATTATAACAGCTAACGGCGTGAAATTTTGAAGTATTTTTACCCATATGGGCCCAAACGGGATTACCGAAAATTGTCAAGATCGGACCACTATAACATATAGCTCCCATACAACCGATTGTTGAGATATGGACATTCTGGTGTATAACTCCTCTATTTTAACAGCTAACGGTGTGAAATTTTGAAGTATTTGTACCCATATGGGCACAAACGGGATTACCGAAAATTGTCAAGATCGGACCACTATAACATATAGCACCCATACAACCGATTGTTCAGGTATGGACATTTTGGTGTGTAGCTCCTCAATTTAAATAGCCAAGACACCATTTTTTCTTATAAATCTTTCCATAAATAACCCACAGAATTAAAATTATAAATTAAACTTAATCAGGCTATGTACATACATAGGTAACTTTTCATTTCCCCACTCATGAAAGGTATGAAGTCTTCGGTACGGCCGAAGACAGCCGCGCTTTTACTTGTTTTTTTGTATAAAATGCATACATTATTCTCCTGTTTCCAAGTGCTTGTATCTTTTTGTAGTTGTTGCATCAGTACATGATAATCCACAACCACACTAGAAAATATGCCCGCAGTATTGATGGAAATCACAAGGTTTTAATTGATATCTTGTGTAAGCAATCTAAAGGTCTCAATGTGGTGCACTTCAATGCCCGTAGCCTAAATAACGATAAATTAGGCTACGTTAGGGATGTCTTTGGGGGGTCAGATGTAGATGTTATATGCGTAGGCTTGCCATAATTTTTTCATCCCAATGCCTGACTAAATCGAAATGAAAACAGCCTAAAGTTAGAAAACCATAAAATTCATTCAAGTATATTTAGCAGTCTAAAAATTACAAGTGACATATATGTATATATGTAAATTTGTCACATTTAAAAAACAATTCACTTATGATAAACGAAAAAAAAAATAAATTAATTAAATTAAATAAAGGTACTGTTGTTTAGTTTCAAAAACACGAGAAAATAATACATAGAAGGTACCATGGTAGATATACCAGGTAGACGCAGGGGCGAATTCAAAAAATACCCATGTATTTTGTTATTGTAATTGGTAGAGTGTAATGTCAAAATGATATTTCGCTGTGGTTAAAACTTGAATTCGCTTGGGACTCGCTCATTCCTATTGGCCATGATTATAATTCGCTTGGATTTTGACATTACACTCTACCTTTGGAAATAAATAAATAATAGCTTAAAAAAGCTAAAAAACACGCTTTAATCTTAAAAATCGTACTAAAAATTGAGAAATAATTTAATTAGAAGCAAAATGATGAACGAAAATATAAGTATTTAAGGAAAAGCGTCGGGTGCTCGGTATTTCAAAAAATATTTAAAATCAGTGTTTTTTTTACTAATATTTTGATTTTGACTTTTTTGAGATTCATATATCGTACTCTTCAATTTCGCTACTAGGTATATTTTTGTACTAGCTGTACGAATCGAATATTTTCATGTTCAAATATTATTGAGCACCCTCACGCTTTTCCTTAAATGCTTATATTTTCGTTTATCATTTTGCTTCTAATTAAATTATTTCTCAATTTTTAGTACGATTTTTAAGATTAAAGCATGTTTTTTTAGTTTTTTTAAGTTATTATTTATTTTTAACTTTTTAGTTCAATTTTTCATTAAAGGATGTTTTATGCGGACGCAAGAATAAAAGTAAAAAGAAGTCTGATGAAGGGATGTGGTGATCTCCGAAATAGATCTACATACATATGTATTTATAACTTCTACCAAAAATATTAATTTGTCACATAAATGTTTTCCTTATAAAAAAAAAACATTGGTCATAAGAGCTCAAAAATGAAGCCTAAACAAAAAAATTTCAACTAATACGAGTATGTACTATGTGTATCGAATCAAAACTATTTCGGTGTTTAATCGGAGATACCCACATAGCATTTGGAAGATTGTTTTAGGAAAACTCACTCTACTGAGACTTTTTCGATCACTTTTGATGATCAAAAACTGATTAATCACCACCACGATTAGAAGAAGTCTCGGAAATGAGCCAGACAAGCGATTGAAAACTGATTTTATTTTTTATCGTGTAAAAATCACCTTTCTGAGTCCTTTTCGAGCCCCTTTGAAGATTAAAAACGGAATCTATCACCTTAACGATTAGAAGAAGTCTCGGAAATGAGTCAGACAAGCGATTGAAAACTGATTTTATTTTTTATCGTGTAAAAATCACCTTTCTGAGTCTTTTTCGAGCCTCTTTGGGGATTAAAAACGGAATCTGTCACCTTGACGATTAAAAGAAGACTCGATAATGAGTCAGACAAGCGATTGAAAACTGATTTTATTTTTTATCGCGTAAAAATCACCTTTCCGAGTCTTTTTTGAGCTCCTTTGGTGACTAAAAAATAATTTATCACAATTTGGTCATGCTGAAGATCGAAATGTGATCGTTTACTTTACATTTTGAGAGAAAAAAATATATTATTTAGTCAGCTTTGCCCATAAGGTTATAATTTTCCAAAAAAAATTTCATTAAAATAACAAAACGGCTGTAAAACTAACGTGAAATTTAAGAAAAAAGGATTAGAAAAAAATAAGTAAGTAAGACAATATTATTATAAAGAGGTGATGTCAGCTAAAAAAATTAAAAGATTGGCAAAAAAAGAAGCCATTAAATTAATTTAAAATACATATAGGATTAATCACTCAACTCTATGGGTGAAATTTCTTGTAGGACCCCATTAATATACCTATACATATTTACTTTATTCGCAGATATATGTCATCTGAAATATAAAAGCACGAATGCGGAAATGAACGGGGTGCTACAAAAGCATTTTGTGCATGCCAATGACAGAATAAGAAAGAGAAAGCAGTGCAAAACATTAGAAGGATCAAAGCATCCACGCAAGGAGTGAAAGAGACAAACATATGTATACACATGCATACAAACATACATTCATACACATATACATACATATTTTATAATTTAAAATAAATTATTTACTTATGTATCTTAATTTGTAACTAACAACATTAATTAAATAATGAATAAATATACACACCTTAAAATGCGCGTTATAATATACATACATATGTAATACTTACTTAATAAAATTTGGATTAAAATTATTTTACCTCAAATAATGGACTCCTTATTTGCTAAATAGTTATAGGCTAATATATATGGTAAGGCTAAAGTAATAGAACAGGATATCAGGAAAACGATTCAAAATCACCCAGAAAATGACTCAAATATGACCAAAAAACGATTCAAAAACGATCAGAAAACGATTCAAAAATTACGAAAAAAAGATTCAAAAACGATCAAAAAACGATTAAAAAATGACCAAAAAAAGATTCAAAAACGATCAGAAAACGATTAAAAAATTACCAAAAAGAGATTCGAAAACGATTCAAAAATTACCAAAAAGAGATTCGAAAACGATCAGAAAACGTTTCAAAAATTACCAAAAAAAAAGATTCAAAAACGATCAGAAAATGATTCAAAAATTACCAAAATAAGATTCAAAATCGAAAAAAATAAAATCGAAAGGGACTCGGAAATGATAAAAATAAGATTAAAATAAGACTCGAAAACGACTCCCCAAGAAGAGCTCGACGTAGGGTACCATTTTCTACAGACGAGAGGCTCTTTTATGATCAGAAAATGAGCGCATTTTCCATTATTTTAAACGTGCATAGGGATCGAAAAAGACTGGAATATGATCAAAAAATTCATAAAATGCTATGTGGGTATGTTCTTCTTTATTTGCCTAGGGATATTCACAATGAACAGTCAGTGCTCTAAAATATTCTCATTGTCCTATAATCACTTTCATATTTTCTTGTATACCAAAAATAGTAAAATATTTCTTGAAAATAAAAATAGCCAAACACATGTGAAAGTTACCAACCACCAGCAGAGAAAAAATAACCTATTTTGGTAATTACCAAGTTCGGCAGCCATGCTATAAGTGCTATAAATAGAATTTGAACAAAAAAAACCAGTTCTTGCTTTGCATACGTATGTATGTACTAGGGATTCCAATCCTGGGATCCCGAAATCCCCGGATCCCGCCCTTTTGGACACCCCGAAAATCCCGGGATCGCTAGAATTTTATCCCGGGATTTTTGGGATAAGATAAAGACAGAATATTCCCCTATTATAGCAAAGAAAAGTTGTAATTTATATAATTTTTAGTGGTCTCAGATCTGTATACTAATAGCATTTCCTATTCTGCATGAAAATGTTGCATTATTACATTGCACCATTAACAACATGTGCCCTGTGCCCTATAAATGTTGAATTTTTCATGTGATGAATGAAACAAAAATAATGCAATGTGCTAAGAGCAGAAGATGTTGCCCCGTAGTCGGCCCAGTTTTATATTTTGTCAATAGAACAAACAGCCTTAAAAAAGTGTTGAGTCTGTGTGGAAGAGAACAAAAAATGTGACAGCCCGAAGAAAGTGCGACATTTTTGCCAGAATAAAAAAGTGCATTAGTCAAAGTAAGGATTAATATTTTTGATGTTTTTTTTAATAATCAAATTTTTTTTGCGTGAAGTACGCGTTGTAAAGAAACGTACATTAGGTATTTTTAAAGCCTTTAGAATTCTTGTGGTAAAATTCATTTGATAATTTCTATTTCCTGATTTTTGGTCATTTATTTCCCAAAAGGTTTTTGGAATTTTCCCATATGGAAAGTAAATAATGGAAGAAAATGCAAACAAAATTTTAATTAGACTTGATAGTTTTACATTACTCTACTAAAATTAAATACGCAGCTGCATCCTCGGAATTCATATCAAAATATGTGCCTCCGATTTTTAAATATTTTCGGAAGTTGCATTAATTTTCAGAATTTTTCGGCAAGCTTGGAAATATTCGCTTAATATGTCGTTAAATTCTAAAAATTTTTATTGGAAATTATCAAATGGTCGCAAACCTTTTTATCCTAATATCCTAAAAGTACTAACTATAAAGGAAAATGTTTTGTTCACCAAATGTATTTAATTTTCTTTGTTGATTATGTTTTTTAAAGTAACTCTTAAGTGTTGTTAAATAATAAGCATGATATTACGTTCCTATTTTATTTTGTTAGTAATGAAATAATAAACAAGTAAGGAAGCCTAACTTCGAGTGGAATCGAACATTAGATACTCAGCTGTATGCTTTCAGTGTTTGTTTGCGTTTGATAGAAACACGGTGTACTTTATATAAAGCGAGTGCTGCATAAAGTGGGCGTAGCCACGCCATTTTCAACATTTTTATCAGTCATCCAACTAAGCATATGAATATTATTATTTGCGCAAGATTTCATTTCTTTATGACTTCTAGTTATAAAGATGTCACGTTACAAATTCCTAAAGGGTGTTCCAGAAATATCTTTGTTAAAAAGTAGGCGTGGTCATAAACCGATTTCAATAAATTTCTGCGTGTCTATTAACACAAGTTATAAAAGTATATAAACCAAGTTTCGTCATAATATCTCAATTATTTGTCGAGTTATAGGCTAAGAAATCTCGTATATTCCTTTGTCTAAAAAGAGGCGGTGCCACGCCCATTTTCCAAAATTTTTCTATTTTTTGTTTACGGTCTATTGTAGAACTCATGTCACAAAATTTCAATGAATTATCTTTATATTTGACGGAGATATCGCTTAAAATGTTTTTATTAGGCCACTTTATAGTTCCCATGTATAAAAGTGGGCGTGGTCGTCAACCGATTTCGCTAAAATTTTGAACATGTATTACCACAAGTAATAATAGTGTACACACCAAGTTTCGTCATAATATCTCAATTATTTGTCGAGTTATAGGCTAAGAAATCTCGCATATTCCTGCTTCTAAAAGGAGGCGGTGCCACACCCATTTTCCAAAATTTTTGTGTTTTTCGTTTTATGTCCACAGTTGGACTCCTATCATAAAATTTCAATGATATATCTTTATATTTGACAGAGATATCGCTTAAAATGTTTTTATTAGGTCATTTTATAATACACATATATAAGAGTGGGCGTGGCCCTCAACCGAATTTGGAAATTTTTCGTCCAAACATTTGACTAAGTAATTGTATTACGCGTACCAAATTTCATCGATATATCTTCAACGGTTTCTGAGTTATGACTCATAAAACTTTCAATGTTTGCCCCTTAATAAGTGGGCGTGGCACCGCCCATTTTCAAAAATCTTTGTGTTTTTTGTTTTATGTCCATAGTTGGACTCATGCGACAAAATTTCAATGATAGATCTTTATATTTGACAGAGATATGGCTTAAAAGGTTTTTAAAAGGTCACTTTATAATACACATATATAAAATTGGGCGTGGCCGTAAACCGATTTTAACTATTTTCCGTCCAAACGTTTGCCTAAGTAAGTTAATCACGCGTACCAAATTTCATCGATATATCTTCAATGGTTTCTGAGTTATGACATATAAAACTTTCAAGGTTTGACCCTTAATAAGTGGGCGTGGTACCGCCCATTTTCCAAAATTTCATCAAATTTCTTCCTAGGGGCCTGAGCTCAACACGTGGGTGAAATTTGATCGCTCCAGCTATATTAGTGACTGAGATACCAAATTTCCGATTTTTCCTATATAGGAAAAGTGGGCGTGGTCATGGTCCGATTTCGCCCATTTTCAATACCAACCGTCCCAGTCACCAGAGGCGGATTATCCCTAAGGCAAACTAGGCACTTGCCTAGGGGCGCGTAGTTACAAGGGGCGCGCGAGCTCAGAATTTTTAAACAAATAAAGAAAATAACATATCGACGATTAAGAATTAAAGCTGATCTATAATAGATCGATAATAGATAAATCGATTATATTGCACAAGCATCGATATATTGTGCAATATTGCGCATTTGTTGCGTCGTCAGGCTTGCCAGTACTGGCGATTTGTCGCCAAATTGGCGATTTCTTACAAACTTTGGCGACCAATTTATGAAAATTGGCGATGGCGACTTTTTCGGCGATTATCAAAATATTAGATTATATTAATAAAAAAAGCAATTACTTTTTCAAGCCTTTTTCTCAAATTTTGAAAGTTTCTTCATACAAATTTTTGTCAAATTACAAAAAATTTGAGAAATAGCAATTGCTTTTTGTTTATTAATACGACCCATTATCTCCACTTTGCCAATAAATCTTACGATATGTAGAGATCTATTGAGAAAATAAATATAAATACTCTGGCAACCATTTTCTGCACACTTGAGTGCAAACCAAAATTTTGGTCTGCACACTCGCCTATCCACGATACGACGGTCTGTACAACTTTGACACCCTACGGGACAGTGAGCTTCAGCTGACACCGCACGTGCTGTTCATCGCTGACATATGTTTTGTGCATCGTCGACAGCACTTTCTTAAGGGCCTTGTGAGAAAAGTGATGCCTGGCTTTGCGTACGTGTGATCTTGCATCACCTTCTCTCTTATGTACTTTGGCTATCTATTCAAAATAGGTTTGTCTCTTTTACTCCAATCACAAGTGATCAAAAACAATAACCCTCTAGTTAGCAGCATAGTTTATATCTATAAGTTGCGACACTCTCAGCTGATCGTTTGGCATGTTGTGCCTGTCACCCATGTAGTGCTGTGCAAAAGTTACAAAAAAAAATTTAAATGAATTTTGAAATCGTTAAATCTTTAAAATTATTGGGTGAATTGAAGTTGTAATGCTATATTTGTAGCAATAATAACAAAAAATTAACATATTTTTGAGTTTTAATTGATTTTATTAGGAATTTTGGCAATTTTCTTGTGAAGATTTTGCTACGTTTGAATACAACACTGTGGTCGATTCTTCTTCATATTTGGTTTATATAGTTTCCCATTCTCCCATTGACACATAATGTGCCTGTCACTTTTTGCAACAACAATTCCCATGGTTGAAATTTGTTTTGATGGGAATACAGTGAGTCACAGTGAAAGTGAGGCATCATTTATACAGAAATTTTTATTATTAAATATCTTTGTTAACAATTACTTGACTTTCCTAATTTTTGCGACGGAAAACTTTCAACAACATGCCAGAAATTATGAAAAACATACACATATATACGCGTCACAATCAAAGTAAGCTTTCTGGCAACTCCAATTTAAATACTTAAGGTTTCTCTCTAGAACACCGATTATTATTTTTCTCTTATATATTTTTACAGTTCACATTTTACATTATATTTTAATTATATAAAAAAAACAAGATCGGGCAATTTTCCTCCGTTTTTAAAAGGTGTACTTATCATACGGCCACAAACATACGGACAGACAGACAGACAGACAGACAAAAATTCTAAAAATGGTTGATTTGGATTCTACTGGCTTAATAATGCTTCCCCCAATAATTTTTTTCTCGATATCTGCAATGTACAGACATCGACCTGTTACAATTTTATTATATGTAGAGATTAACAAATTATCTAAGCTTTTACATCATCTATATCTACATCTACACTAATATTATAAAGAGGAAAGATTTTGATTGTTAGGGTTTAAAACAACTAGGTAGTAGAGCTCCAGATTTTTTTTGAACATTTTCGAGTAGCCCGAACAAATGTTGTTCAAATGCTCGAACAGTCGTTTGTTTGTTTATTACCCGTATGTTTCTACGGGCATTTGAACAATTCGGGCATTTTGAAGTTTGTTTTTTTATTTTGTTTATTATTTTTTTTCTTCTTCATATGTAGTTGTTTTTATTTTTGTTTTTTCGATACACATTTTTTTTGTTTGTAAGCTCGAATGCTCGAATGGTTGTACGGGCATTTGAACAACAAACGGGCTTCAAACAAAAACGATCAATTCGATTTGTTCGATACCCGGGTATCTAGAGCTCTACTAGGTAGTTAAAATTTATAGTATTATGATGGCCATTTATGGTCGGTACAGGGGCGCCGAGAAGTGGCTGCCTAGGGCGCTCTGGACCTTTAATCCGCCACTGGTTAAATGTGCAAAACAGCCTGGCAATTGTTTGTATGGGAAAAATGTTAGCCTATTAATATATAGATAGTGGGCACATTTGCCAACGAAGCAAAAACGAAGTAAATCAAAAATGGTACAAAACTAAAAACTTTATTTATTAATTATAAAGAAATTAAATAATTTATAGAAAAAAATATATGCCTATGCACTGCTCCTCACTCATACGAAAACATCCATATCAATTTTATGTGGATATGAGTATGTTAAATGTGCTAAACAGCCTGGCAATTGTTTGTATGGGAAAAATGTTAGCCTATTAATATATAGATTATTGTGAAACATATAAATCCGTCAATATAAAGAAATCTAGCGTGAACCTACATGATTTCATAGAGTTCTTGCAGAATTTTACACCAGATCAGGGCAGCGACATAGGCGTTTTGAAATTCAAAAAAATGCAGGACATACAAAAAATGTTGAAATTTGTACCACCGATTCATCACCCCTTTTACCTGTCTCTCCACATGTAAACCGCAGAGATGAAACAGAAAACAATCCAGAAGATTTTCTACCAGCCCGCCGTGGAAAAAACTAGGTTACTGTTACTTTTCATGCAGAGGTGATCATTTACGAACATGTGTATGTTATTTTTGTAATTAAAGTACTTCCTTTAACATATTTTTTACTTTATTCATATAATTTTCAATTTGTAGTTCAAACTTCCTTAAAAATTGAAAATTCTAAAGTGGTCTATGTAACAAGTTTTCTTGTTACATATAAATCTTATATTATAAATGTGAAATGGAAATTGTGTTTAAACTCAATTGGCGAGAAAACCGCTGAACGGATCCTCACGAAACTTTGCACACCTAGGTATTTTCACCCGGTAATTGCTATAGGCATATTTTTAATCTGATTAAAAGTCAGGGATGGGCACCTCCCATACAAAATTTTCCTTTTTTTCGTAATATCTCTGGAAATATTTGTAGTAGGGTACTGAAAATTGGTGTAAGGGCATATGAGATAACTATGTATTAAACGGGTAAAAATGCTAGGTCTTGGTAAAGTAGGGATGGGCACCTCCCATACAAACTGAAATTTTCACATCGAATATCTCTGGAAATATTTGTAGTAGGGTACTGAAAATTGGTGTGAGGGCATGTGAGATAACTATGTATTAAACGGGTAAAAACGCTAGGTCTTAGTAAAGCAGGGATGGGCACCTCCCATACAAACGGAAACTTTCACAGCGAATATCTCTGGAAATATTGGTCGTAGGGTACTGAAAACTGGTGTGAGGGCATGTGAGATAACTATGTATTAAACGGGTAAAAATGCTAGGTCTTGGTAAAGCAGGGATGGGCACCTCCCATACAAACTGAAATTTTCACATCGAATATCTCTGGAAATATTTGTAGTAGGGTACTGAAAATTGGTGTGAGGGCATGTGAGATAACTATGTATTAAACGGGTAAAAACGCTAGGTCTTGGTAAAGCAGGGATGGGCACCTCCCATACAAACTGAAACTTTCACAGCGAATATCTCTGGAAATATTTGTAGTAGGGTACTGAAAACTGGTGTGAGGGCATGTGAGATAACTATGTGTTAAACGGGTAAATACGTTAGGTGTTGGTAAGGCAGGGATGGGCACCTCCCATACAAACTGAAATTTTCACATCGAATATCTCTGGAAATATTTGTAGTAGGGTACTGAAAATTGGTGTGAGGGCATGTGAGATAACTATGTGGGTAAAAACGCTAGGTCTTAGTAAAGCAGGGATAGGCACCTCCCATACAAACTGAAACTTTCACAGCGAATATCTGGAAATATTTGTAGTAGGGTTCTGAAAACTGGTGTGAGGGCATGTGATATAACTATGTATTAAACGGGTAAAAACGCTAGGTCTTGGTAAAGCAGGGATGGGCACCTCCCATAAAAACTGAAACTTTCACAGCGAATATCTGGAAATATTTGTAGTAGGGTTCTGAAAACTGGTATGAGGGCATGTGAGATAACTATGTATTAAACGGGTAAAAACGCTAGGTCTTGGTAAAGCAGGGATGGGCACCTCCCATACAAACTGAAATTTTCACATCGAATATCTCTAGAAATATTTGTAGTAGGGTACTGAAAATTGGTGTGAGGGCATGTGAGATAACTATGTATTAAACGGGTAAAAACGCTAGGTCTTGGTAAAGCAGAGATGGGCACCTCCCATACAAACTGAAACTTTCACAGCGAATATTTCTGGAAATATTTGTAGTAGGGTACTGAAAACTGGTGTGAGGGCATGTGAGATAACTATGTATTAAACGGGTAAAAATGCTAGGTCTTGGTAAAGTAGGGATGGGCACCTCCCATACAAACTGAAATTTTCACATCGAATATCTCTGGAAATATTTGTAGTAGGGTACTGAAAATTGGTGTGAGGGCATGTGAGATAACTATGTATTAAACGGGTAAAAACGCTAGGTCTTAGTAAAGCAGGGATGGGCACCTCCCATACAAACTGAAACTTTCACAGCGAATATCTCTGGAAATATTTGTAGTAGGGTACTGAAAACTGGTGTGAGGGCATGTGATATAACTATGTATTAAACGGGTAAAAACGCTAGGTCTTGGTAAAGCAGGGATGGGCACCTCCCATACAAACTGAAATTTTCACATCGAATATCTCTGGAAATATTTGTAGTAGGGTACTGAAAAATGGTGTGAGGGCATGCGAGATAACTATATATTAAACGGGAAAAACACTAGGCCTTGGTAAAGCAGGGATGGGCACCTCGCATACAAACTGAAATTTTCACAGCGAATATCTCTGGAAATATTTGTAGTAGGTTTCTGAAAACTGGTGTGAGGGCATGTGAGATAACTATGTATTAAACTATGTAAAAACGGTAGGTCTTGGTAAAGCAGGGATGGGCACCTCCCATACAAACTGAAACTTTCACAGCGAATATCTCTGGAAATATTTGTAGTAGGGTACTGAAAAATGGTGTGAGGGCATGTGAGATAACTATATATTAAACGGGAAAAACACTAGGTCTTGGTAAAGCAGGGATGGGCACCTCGCATACAAACTGAAATTTTCACAGCGAATATCTCTGGAAATGTTTGTAGTAGGCAGGAGCGGATTTACATAGGGGCAACATGGGCAGCTGCCCAGGGCGCCGTTTCAATAGGGGCGCCAAAACTGAGACAAGGAAAAAAAATTTTTTTTATTTATCAAAAAACGTTTTTTTTTTGAACATTACGAGTACAACAAGAGTGAAAGATTTTTTCAATTTTTTACAGAGAAAAAATTAATCAAAGTACATTTCAGAACATTGGTACAGTTCTTAACCTTTGCCCCCGTGGGACGTATATATCGCTCATTTGCTGCATTTGCACTTTTCAAAATACACCACTTTTCAGGAAGGGCAATTTTGAGATTCAACCGCCATATGGTGCGCAAGTAAATGCAACATTTGGTTTGTATCTGAAGCGCTTAGTTTTCAAAGAATCATAAAGAATTTTTTACTCAACATGAAGTATGATGTAACTAACTATTCTGCAGCATTAACTTAAAAATCACGTTTTTTGATTTATGCCGGTATTGCAGCAAATGAGCGATATGTAAGCACTAAGTTTTAGTAGCTTGTGTGCAGTAAATGACGTGAAAGATTCAAATATAATTGAAATTTCAAATTTAAAAATCAAGTAGGCATTGAAGTATTTTTTCGGGGAAATGCGCGAGCTCACTTTTTCAAAGGAAACTAAGATCTGAATATTTTCTGTTTCTGGTTAATTTGAATAGTTCGCGCCTCTACACAATGCGCTGCGTACATTTTATGTAATCTTAAAAGTCGTTTCGATTAAAAACATCAAAAAAGTGTCAGTGAATTAATGTTTTTGTGAAAAATAGAAGAATGAGTGCAAATATGAAAAAGTTAAGCGGCCCAGCAAACAAAAAACGTGCAGCCGAGAAAGTGCAGAAAGACAAAGATTTGCTGTCGAAAATCCCTAAACTTGATTGCTTTTTTTCAAACTCCTCGAAAACAAAATGACTCCGTTGTTGATCATAACCAAAAAGGTAAAAATGCATAAGTCAATAGATCGACAGCTAGGTTAGCCCAGGTAGATTCTGGGCCAGAAAGCCAGATTTCGCTACCTGGGAGGCACCCTACTGTGAAAAATTGTGAGTTTAGTTTCAGGACGAAACATTTTCACTATAAAATTGTTTTTCAGATTCGTATGATGAACTGCAAGTTAATGATATTGCGAAATCTGTGCCACCTAATAATGAGGGTTTAAGATCAGATCATTTAGAAGGTTAGAAAATGGAAAAAATATGGTACCTATATAAGAATCGAATCAAATTATTTCAATCCGTAAAATATATCAGTAATGAAATTTCACCACATGAAGGCAAGTACGGTTTTTTTTTTTTGGAAATATTGGGGCGGGCCTTGATTTGTTTGCCCAGGGCGCTTCTAGAGGTAAATCCGCCCCTGGTAGTAGGGTACTGAAAACTGGTGTGAGGGCATGTGAGATAACTATGTATTAAACGGGTAAAAACGCTAGGTCTTGGTAAAGCAGGGATGGGCACTTCCCATACAGACTGAAATTTTTACAGCGAAAATCTCTTGAAATATTTATAGTAGGGTACTGAAAATTGGTGTTGGGCATATGAGATAATTACGTACTCAACGGACAAAAAAAAATAAGAAAACTATCTTTGACGTCAAGAATGATATTTTTCTATGTAACTTTTTTGGACTAACTCAATATGCTAATATTTTTAAAAGCACGTGGTGTGAAATCCGCGGGTACCCTCTAGTATTATACAAAAAACGTTTCTATAATAATTTTTTTTAATGCAGAATATTAAGTTAACTATTAAGCTAACATAATAATTTACAATATTCACTTAACATACATCAACAATCGCACACCGCATTAAAACGCGTTCCATCTGTTTTCTCCAATTTTGTATTTTTTTAGATAGACCAGTTTAGTTCTACGCTAGCCATATATACGCTATATATATATATATATATATATGGAGCAATGACACCAGTTTACAAATAATATATTAACCAATTCGGGTAAGCAAATAAATGCAATCGAGACACCTTACATAAATAACATACCTATTACTCTTTATCTGCATAAAGAATAATATTTTGCTTAAGCACCAAACAAAAACAGCTTACGAAAATGATAGTACAAATGTATACACATCAGGGAGGTCCAATTTTTTATATATATATATATTTTTTTTATTGAGTCTTTATGTTGCTCAACGCGAGTTTAAAATTTCATGAATAAATTGTATTTGACATATATTTTTACCCATTTACACAAAAAAAATATTTAAAATATAAAACATCGATGAGTTATGTTTTTATTAACATATAACAGCGATTATTACTTACTTACTTAACAGCGATTATGCTTTATTTTAAAGAATTTTTTTTTCTAAAGGTTAAAATATAAGGAAAACCCGTAATGTATTCACTTAGGGAGTAGTTTCGACAAATTTTAAGTATTAACTCTATTTTTCTGAACACTTAGCAGCAATGATATGCCATATTTCATTTTTAAATAATGATGTGCAAAAACTTGGTATTTTTCTAATGGGTACCCGTTACGAAAAAACCGATTACTTTTTTAAAATAAGAGTAATATAGAAACTTTAGATGTAAAGTTCCAAAAATTCGGACAACTCCTTCATGTTTTCGTAAACACCACAATCAGCAATGGTTATACCTTATTTGTCTTTCATAGAGTAATGTAAAAAAAATCGTTTTTTTAATGGGTTCCTGGTACCGAAAAATCGATTTCATTTTTGAAATTAGCATGGCTTAGTCCTTTTAGGTGTAAAGTTTTAACAAGTTCTGTAGCCCGTTTCTGTAACCTTGCGTTATAATAACGAACGAAATGTTATCGCAAGGCTCGTATCGCTTGCGATATGAAGAGTGTTTCTGTAACGCATGAATTCACCTTGCGATATAATAATGGTGAGTTGTCGTCATATCGCTGGAACAATCGAAAAATGTGTCATTCCCAACGAAAAACTGTAAACAAAGTGCGCGTTCGTAGCTAAATATTAATATTTAACGCTAAACAATTTTAGGCTGAAACATAGATTAGGTTTTTCCGATATCAACGGGAATGCAAATTTCGTTAAAGTAGAGTTTCTTGAAAAAGACCGTCCAAATGATGGTTTCTTTAACCTAGGAAGAAGGGTTCGAAAACGAATCTTTACCATTTCATTTCGTTTATTTTTATTCGATATCAAAGTCAAATAAAATAATAATAAAAAAAATAAATAAAATAATAATAAAAAAACTAAATACCCAGAAAGATTAGCTCTGTTCAATAACAAAAAATTTTACGAATTTTTTGTAAAAAATGACAGATCTCCATATAAAAATTACACCTTTTAAGAAAAATTCGTAACAATTTTTTGTTATTGAACACAGGTATTGTGTATGTGATTTAATAATAATAAAAAACAAGTAAGGAAGCCTAAGTTCGAGTGGAAAGCTGTATGCTTTCATTGCTGGTTTGCGTTGGATGGAGACACGGTGTACTTTATATAAAGGGAGTGCTGCATAAAGTGGGCGTATCCACGCCCATTTTCAAAAATTTTTTCAGTGCTCCAACTAAGCATATGAATATTATTCTTTGTGCAAAATTTCATTCCCTTATTACTTCTAGTTACAAAGATCTCACGTTGCAAATTCCCAAAGGGTGTTCCAGAAATATCTTTGTTAAAAAGTAGGCGTGGTCATAAACCGATTTCAATAAATTTTTGCGTGTCTATTAACACAAGTTATAAACGTGTATAAACCAAGTTTGAAATGTCTCTGTTTTCACTACCCTCAAAGCTGGTGATATGAATATCGCAAGAAATAACGAAAACCAAAATTCACCACACTCACAGAAACACTACCTTGCGATAAATATGAAACAGCGTTGTATTTTGCGTTACAATTCATATCGCAAGGTTACAGAAACGGGCTACTGAATACTATTTCGGTTTTTATAAACATATGTCTACGATGATTATGAGTTATTTTACCTTTTTAAAAATTGTAAAAAAAATTGTTTTAATTAAATCCTTTCCAATGAGAATAGTAATTTTTCGAAATTGGTAATTCGAAATTTAGCGCTTTTTCACGAAGTATTATTTATAATTCTAGCGTTTGTTGAGCCGTAGGAAAGTGCAAGAACCGCAGGAATTTTACCACAATTTACATTCTTTGTACTTATATTCGCTTTTTTGTGGTAAAATTCCTACGGTTCCTGCACTTTCCTACGGCTCAACAAACGCTACAATTATTACACGGTATTGCTGTTATTAACATGCTAATAACAGAAAAGTAACGCCAATTATTCAAGTTTCAAGTTTTCTTTCAATTACTTATCATCTTAATCAAATAATATTAATATAAACTGTAATGGGAATAAATATGCAATGTATAAGAGTATCTGAAATTGAGATTTTACTTAATGTCTGTCAAAATGGAATATGAAAAAACTAAGTTATAGAAAATTATTATTTATAACCGTAGCACATAGGCGATTTTCAAGTTTTATGCGACCAAAAATATTTTATTGTGTACATCTATTCCAAATTAAATTGTTTAATGCAAAATTTTAATAATTTGTGTTAAAAGTCGATTTTATTGAAAAATATATACAGTGACTCAAAAAAAAAAAATCATACGCCAGAGTTTTTAAATTTATTTCAAAGAGTTCTGTCGAAAATTTGACTCTCTTATTTTCGTTTAAAAATGTAAACAATTTTTCAATAAAAATCGCCTTAAGCAGGATTTCTAAGCTTATGGAAAAAATCCGAAAAATAGTAGAAATTTCTAAAAGTGGATTAAAAATTTCAAAGCGAGGCCAATATTTATAGAAGATTTTAAGGAGATTTCTAAGTGTACTGTTATGTAGCCAACCAATTTTAGTGTAAAAAGTGCAATTCTCAATGCCGTAAAAATTTCCGTCGATTTTAGTAATTTTTTTCGGCGAAAGCATTGGTTTTAAAGATATTGCCTGACAAAATCAATTTTTTCTTCAAAAAATCGTAAAAAATCGAAAAAATTCAAATTGAATCGTCAATATTTCAGAAACTATTAGAGTTAGAGAAAAATGTAGGAGCCATGAAAAGGAAATTTACTGTGGTAAGAGATATACAGGATTAAGTGGAGCCATTGGCCAAATAACGGTAAATTGCCGATATCTCAAAAACCTTCCCATAGAATTAAAAATGAACCGATTTTACATATAGATAGGATAGTCACGTCCAAAGTACAGACAAAAAATTTCATTTTGTGATCCAGTGTAATTACTTGAAGCTTTAGGATTCATCACGATTACTTAAATGAAATGCTTTAAATAATAAATATTCAAGATGAAACTAGCTCTTTAAAATATATAAGAAAAAAACAAAAAAATTAACTTCTGATATGCTAAGTTTCGACCATACCTGGATAATACTGAATAGTAATTGGACTATTACGTACTTAAATACTTTATATTTTGATCTTGAAGTAATGAGTCCGTACTAAGTACTTTCAGAATATTCAACTACTAGTACAAGTACAAGTACAAGTACAAGGAATTGAAAAAGAATTGAAGTTTTAGCAAATGCTTCAAAGTAATTGAAAAGAATTGAAAGTACTTACAATCTTGAAACAAATATTTAAAAAAAAATTACAAAAATAAACGATATTTTGTATTTTTTACATGTCGCTTGTAGTCCATATTATGTTTATTTAACAAAATGCATTTGAAATTTAACATAAATAAATAATTAAATTTAATTAAAAAATAATAATTCAACATAAATAAAATTATAAGAAAAAATATAACGTACCTTAATCCTAAATATCTAGAAAAACTGTCGGAATTCGACAGTAGGCGCACTCTAGTTTTTTTTAAATATTGGTTTCAGCTTGACGTTTCGTCGTCGATTGTAAGTAATTGAATGTACTTAAGGAGCATTCCATGGTTTGTACGGGACAAATTGTACGAATTTTTACAGTTTTGGATTTGAATTAAAGGAACACCAAAATGTTCACCAACAAAATATCTGGTGCATTATTACTGTCTAATAAAACTCTTATTAAAAGCAGAAACTTGCTTTTGAAATATTCGTGTATATGTGAAAAATCTTAAAAAAGTTATGTGTTTGTACGGGACAGGGCTGGTCTACCATGATCCTTGGTTTATGCGAACCAGGTGCAATTTTAGTCAAATTAATTGTATAAGAAAAAAATAAAAAAGTAAATGTGGTAGGACTAATATCAAGGTTTATTCAAACAACTAAAATATTAGAAATATGGTTATTCTCAAAGAATTAAAAATGCTGTAATGTAATTTTTTACATTGTTTGTACGGGACAAATGGTATACATCTTTACAATTCACAGACAAACCAAAAGGTTATCAAACAAAGTTTTTAGTACATCAATATTGTGTGACTAATTTCTAAACAAAAACCAGAAGCTTGCATTTGAAAAACTAGTGTATGTTTGAGAAATCGAAATGTTTGTACGGGACAAATTTACCATTTTCCATGGAATGCTCCTTAAAAAGAATTGAAAAATCGATTCAAGTATATTTTTCAATTCTTTTCAAGTACTTTCAATTCTTTTCAATTACTTTGAAGTATTTGCTAAAACTTCAATTCTTTTTCAATTCCTTGTACTTGTACTAGTACTTGAAAATTTAGGAATGCAAGTATCAGTACCAGTACAATTCTTTTAAAATGTACTTTTCACAACTCCATCACGTTGGTCTCCTTGTCGTTGGGGATGGGGCTTAAATGGGGACCAGGGTGTAGTCCCCGCGAGGGACTTGCCCTAATCCTCCATGAACTAAGAGGGAAGCTCCGTATGGTACCCTTGGGCGCATCCTGCTTGTCGCGGCCCACGGCCCACATCCCAAATTCGACCACCTACGCAAGCAGGCAGGAAGACTAAACCCCTTGAGGGTAAGCCGACTACTGCCGTCAAAGCTGGTACAGCTAAGCCCCTTGAGGGTAAGCAACCACCAGCTGAGCTGGCACGGGTGGTCACCCCAGCCCCTCAATCGGGCACCTCTAAACGGCAGGCAGTGGATAGCGGCACCAAGTCCTCAACGGGCGAAGTGCAAGCCCCTGCTCCTGCCGGGAATGCTCTTACCAAGCCCGCTGAACACCCCGAGTGTTCTAAGGCTAGTAAGAGGATTCCGATGTCGGTGCGCAGCCAGCGAAATGTTCGCAACGCCGCCAAGATCGTAGAGAGGACTAGCAATCTTCCCTACGACAAATTGACGGCGGAGCAGAAGGGTTCGTTGGCCTGGGCAAAGAAGATTCTCGCTGCCAAACAGGCTAAGGCGTCTTCCGGTCCGACAACCACCCCCCAGTCTGGTCCCTCTACCTCAAACCAGGCACTGGCCTCAAAGAGACCCCGATCTCTAGAGAACGCTTCGAACGTTCCAAAGAGGCACAGGCCGTCAAACACACCTCCTGCCCTGACCAAAACGTTCAGCGAGGCGGCGAAAGCCACCTTAACGCTGGCCGTTATGGACCGCGGCCACCCGGATGGGAACCTGTCCCCGGAAAAGTGGAAGATGATCCTCATAGGTCTCCTCAGGAACTATGAGGAGCTTCTGGACCGTTTTCCGGGGCCTCCTCCTGATATCCGGGATGGCGGATGGCATCAGGGCAGAATAAAGCTCGTGACATGCGCCGATGAGCGCTCGTACAAGCTTTACAAATTAGCTATGTCCGAGGTGGGTGAGCTGTGGCCCGGGTCTGACTTGGTTGCGGTCAGTAAGGAAGAAATTCCGAACAGACCGAGAGCCTGGGTCTGGGTCCCGGCTGAGCCATCTGATCCGGACAAAATTCTGAGGATCATCTCTCGATCTAACGCGGAAATGCCCACAAGCGATTGGAGGGTAGTACGTGTTGGTGACATGAGGGAGATGCAACGCCAGGTTGGGCTGGTCATCAGCGAGGCGTCTCTCCCGTGGATTCAGAAGCGAGGTGGTACAATCGGCTACGGCCTTTTTACCATCACGCCGAAAATCCGAAGGGATGATCCCCAGAAGGAGGATGAATTGGTAGCTGACGAGGACAACCCTGGTCTTCCTAGCCTTGGGGCTGAGGGCAGCGCCTTGAGCGCACCCGATCCGCAGGGCTCTGGGGATGGGGGGTGTTCTACGAAAGCATCCGATTCCAATTCTGTGGAGGTAGGGGGCAACGCCATGAGCGAACCCACTACCCCCTTAACTACTGACGTCCGGGCTCCATGCAACACCTTGAGTGGACATGGGGCCGCTAATGAACGGGCAGACAGCACTCTGGACTCCGAGAGCGATACGTTCTCGGTGTCTGAGTTGGTAGGCCCGTTCTACAACATGCTCGACGAATGCACGCTGCTGGATTCGGATCCGGAGGAGGCCGACTTTGACTCCACAGTCATTGAGGTCTCCGAAGGAGCGGGTACAGTAGCGGCGGACGTCGAGATGCATTCCGACGACCAAAATGATGCAGGTACTGCAAATTAACCTGCATCACTCCAAAGCAGCTTCGGCTGCACTACTCTTACGTCTCAGCAAGACTGCTGAGGCGATCGTTCTGGTCCAGGAGCCTTGGGTCGTTGGATCCAGGGTCTGTGGCCTCAAATCTGGGGACTACCATGTGGTGGCAGCACCTGCGACAGGTAGGACCAGATCATGTATTCTAATACACAAAACTCTTTCCTACTTTATGGTGTCTCTTTTCAGCGACGAAGATATGGTCTGCATCAGCCTCGAGCTGAAAGGCAAATCGATATGGATCGCCTCTGCCTATTTGGCGTATGACCGCCCCATTTCTGGGCAAGATCGGCTACTTGGTGCGGTTAGGGAAGCTGAACGCTTAGGGCTCCAACTGCTGATAGGGGCCGATGCCAATGCCCATCACACAACATGGGGCTCATCGGACGTAAACGCGAGGGGTGAGTCTCTTTTTGATTTCATTATTTCTAATAATTTATCTATATGTAATTCTGGAGGCAAACCTACTTTTGTCACCGCAAACAGGAGTGAGGTACTTGATATCACTCTGGTCACAGGCCCGCTCTCTGACTATGTCAAGGAATGGCAAGTGTCCGGAGAAAACTCCTTCTCTGATCATATGTATATAACTTTTAATCTACTCTTGAGACCTCCACTTAGAGCGGGATACAGGAACAGGAGGCGTACGGATTGGGCTCTGTTTAGTCAGAAATTGTCTGCTACGCTCCTTGAGCACGCTTCTCTCGGTACGTCAAGCCTACCGTTAACAACTGATGAAGCGCCTATCTCCAATAACAGGTCTGTTTCTCTCGGTGTGCTGGACACATCGTCAAAAATCGATGAAGCAGTTGACTTTGTTACAAAATCCTGTAACGCTGCTTTCAAGAGTGCCTACCCGGAGGTCAAAGTTCGGGGTAAAAAGAAACCTTATTGGTGGAACCCCGAGATCTCCAAGCTTCGGCTTAACAGCAGAAAGCTCTTCAACCAGGCGAAAATAACTGGCAACTGGCAAGCCTACAAGGATGCCTTAAAAATTTTCAAGAAGTCGATCCAAAGAGCTAAAAGAGACTCATGGAAAAACTTCGCTAGCGACATAGAAGAAATCTCTGAGGCCAATCGTCTACGAAAGGTCCTCTCTACTAACCCAGTTCCCCCAAGCTGTATCCGTATGCAAAATGGGGACTGGGCCACATCTAGTACTGATATTCTGAACACCCTGGTAACCACACACTTCCCAGGGTGCACCTCGGAACCTTATAGAACCTACTCTAACCCCAGGACATTTAATGACTTGGAGCACATAATTACTAATACAAGGGTAAAATGGGCAATTAAATCCTTCAAACCCTTCAAATCTCCGGGAATAGATGGGATCTTTCCTGCTGAATTACAGGCAGCAAGTGATACTCTAATCCCTCTTCTTGTTCCTATCTATAAAGCCTGCCTCAACCTGTCGTACATTCCTCTGGAATGGACCAAGGCGAAGGTGATCTTTATTCCTAAAGGGGGCAAAGCCTCCTACAGCAGCCCAAAGGATTTCAGGCCTATAAGCCTGACCTCTTTTCTACTCAAAGTTCTTGAAAGATTGCTGGATGTCTATATCAGGCTCCGTGCGAATACTCTATCTCCTTTTCAACACGCTTATTCCAAAGGCAAGTCCGTAGAGACAGCTCTACACGCTATCACTTCCAAGATAGAAAAGGGGCTAGCCTTTAAGGAATTCACACTGGGCATCTTTCTCGACATAGAAATAGCTTTCAACAATGTTCTCCCGGGAGCCGTTACCACCGCCCTACGGGAGTTGGAGGTAGAGGAGGCTCTCGTGAGGTTTGTTGAACTTCTTCTTAGTAGAAGAGCCATTATTTCTGTAATGGGTAATTCATCGATAACTAGGTATGCCAACAGGGGAACACCCCAGGGTGGAGTTCTGTCTCCTCTGCTTTGGAACCTAACGGTGAACACCCTGCTCTCTAAACTTCAGCACACGGGCTGCCAGGTCATTGCGTACGCCGATGACATCGCCCTGACAGCGACTGGCAAGCATATACCGGTGCTGAGCGATCTTTTGCAAAATGCACTCAATATTGTAAAAACCTGGTCTCTGAAATGCGGGCTGAGTGTCAGCTCTGAGAAAACGGAAATGGTTCTGTTTACCCGCAAACATAAGATACCTGAATTCAAACCTCCGTCCATAAATGGGAAGGAGATTAAACTCTCTACCGAGGTTAAATACCTTGGTGTTATTCTAGACAGAAAATTAAACTGGAAACGGAACGTAGAAGTACGATCCCAAAAAGCCATGCTAGCACTTTACGCATGTAAATCAGCGATAGGCAAGAGATGGGGACTTAACCCCCAAATCGTCCATTGGCTGTACACAGCGGTAGTGCGTCCTATTCTCTTCTATGCAGTCACCATATGGTGGCCAGCACTGGAACTCGAAACCAATAAGAGCAAATTAACTAGAGTGAAGCGAATGGCTTCCATGCTTATTAGCGGAGCCCTTCCCTCCACCCCAACTAAAGCTCTCGAAACCATCATATTTCTTCTCCCCACGGATATACAGGGGAAACTCATTGCCAGCTGCAACGCGGCAAGGCTCAATGCAACCGAACCCTGGAGGGACACCAGATTCGGGCACGCTCAAATTCTTAGTAACGTCCCTGCCAATTTTCTAAAGCTGGACTATGCAATACCAGCCTTCTGTTGGGATAACAAATTCTCCACAAGAATCCCGGAGAGGAGCGAGTGGAAGAACTTGGGGGATCCCGACCCTAATACACTGCACCTTTACACGGACGGCTCTAAATTGAACAATAGAGTTGGAAGTGGGTTTTTCTGCGAAAAGCTTCATCTGAAAGTAAGTTTGCGCCTACCTGATCACTGCAGCGTCTATCAGGCTGAGCTCATAGCCATATGGGAAGCAGCTCGTCGCCTGACAGATCTGCCAGACATAAATTCTATCAAAATCTTCTCTGACAGCCAAGCTGCCATAAAATCCTTACAGAGTACCAAAGCTACATCTATAGTTGCAATGAAATGTAGGGAGTCTTTGAACAAACTAGCCGAAAGGTGCGACCTGAACGTCATTTGGGTTCCAGGCCATAGCAACGTTCGGGGCAACTGCATTGCAGATGAGTTGGCAAGGGAGGGCACAAGCTTGCAGGATATCACATCTGCGACATGGGTTGGCCCCCCGCTTAACTCATGCAAGCACTGGTTGAGATCTCGCTCCATTGAACAGGCTAACGCTAGATGGGCCAGGGAGTCAACTTGTGTGATTTCTAGGCAAATCTGGCCTAGACTGGATGAGGCTAGGTCTGTATCGGTGCTGCATCTGAATCGGCTCTCTATAGGTCCGCTGGTGGGACTTCTAATAGGCCATTGTCTTATGGGCACTCACGCCTCTCGCATGGGCCTATATAAAAACGACTTCTGCCGCAGCTGCAGGGACGTGGAGGAAATAGAGAGTGTTGAGCACTATCTATGCCACTGCCCCGCACTGTCGCAATCCAGGTACCGCTTTCTCCATAAACACTTTTTCGAGTGCCTGGCGGAGATGGAAAATGCAAGGACACTAGATTTTCTGCGCTTCATGAAACAAACGCGCTGGTTTAGCTTAACGCGCATCTAATCTTATCATACTTTCGAATCTAATTTTTCCGGAAAGGTTTGTAAACAGGGATAAGGAAGCTAGGGCTCCCGTGTGGTATCACAATGGGCCACCTCGGCCTAAGTGTGTCCCCGCTTTCATGAATTGCGGAGACAGCCACCTCAACCTAACCTAACCTAACCTACTTGTCACAAGTCGTACTGGTACTTGATATTACCCAGGTCTGGTTTCGACCATCTGGGGCAAGTGCAGAGTATGAGGTCGGGAAAAAAGCGATGAATTATTGTTCCCCATTCTATTTCCAATATGTGGGTATGTTTTTTTTTCTGTAATTGTAATAATTTTACAAAATTTTATTTTGGCCGCATAAAACTTGAAAATCTACCTATGCGCGTAGATTTCCAGAAGAGAATATGAGACTTACTTTTGAAGTATAGTTAAAGGCCCTTGGCAACTGACAATATGGCATGTCAAGCAGTGTGTATGTGTGAGTTTTTTGTGTGTGTTAGTGCAATCGGCAGTCGTCGTGCTACACGTTCTTTTTGTCGGGCTCGCGTTGATGAGAATCAAATCTTTTAGATATTTGCGTCAATCACCCGACACTCACACATATGTACACACTGCTTAACATTCCAGATTTTAAGTGGCCAAGGGCCTTAAGAGTTTGATATATGTATAATAAGCGATATTTGTAGGGTTGCCAGGCGTACCGATTTGATCAGTACAATACTGATTTTTCGTGCCCCGTACTGATGGTTTTAAAAACCTTAATAAATACTGATTTTTTGGATTTTGTACTGATTTTTAGCCGACACTAAAAAAATTCATTTTTATCACCTTGCACTGTTTCTAATTTTCCAACTGTTTTCATTTGACGTTTGTAACCATGAAACAATTAGGAAGGAGGCCCATAACGCGAACGATACATGTCATAGAAACATAGTAAACAAAAACAAAATGCAGTAATAGAGACGATTTTTTCCGCATATAGTGTTTTTTTTTTTTGAAGGCAATGTACTGATTTTTTCGGGAAAGGTATCTGGCAACCCTAGATATTTGTGTACTAAAATGTTAAATTATAGTCTGAAAAAAAATTACATTTCGCTAGCTTAGAGTGCAAACTGTGTAAGTCCACTTTTATGAAAAAGTTTATTTTTATGTAGAACGCTAGAAAAATCAAATACGCACCGCACTAAACAAGTCTGAGATACTTGTCATATTTCTACTCGTTGTTATTCAGTGATAATCAAATTGTTTAAGTCCAAAAAGCGAAGAAATTTGTGTAAGTCCTAAATATTTATATGAACAGAAAATTTTTTTTCATTTCGAATTTTTTTTCTTTTTTGTTTTTTGTCTCTCCTACAAAGTTTTAAAAAAGGTCTTACACAATTTGCATTTTAAGCTAGCGATTTTTATCATTTGTAAAAAAAATTGTAGTTTGTTTTTGGTAATTTTAATTTTGGTAAATTTTTTACATTGGCTGTGACCCCCCCCCCCCCGAAAAATTCTCTTACTACGCCACTGGTCTGTAAGTACTTGTGTACACTTAGATTACCTCTGCATTCAAATAAATAAATAAATAAATGGTAACAGATGCTGAGAACGGATTTTTTTTCTCAAATTGGCATGGTATAAGCCTTTCAGGTGTAAAGATTCAGCCCATTCTGATGACCGCTTCCACTTATATCAACACATGTTCACAATGGCTATTTTGATATAAAAATGCAAGAAAAACTCGGTTTTCTCGAAATGAGTAACCGTTAGAGAAAAACCGATTTCATTTTTGAAATTAGCGTGGCATAATACTACTAGGTGTGATAGTCCGGGAGCCAGCTGGCATTTTGAGTGACACATTTTAAGAGAGCTACGGTCCGAGCAAAACACCAAAACAATTTTTCTAATTAGCAAAATCCAATTATTGGGTTTTTAAGAGCAGCGGTCACCTCTCGGCAGTGGGCGGCATACCCTCCGAGTGTATTTCTGCCATGAAAAAGCTTCTCACAAAAAATGCATTCGCCGTTCGGAGTCGGCGTAAAACTGTAGGTCCACCCAATTAGTAGGAAAAACAAAAAGGAGCACACCTCGAATTGGGAGAGAAGCTCGGCCATAAAACTCGTCAGAGTTATAACAGCGCCTTGTATTATTATTATTATAAGATTTTCAGGTAATGTTGCCCTCGTGTTGCTAATAAACGAGGTGAACGTCAGCTGCCATGGTAGCGGTGGGTGTGGCCACCCAAAACCGCAAAGTTTCGAAAAAAAAAACTCATATTAAGAGCACTGAGACTTTGTGTGTACTTTGTTTTTGATGCAAGGAAGCAGAAAAAACTAATCAGCTGACTTTGGGGTGGGGGGAAGTACGTCAGCTGCGCCCCCCAACATGTCAAAAATAGGCGAATTCTGAAGTCATATTAAGAGAGCTGAAATTTGAGGAGGTGATAGTAGACGGTACCAGTTTAACAAAAAAAAACGTCAGCTGCAGTTTCCGTGGTGGAAAAGTGCTCAGCTGGCGACCTAAAGATAGGGCGCATCGTTATGGGCGCGGGCGCGATGCATGCTTTCACTGCATCAGCTGAGCACTTTTCCGCTGCGAAAACTTCAGCTGACAATTTTTTTCATTTAAATCTTACTGATAACTGTTAGTTTACGAAGTTTTAGCTTTCTTAATATCGAATAACTATGTATTTTTATTAATCAAATAGTGCGTACCTATATGCGCGCGCGCTACGCCTATATCACGGAATCGGCTACTTCGCTCTCGTGCTTAATTGTGTTATAGACCACTAAATTATTATTTAATTCAATATTTAAGCATTTATGTAAAAAAATACAATAATGTTATTCCAAATATATCTTATAATCGCCCTCAAATCCTGGCTCGCTTTCGTGGTCGCTGGAGTCCATGTCGATCGTCGGAATCCGAGCCATGCGTTCGTCCTCATCTGTAGGAAAACATAATAAATAATATATTATAATATATAATTATGCATAAAAATAGCATAACATAATAATAAAACGATGCAACTATTGTGACCTGGTGTAATTTCTTTTTCTTCCTTGATTGTAACATCGCCGGCAGAAGGGGGTAGCTGTACGCCACCGAACCGAATAAAATAATACTTTTCTAAAGCGAAATTTTACGCTGAATATTATCTCCATTTTTTTTGGCAGACCCATATTCTGAGATATCAGTTAAAATGTATAAAAAACCACATAAGTATGCTATACTTTGCTCACATAAGCCTCATCAAAAAAATTTATTAGACATCCTAGCGATTTGACATATAAGGACAGCTGGTAAAAGCATTTTCGAATTTGAATTTTTGTATAGAAATTTCAGATTCGACTGTCCTAAAATCATAAAAGCTGTATAGGGGAGAAAAATTTAGCCCACGTATCCTATAGATAATTTAATTTTGAAGGTTTTAAGACTACCTTTGCAATAATCGGATGTACCATTATTTATATTTAGCTATTTTTATAGAAAGTGTTTAACCAGAAATTTTCCGGCAGAGTAAAATTTCAACAACAAAAATTCGGTTCCTCTGTACAACTTTATTAAGGAATCACATTTAACATTATTTCTTTCCCATTTATTACGAGTTTTGAAGTGTGTCTCTGAAAACAGCGATTAATAGGAAAACAACCTAAATTTGTAGGGAAATTATCAAGATGTGAATGCAAGCAATGAATTTTAGACGGCATATTAAATTTGTTTGCTCCATAATTTTGCAATAAAGTAACTTTTTGTTACCTAGATGTCCACAAACAGTTTGTTTAAAACTGCTCCAAGCAGTAACCAAAGAACCCAATCCATCGTGAAATATGTACACAGTGAGAACTTTTGTTCTGTTTGTGGATTTCTGATTTTGAGAGACATGTGCACTTCAAAACATGTAATAAATGAGAAAGAAATAATGTTAAATGTTATTCCTAAATAAAGTTGTACAGAGGAACCGAATTTTTATTGTTGAAATTTTACTCTGTATTTTTTGTGCTGGAATCTGGTACTGCTAATGACCATGTTTCGTGACCCGGCGAAGTCGATCAGCCTCGTCCCATTGGGACTGGTTACGTCGTGGACACTGAATTTTCCGACTGTGCTGCCAAATATACCTTCCTTACCCACCCTGGCATTAAAATCGCCAAGCACAATCTTAATGTCGTGACGGGGGCAGCGGTCGTAGGCATGCTCTAACTGCTCATAGAAAGTGTCTTTGATCGCATCGTCCTTCTCTTCCATCGGAGCGTGGGCGCAGATGAGAGATATGTTTAAAAATCTCGCTTTGATGCGGATGGTGGCTAGATGCTCGTTCACTGGCGTGAACGATAGTACTCGGCGGCTGAGTCTCTTTCCCACCACAAAACCAACACCGAATATACGCTCCTCTGCATGGCCACTGTAATATATAGCGCAAGGCCCGCATTTCTTCTTGCCTTGCCCCTTCCACTGCATCTCTTGTATGGCGGTGATGTCAGCTTTCAATCTTCCGAGGACATCAACCAGCTGCGCAGAGGCACCTTCCCAATTAAGGGTCCGGACGTTCCAGGTGCATACCTTCAAATCATAGTCCTTTAAACGTTTGCCATGGTCGTCAATAAAAAGAGGTGGTCTCATCCAAGGCATTGTTGGATTATTCATTGGATAGGATTTTTTACGTGGTGGGTCCCAAGCCCGACGCAGTACCCGCCCTGCGGGAGTTGTATATTGTTACACGCTTATATAGCGAGCCGCTTGCTCCAAGACAGACTCCCGCTCGCAGCCGCACCTTCTGGCGAACAGACGCTGCAGCTATTCCCCTCAACAAGCCCTTAAACCGAATATGTCGGAGTGGCCTTGTCGAGTTTTCGCCTTCTCACTTTAGTTCACCACCAAACGGCTGTTTTTTTTTTTTTCTGTTGATGTTCAAAATTTATTTGACAACAAATGTACATTTGTTTATAAATGAATATTACTGTTTTGTAAAGTAAAAGTCAACAAAAATAGTCAAAAGTGATTCTGGTATGTGATTAAAAAATGATCATCAGTTTTTGATCACCTAAAATAAATATATTTTATTATTCTTTTTGTTTAATTTTACGATAAATCAATATTTATTCCACAAAAATATTCAAAAGTTATTATGAAATGTTATTAAAAAATGATCATCAGTTTTTCATCATCTAAATAAAACATATATGATTATTCCTTCTGCTCAGTTTTATTTTCACTCAGCATACAGTCACCAAAAGTAATTAAAAAATGATTCAATTGGACGAAAATTCAAAATATAATCATCTCAATGCTATGTGGGGTTATTCAATTTCTCATAAATCTTTGGGATATAGGGTTATTTGCGGGATTGTTAACATGTTGAGTAGTGTATCCACTAGAAATCTTCTGAGAGTTTGTTTTTATACTCAGCTGTACTAGTACACAGAGTATTATAATTTTGATTTCATAACGGTGGATTGTAACATAATGAAATATTCGAGATAGATATGGACTTATGTATATCAAAATGATCAGGGTGAAAAGAGAAATCGATTGAGCCATGTCCGTCCGTCCGTCCGTCCGTCCGTCCGTCCGTCCGTACGCACGATAACTCGCGTAAAAATTGAGATATTTTGATGAAATTTGAAATGCAAGTTGGTATCGAGACTGGGACGGTTGGTATTGGAAATGGGCGAAATCGGACCATGACCACGCCCACTTTTCCTATATAGAAAAAATCGGAAATTTGGTATCTCAGCCACTAATATAGCTAGAGTGATACAATTTTACCCACGTATTGAGCTCAGGCCCTTATGAAGAAATTTGATGAAGTTTTGGAAAATGAGCGGTGCCACGCCCACTTATTAAGGGTCAAACATTGATAGTTTTATATGTCATAACTCAGAAACCGTTAAAGGTATATCGATGTAATTTGGTATGCGTAATTTGCTTACTTAGTCAAATGTTTTGACGAAAAATTATCAAAATCGGTTGACGGCCACGCCCACTTTTATATATAGGTATTATAAAGTGACCTAATAAAAACATTTTAAGCGATATCTCTGTCAAATATAAAGATCTATCACTGAAATTTTGTGGCAGGAGTCCAACTACGGTCATAAAACAAAAAATACAAAAATTTTTGAGAATGGGCGGTGCCACGCCCACTTATTAAGGGGCAAATATTGAAAGTTTTATAAGCCATAACTCAGAAACCGTTAAAGATATATCGATGAAATTTGGTACGCGTGATATACTTACTTAGCCAAATGTATATATGGGTATTATAAAGTGACCTAATAAAATCATTTTTAGCGATATCTCTGTGAAATTTAAAGATAATTCATTGAAATTTTGTGACATGAGTTCTACAATAGACCGGAAACAAAAAATAAAAAAAGTTTATAAAATGGGCGTGGCACCGCCTCTTTTTATACAAAGAAATCTACTGCCTATTACTCGACAAATAACTGAGATATTATGACGAAACTTGGTTTATGCACTTTTATAATATGTGTTAATAGACACGCAAAAATGTATTGAAATCGGTTTATGACCACGCCTACTTTTTAACATAGATATTTCTGGAACACCCTTTTGGAATTTGTAACGTGAAGTCTTTGTAACTAAAAGTCATAGAGGGATGCAATTTTGCACTAACAATAATATTTATATGCTTATTTGGATGATTGATACAAATTTTGAAAATGGGCGTGGCTGCGCCCTGTTTATGCAGCACTCATTTTATAAAATACACCCTATATCGAACAAACGCAAACAAACAATGAAAACATACAGCTGAGTATCTAATGTTCGATTCCACTCGAACTTAGGCTTCCTTACTTGTTAAATCCAAAAAAGTATACAATTTATTCAAATTTTTGGATAGATCTTATATGTACCATTTCAACTATTTTTATTACCAAGAATATTCTAAAAATAGTAAAAATTTGGGTTTGATTTAATTCCAAGAAAATATTAATTTTATACAATTTTATGATAGATCCTATCCTATTTCATGCACTTTAAATACAAGAAATAATCTGAAATTAATTCAATTTTGGTTTTGACTTATACAAACGAAGTATCAATTTTACACCAAGAATAATTTCTGTCTCTCAATATTCTCTTCTTTTTTTAAACCAGAATTGTTTTCATTTTATACTTTTTGGCATTGTTATATATAACACTTAAAATGGACTTATGCTACTTTCAAAAATAACGGCTCATTGGGTGAAATTCCAGACATTCTTCGAGCTTCGAGTAGAACAACATTTTATACCAAATATCTATCAAATTAAACCCCATTATTGACATATGGTTTTAGTAATCAGTTGTTATTTAAATTCATTTTCATAAAAAATAAGGGAAAAATTCGAATTTCCCAAACTTCAAGAGAATTTTTAATATTAATAAAAAAAAATTTACTATTCGTAGGTACAAATTTCAAGGATCAGTTACATCGAAAATGATATCCGGCATCCACTAGAATTAGTGTAGTTAAAGTAAAGTGGCTTCGTCATGACCTCCATCAGTACAGAAAAGCATCATTTAATAAAATAGCAGCATACATTTTATCATACCAACATCTTTCACAACATTGGAAACAGGCTGGTTATAGTAACTATTATATTATATACATATATATATATATGTCCTTACCATACATCCGATAGTATTTTCCACTTACATTACTCACAAGTACGTAAACAGAAGAAGATTAAGTCAACTATCTAGCATCTGGTATATAAAGTTTGTAGAAAAAAGCGAAAAGCCGCGAAGGGAATACCACCAATGCAACCTATGTGGTCAACAGCTGCAGTTGCGGCCGCACATATTCAAGCTGCATTAGCTGCGGCCGTTGTTGTAGCTAGTAAAAGTACTAATAATGGCATAGATACCGAAACGAAAAGTGTCTCGTCAAAAAATGTTGCAATAATAAATAGAGTGAAACCCGATAAAATCGAAAATAGTATAGACATTATGAGAGCCGATTCTCAGCATTTTAGAAAAAAAAAACTGAACGATATTCTCTCCGCATCGAAAACTTTACCGACGCTAAAATATGAAACCAATGGCGCTGCTGTTACACCACCACAATCACCTATGGCCCCTTTAAATGAATACGACGAGTCATCTTTAGGTGTAGACGATCCCATTAGTGCAAACGAGTGTTCACAATTGGAGTATGAAAAAGTAAACGCATTTAAAATGCAGGTCATTGATGATAAAGAAGTAGATGCACCAGAGACTATCCTCCAAGCAAACAAACCACTGAATTTGTCTAAACATAAATTTGTGTCATACTCATCACCAACAGATTTTTCCACAGATTCGCCAATTTCACAAAGCCAGACAGAATCTTTACCAATAGTTGCAGGTAATGCTGATAGTAATTCTGCTATGCGATTGAAGAACTCGATCCAAGTAGTAGCAGCAGCTGCAGCTACTTTATCAAACGAATTCTTGCCATATTCTGCAAATCATGAGTTGCAAAAATATTCTACAACAACTACAGGTTGTGCGTCACAAAGAGACAATATAAGCGTTCATTCCACTACTGACACGTTTTCAGAAACTGGTACTTGTCGAATGTGGAACCATATCGCAAACTGCTCAGATACACTAAAAGTATCCAATGTTTTCCAGCAGGATAATCGTCAACGACATTTATTTCAACAAACTTCAAAAGAAACTCTTACTGAGCAAAATATTCTAAATAAAAGTAGCGTCGATGACAGTAATCAAGAAAGGGACATGACTTTAAGGAATATCTGTACCAAAACAACACGCCTAAGACACGAATCTATTCTTGATTTTTGCGAAAATAAGGATCAGGGAACATCAATCACTGACCAGTTGGCAACAGTAATAGTGATGCCAATACGGCAAGATCAGCAGAACCAGAAGCAGCAACATCCCAATCACAACCAATATTCAGTCATTTCGCACGATTCACCATATTTACCCTCACATACCTTACAACGCTATCGTCAAAGGGAAAACCAGAAGAAAAAAGATGTTATTGAAACGGGTATAATTGAACTGAACTACGATAAAAATGTTCTAAGAGCTTCAAACAATCCGCAATTTTATAGCGGTGTCGAGTCTACCAAGCCACATATAAAGCGGCCAATGAACGCTTTTATGGTGTGGGCCAAAGACGAACGTCGAAAAATATTAAAAGCCTGTCCTGATATGCATAATTCCAATATTTCCAAAATTCTGGGCGCCCGTTGGAAGGCAATGTCGAATACCGATAAGCAACCGTATTATGAAGAACAATCTCGATTATCCAAATTACATATGGAACAACATCCTGACTACCGTTACAGACCACGCCCTAAGCGTACTTGTATCGTAGACGGCAAGAAGATGCGTATATCAGAATATAAGATTTTAATGCGCAATAGGCGTGCAGAAATTCGACAACTATGGTGTCGTGGTCAAGTCGGAGGTACAGACGGAGGTAGTTGTGTATCCAAAACTGATGATGGAGCCACAGTGAACCTTAACACGGCAGATGTAATTACTGGCGGAAGTAGTCTCCATTCAGGTGAAGAAGTTGCTACGGCTTATTACCGACCAATTGACAATACGATATTAGAAGGGACCTCTTTATCATCTGTAAACGCTTTACCATCAAACAATGACAATTATTACTATCCGCCGAATAGTATATCTCCTTCGAGATTTTTATCCAAGAGTAATATTTTTCGCGATGATATTGAAAAATTAAATGAATGAAATTCGGTATTAGTTAAAAAGAGAGTGAAAGAGTAATATTAAGAGAACACAATATTTAGTCAAGCACCTAATTAAACCTATAACAATTAAGTACTTAAGCAATTTAAACTATGTGCCATTCTCAATACACTTATACAAAGATTACAAATTACACAAAATAACTGTGCACATATATTATATTATATGTATACACATGTATATATTAGCTTATATAAATCGCATGCGTTTGCCACGGACCAACGCATGTACCCATAACCAGGGAGTAGTTGAGCTATTGTTCGAAACAGAAATTTTTTCAAAAAGTTTCTGGTTAATCTCAAAAATTAGACCAACAATAAAATTTATTACATACATACATATATAAGTATGTACCTACATAACTATGAAGTATTTGAAGCCTAAATACAAAAAAAAAAAAACAAAGAAAATTTTAAAAGCACCTAATTTCATTTTTTATTTAATATTATAAGTATGTAAATTATCTTATTTTCGTGTGCTTTATCGCTAGCGGCCGATCAATACACTTGTGTGGGTGGTTCTCAACCAAAGTCTACATGGCACGAAAATTTTTTTTGTTTTTTTTAAGTTTCGTAATTTTAAACTGTGAACTCCTTTACTAACGCGAAAGTCTATGTGGAATACGAAACTGCATTTAGGTCCCTCAAAAATATTTTGTTCTTCGTATTTCTTCATTTTTGTTAAATACACTGCTCTACAGCCAAAAAATACTCTGAACGCCACTACCCTATCTATATGTAAAATCCGTCGCTGATTCTGATAACCGGGTTCATTTTTAATCTATTGAAGGGTTTTTGAGATATCAGCAATTTACCGTTGGCCAATGGCTCCACTTAAGCCTGTAAATCTCTTTAATACATCGAGCCATCTTCGTGACACCAAACAAAATAAAATTAAATTTCCTTTACATGGCTCCTATAACATTTTTCTATATGTCTTATAGTTTTAGAAACATAGATGAGTCAATTTTAATATTTAAATTTTTTACAAAAATTTGAAGAAAAAATTGACTTTGTCGGGAAAGATCTTTAAAACAAAAGTTTTTAACTTTAGCTTTACGTGAACCCCCATTCTATTGGCAAAAAGATAAGCTATCAGCGAAGAAAATCCACGGTAAAAGGGAAATGTTATAGGCGATGATGAAAATATAGCCAAGTCGCGCAATGCCACGGGTACCACTCCAACGTAGATAGCTCAATGCGTTAAAGACATATATAGAATTAAGTGGAGCCATTGGCCAAATAACGGTAAATTTTCGATGTCTCAAAAACTTCCCATAGGATTAGAAATGAACTCGATTTTCGGAATCAGCGACCGATTTTATATATCGATAGAATAGTGGCGTCCAAAGTACAGACAACAAATTTCATTTTGTGATCCAGTGATACTTTCCAAAATTCCACTTTTTATAAAGTATGCTAAAGGGCGATGCCATAGAAACGGGTGAGAAAGTTTTACACGAAATTTTTACTTAAAAATTTCTTTAAAACCTACTAACGATCTCTGCTTTTGATAAAGTGGTCTGCAAATATAGCTTTCCATTAATAATACAATAAAAAAAACATGTTATAATATTATATATGTGTATTAAAAAATAATACTTTTAAAATTGTAACGGCTTGGGACAAAATATAGAAGCTATCTTTAAGCCAAAAAATGTTTTACTAAAATTCTGCGAATTTATGGTAGTAATTATTTCTTTAAACATATTTTCATAATTTACTGAAACATTTTTTGAAATATAAAGTTTATCGGCCCGTTTAACCCATCCCTGAGAACGGTCCCTCTCGTATTCATCTTTTAAATAATTGCAATTAGAGTTCGTATTCGCAAAGCAACTCTAGCATTACATAACAAGCAGGAAATAAAATAAGCACTTCTGTAATTGAAAAGAGACAAAATTTTGGCGTTTTCGTAATGGGTGGGACAAGAGATAGTCAACTTACCTGAATTGATATAAAATTTAATTTAAATAAATGAAGATGAATTTCCGCATTTATTTCAATTACACTTTGCACGAGTCAAAAATCAACAGAGATGAGACATACCTAGTAAAAACAATTCGGGCACGCTAAGCACCATGGTGCTATTCATGTTTCTAAGTTAGCTCTCGTTTAGGAGATATTTGACTTTGAAGTTCTGTACGTATAGTTCGTCGATTTGAGTGCAAACTATTCCCTCAGTTTGTGAGATATCAAATTGGAACTCGGTAAACCAGTATATTATTATGTACAATTCATCGTTTGTCGGAATCGGTCAAATCGGACCACTATAACATATAGCTGTCATACAACCGATCGTTCAGATATAGAAATTTTTGAATATAACTTCTCCATTTGAACAGCCAAGGACATGAAAATTTGTAGTATTTGTACTCATATTGACCTAAATAATGTTAAGAATCGGACCCCTATAACATATAGCTGCCATACTACCGATTGTTCAGTTATAGACTTTTTGGGGTATTACTTCCCAATTTAAAGAGCTAAGGACATCAAACTTTGTAGTATTTTTACCCTTATTGACCTAAATAATGTTAGCGAAAATTGTAAGAATCGGACCACTATAACATATAGCTGCCATACTACTGATTGCTCAGATATATACTTTTTGGGGTATAACTTCCCCATTGAAAGAACGAAGGCCATGAAACGTTGTAGTATTTGTACTAATATTTTTTTTCTTCATATTTGTTTTTATTGAATCTTTCTTGTGTAGAAAATAACAATTATTTAGAAAATCTTAGAAACTAATACAATAAATTATTTGTTGCCAATGCTACAAATAATAAAGTTGGCAAAGAGTCTGTTTACATAAGTTAAATTTATTGAAGCACAAACTTGTTAAAAAAAAATCTTTTTTGGGAGACAAGCTCCTTTATTCGGTCACATTCAACTTAGAACTAACTCTTTACAATTATCGTTTCTTAAATCTAACTTATTCTGCCGTCCGTTCTGCCGTCTGTTCTGCCGCCGCTTCTGTTGTGATTATGCTGACGGTGCGATTCCCACCGTTCGCTGCATTCCTCATTGATTGAAGGTGTTGTGTTCCCGTTGTTTGTGCATTTTGGTGTATTCTTGCATTTGTGCAATATTGTATCTTATTGCATACAGGAATGTGCATTTTATTTAAGTAAACAAACTTGTGGCGTGCTAACAGCTCCCCCTGATATTCAAACGTCCTCGTTTGAAGTATTCGTTCTTGCAAATATTTGATTAATTCCTTCTATTGCAGCTTCAGTTAGTTCGATAGTTGGCTTTTGGTCGATACTTTTTTTCGGCCATAATTTTCTCAATAAAGTTAGGGTAATGATTATTAAAATTGTGATAAGGCTGATACTAAGAGCGTGTTTAATTTGACTTGTCGACTCCAGATAGCCGATTTCTTTTATATTGTTCACATTTAACTGTTTTAACATTTGTAGAGACAGTATTTCTTCGGTATTATTTGATTCCGATAAAGGTTGAAGTATGGCGGGCAGGGGATTGCTGGTTAGTTCCGCATTAGAGAATTCGTTCCCGTTAATTTTAATTGTAGCATTATTGTAATTTATTAGAAATGTGCCCTTCAGAGGTGTTAATTTTTCGTCAATTTGTATTTTTCCTTCAAAATTATTCAAAAATATGATATCTGGTGGAATCTCTTCTATTTCGGGAATATGATGGCTGTTGGTTATTGTGCAGTTTGACGGGCGGCTTCTCAGCAGATTACTTATACAATAGCCTGTACTTATGTTTAATAAACTATTCCTAGGGCAAATTTGGAGAGAGTTGTATTTTTTACATGGTTTAATTATACCATACAGGGTATTTTTGCAGTCAAGTATTGTATTAAAATTTATTTTAAAAATTGTGTTATTCTTTTTGACTGCTCTGATATCTATTTTTTTACATGTTTGGTTTCCTACTGTGGGCAAACTTATGATGTAGATTATAATTTTTCCATTAGTTGCTATTTTTATTTCGGAGAATTCAAGAGCTTCATCTAAATTTACGAATGGGATATCGTCTTTGTCAAATATTTGTTTTGCAATGTCTATTTCTTCACTCGACATAATGTACGAGTTGATTATATTAGCTTTTGCCCAATGTGTCGCATAGGCGATATTTACGATCTCGTCTTTTAAAATTTCCAATTTATATTTTAATTTCAAAAAAGCTTCTACTTCCTTATTTTTGTCATTTTGTAATTCTTTGGTTATACTATTGGTAATATTTGTAATTTCGTTTATTTTTTCTATTGTAAGTTTATTTATAAGTAATTGTAAAATTATTTTCAAGGACATTGTTTAGTTTACTTATTACAATTTCGTGATCCTCGTGGTCCGGATTTCCTGCAATCCATTTCCACGCACTGCCTATGAAGTTAAGTGACCGTTTTGGTCTTCTTTCTGTTTTCAAATTATTTAAATGGACTCGTATTTGGGATATAAGGAGGGATATGAATGGATAGTTTGGATTCCTGGAGATGTCCTTAATTTGTGATTTGGATTCGATGTCCTTCAGGATATCTTCATATTTGTCGATGTCAATTTCGTGTATAATTCTAAATGTTCCGGTTTGTAGTTTAGTAGTCCCCTTTTCTATCGTAACTAGTTGCGTATTGGAATAGTCAAATATCTTTACCTCTGCGAGGCATAGTCGAATAAATAGGAGTCTGAAATGAAATTTTTCTCTTGTTAGTTTCGTATCCTGCTTTTGTGTACTACCTGACCTTCCTCTGTTATAACTGTACTATTTCTATCTTCTCTAACCATTTCCTTACGGTTTACTAAGTTTAGTACCTAATCTCCTATTTCTCTTAACATAAATTATTTGTCCGGGTAAATATGTCTTAGTTTCGTGCTTACTCTTATTCCCGTCCGGCAAAATGATATCAAAAAGAGTTCTAACATCATTCTGACATCTCCAATAGTTATCCTAAAGATAACATAAAGTTATCAGAAAAGTCTCTTATGAGCCACTAGAGGACATCTTTAAGATAACATTTTAAAGAGGTCTAAAAGATAACATTTTAAGGATGTCTAAAAGATAACACTTTAAGGATGTCTAAAAGATAACACTTTAAGGATGTCTAAAAGATAACACTTTAAGGAGGTCTAAAAGATAACACTTCAAGGATGTCTAAAAGATAACGCTTTAAGGAGGTCTAAAAGATAACAGGTCGAGGAGAGCATTATGCTAGCATTTGATAGAAAATTTACCTAAATTAGAAACAATTGAGATTGTCAGTAAAAGTATTGTTTAATTCCTTTTATTAAGAAATCATTAGTTTAACATTTTTAAATATATAAATTTACGGAATAAAGTATAAATACACGCAGATTTTCGGCACATACGGTAAGTTGGAGTACAACAAAATACACGGTAGTTGAACATTGATTATATCTTTATATTTATATGTATATTTATATTATTTATATTTTATTTTATTTAGATTTATATGTATATATTTTGCATTTATATTTTTAGAAAATGATGTTCCGCCACTGCATCAGAGTTTTCATTATCAGAAAGAGATATAAGTGAGATAAGCTGTCATGGTCATAGTTGCTGTCGTAATTATTTCAAGCACTATAGTGATACTAATTATGCCAATTTTTATTATTCTTATATTGACAGAACGAATATTTAGCGAGCTTAAGAGCTTAAAAGCTCTGGTTTCTTCAATTTGCCTCACGTTGTCAGATGAAAATAAAGAAAAGCCCAAAATGGCGGAATTCATGGATTTAGAGACACCAACTCAGTTGATAGCCTTTTGCAGCTGCTCATTATGAAAGTTTTTTTTTCACAAATGAAATTACAGTAATAGAATGTATTGGTTCTTGTTTTACAGTAACAAACTGTGAAGCAAATGGAGGTTTAACGTTCGAAAAGCATGTAAGGAATTCTCTAATTTTAACAGCAACAAACTGTGAAGTAAATTGAGGGTTTAACGTTCGAAAAGCATGCAAGTAATTCTCTAATTTTTATATTGTCAGGCACTATGGCTTATCAGATGTCCTGGGCTGATGCCAAAAACACTGATGGTCAAAAATATGCAAGTTATAAAGGTCATTAGAGGTTCCTACTATAACATATACATAGTTTATATTATTATTTATATTTATGATGTATTGTGGAACGATCCTCCGTCATCCCTTGTCAAGTTTGGTTTGGAGACAAACCGGTTTCGGCTAATATGCGCCATCTTCAGTGTCTTTTTTCGTTCTGAGTTATTTTGTGTAAGTTCGATAGTACTTATAGTAACTAACTTTCATCGTTTGGTCACGTACTTCGTGTCGTGTGATGTGTTCGTGTGTTTGTGCATTCGTGCGTTCGGGCGACGTGCATGCGTGTGTGCGTGCGAGTCTGTGCGTTTAGGTGTGTAAATCTATTTTTGTATCCTCATTAAACAGGCAGGTAAAAGTCCGTTATTGTCCTCTTGTGTGTTGTTTTGTTTATGTCGGTTTTAGGTTTTCTGTCCTCTTTTCGGTATAATAGCTTAAGCGGTTCAAATAATGTATCTGATGCGGTGTTTATTTGTTCATTTATTATTTTACCTACGAATGTCTTCTGTTTGTATATCTCCATATTTTCCAATACGTTAAGTCGTTTTCCCTTGTGTTGTATGTGGAGAATTTTAGCTGTTTTTCCTATTTTCATGGGTGTACATCTGTTTTCTGCCATGTGGTTGGCGAAATTTGATTCCACTGTCGTTGATGATTTCCTTATTTTCTTATTGTAATCTCTTACGTGTTCTCGATATCTCGTCTTGATTTGGGGTCCTGTTTGTCCTATATAGCTATTTTGGCATTCGCAAGTCAATTTGTATACGCCTTGTTTGTCAAAGGGGTCTTCCTTGTTAATGTTCTTTCGTAGAAGTTTTTCCACGCTGTTCCTCGTTTTAAATGCTGCATTAATGTTATATTTTTGGAAAACTTTAGCCAACTTGTAAGATGTTGCTCCGGTATATGATAAGACTGCCCATTTCTTCTCTACCTTTTCTTTGTTTTCCGATTTCCTTGAAGTTATGTTTTTCTGTATTTTCTTCACCAAACTTTTTTGATATCCGTTGTTCTCCGCGATTGTGTATATTGTGCTGAGTTCCTTGTTGTAAGCTTCCTTTTCTAACGGGGTCCGTTCAAGTCGTGTTAATAAATGTCTGAAAGCGGCATTCTTGTGTTGTTGAGGATGGCTAGATTTATTGTGTATTACTATATCCGTTGCTGTGGGTTTTCTGTATATTTCGTAAGTAAGTTTGTTAGTCTCTTTGTTTATTTTAATTGTGAGGTCTAAGTAGTTGATTTTTCCATTTTTCTCTGCATCCATGGTGAATTTTATATTTTTGTGTTGGCCGTTGAGGTATTCCAAAATTTTTTCTTCTTTATTTTCCGTTATGAGGCAGATGATGTCGTCTACATACCTGGCATAAAAATTTACCCCCAGATTTTTCGCCAGTTCTTCCATATAACTTTCCTCCAAATGTTGCATAAATACTTCCATAAGGATGGCTGATGTGGGGTTACCCATTCCCAGTCCGTGAGTTTGTCTGTATATTTTATTGTCAAATTTGAAATAATTCTCGTCCAGGGTTACTTTCAGTGTGTTTACGATCTCTGTTGCAATGTCTCTGTTCGTTTTTTCTGTCAATATTTTAGTTAGAGTTTTTAGTGTTTCTGTCAGTGGTATCGAAGGGTATAGGTCTTTCACGTCAAACGATACCAGTTTCGAGTCCTTGGGTACGTTCAGGTTGTTCAGTTTTTCGACTAGTTCCGTCGTTTTCTTGATTGTGTATTTATTGGACAGGTCCAGTGTCTCGGTTAGTAGCTTATTTAGATGTTTTGATAGTCTATATCCTGGTGCCGATTTATGGTTTACTATTGGTCGCATAGGTGTTCCTGCTTTGTGGATTTTAGGTAGTGCGATCAGTGACGGGACCGATGGATTCATTGCCGTGAGAGTGTAGGCTATCTTGTTGTCTACTATATTTTTTGCCTGTTTTATTGCACGCTTTATTGCCATTTGGTATTCCTCCGTTGGGTCCTTCCTCATCACTCGGCAGCCAATTTCTTTGATGAGTTGGCCAGTTTTTGTGGTAAATTCCTCTTCGTCCATTAGCACCGTTGTATTTCCTTTGTCTGCTTTTGTTGTTATTATTTTATTCTCTCTTAATTTTTTCCTCAATTCTTTTAACGTTTTATATTCATTTGCTACCATTTTCTTTCCATCAGCTTTTATGCTCTTTTCGATTATGCGTCTGCATAAATGCCTTGCGTGCTCCTGTTCCTCGTTTGGTATTAGTGATATGGCCACCTCCGTGTCCGCAATGGTGTTCTCCACGTCTTTTTTCCTATCGTAGCTTTCGATGTTGTATTTCAAACCTTTTTGTAGTAGCTGTGTTTCCTTGGCGTTGATTGGAAGATTTGTCAAGTTAACAAATGTTGGATGGAAAGGTGTTTTTTCCTGCTGTGGGCCTTTTTTGTTGTTGTTTTGTTTTGTGTCAAGGTCGTCCAGTTTTTTGTTGAGTTTTTTATACTTGTTTTCCATGGCTCCTTTGATCTCTTCCTTTATTGCATCTAACGTTTCCAGAAGGGAACTGACTGGAATGATTCCCATTAGCTCCAGGTGGATGCATAGTAATTCCTGATTCATGCGCTCCTTCTTTGCGTGTTGGTTCCTGATCTCGCATCTAATGAAGCTGTTCTCCTCTTTCCTTATAATTTTGCGCTTATCCTCGTTTTTCATTTTGTGTCCTATTTGCGCGTATTTTGGAATGAGTTTTCTCATTAAACATTGTTTATTAAACCATATGTTGGCTTTGGTGTTGTGTATTTCCTGTAGTCGCCTTTTGTATGCTATCAGTAGAATATTTGTCCGGATTTGATGTGCCTGACTGGCATTATTAAATACTTTTTGGTTGCTTGTTCTTCCGACAGGGTAGGAATATGATGTATTGTGGAACGATCCTCCGTCATCCCTTGTCAAGTTTGGTTTGGAGACAAACCGGTTTCGGCTAATATGCGCCATCTTCAGTGTCTTTTTTCGTTCTGAGTTATTTTGTGTAAGTTGGATAGTACTTATAGTAACTAGCTTTCATCGTTTGGTCACGTACTTCGTGTTCGTGTGATGTCTTTATATTTATATTTATATTTATATTTATATTTATATTTATATTTATATTTATATTTATATTTATATTTATATATATATTTATATTTATATTTATATTTATCTTTAGCTTTAGCCTTATATTTATTTTTATCTCCGTCTTTATATTTATCCTTGTCTACTGTACCAATGCTTTTTTCCGCAAGCGTGTTTATAAATTTATATTTTATTGCCATGTCTTTTGAGGCGATCGCCGGCATGCTGCAACCAGCTTTTAATAATGGCTTGAATTTTGGCGTTATCAGCAGTCTCCCACTTCTCAGCAATGGTATCTAAAAAACAAAGTCATATTTATTTATTTAGGATGACATAGATGATGTAAATATTAACTATATGTTATAGTAGTTACCTGTAATGAGTTTTATAAATAGCATATTTTTGGCGCTGTGAAGTTGTCAAAAATTTTTTCCTCCGTACTTTTGTGCTAAAAAAATATATAATTGATCAATTTAACCCAATAATATTTTGAAAAAGTGTCGGAAAAAGTGTCGCAACTTAGTGTGCTATCAAATTAATATAAAACTGCTTTATTTAAACTCTAAAGCGTAAATTAAGTGTTATTGCTGAGTGATTGTGCATATTTGAAAGAGTTTTTAGTGCTTAGCACGAAATTTTTATTTTAATTCAATTTTTAATTGTTGGGGTAAGTGGAAAAAAATTCAACAACTATTTACAGCGAAGGTTGAGTGTATAGCTATTTCACGAAAAACCATTTTCGATCATCAGCACTCTTTTCGGAAGTGGATGCACCGGGGATTGAACCCGAGTCCATTCCAACTTCAGCCGCAATGACCCAACGGATAAACACACTCGGCCATTGAGACTCTGTGCAAGCTGTTGGATTTTCCCCACTTTTGCCTTTTTCATTTTCAACATTAACGTTAGTGTGTATATGCTTTTGCATATATTCTCCACAAACGTGCTGAATTTTTTGTTGTAGGCAGTTCGCAATGAACATTGTTGTTGGTATTTTATTTTATGTATATACCAAACAACGTTAACAATTTTACTTGAAAGAGTTTTTAGTGCTTAGCACGAAATTTTTATTTTAATTCAATTTTTAATTGTTGGGGTAAGTGGAAAAAAATTCAACAACTATTTACAGCGAAGGTTGAGTGTATAGCTATTTCACGAAAAACCATTTTCGATCATCAGCACTCTTTTCGGAAGTGGATGCACCGGGGATTGAACCCGAGTCCATTCCAACTTCAGCCGCAATGACCCAACGGATAAACACACTCGGCCATTGAGACTCTGTGCAAGCTGTTGGATTTTCCCCACTTTTGCCTTTTTCATTTTCAACATTAACGTTAGTGTGTATATGCTTTTGCATATATTCTCCACAAACGTGCTGAATTTTTTGTTGTAGGCAGTTCGCAATGAACATTGTTGTTGGTATTTTATTTTATGTATATACCAAACAACGTTAACAATTTTACTTGAAAGAGTTTTTAGTGCTTAGCACGAAATTTTTATTTTAATTCAATTTTTAATTGTTGGGGTAAGTGGAAAAAAATTCAACAACTATTTACAGCGAAGGTTGAGTGTATAGCTATTTCACGAAAAACCATTTTCGATCATCAGCACTCTTTTCGGAAGTGGATGCACCGGGGATTGAACCCGAGTCCATTCCAACTTCAGCCGCAATGACCCAACGGATAAACACACTCGGCCATTGAGACTCTGTGCAAGCTGTTGGATTTTCCCCACTTTTGCCTTTTTCATTTTCAACATTAATTGAATTAAAATAAAAATTTCGTGCTAAGCACTAAAAACTCTTTCAAGTAAAATTGTTAACGTTGTTTGGTATATACATAAAATAAAATACCAACAACAATGTTCATTGCGAACTGCCTACAACAAAAAATTCAGCACGTTTGTGGAGAATATATGCAAAAGCATATACACACTAACGTTAATGTTGAAAATGAAAAAGGCAAAAGTGGGGAAAATCCAACAGCTTGCACAGAGTCTCAATGGCCGAGTGTGTTTATCCGTTGGGTCATTGCGGCTGAAGTTGGAATGGACTCGGGTTCAATCCCCGGTGCATCCACTTCCGAAAAGAGTGCTGATGATCGAAAATGGTTTTTCGTGAAATAGCTATACACTCAACCTTCGCTGTAAATAGTTGTTGAATTTTTTTCCACTTACCCCAACAATTAAAAATTGAATTAAAATAAAAATTTCGTGCTAAGCACTAAAAACTCTTTCAAGTAAAATTGTTAACGTTGTTTGGTATATACATAAAATAAAATACCAACAACAATGTTCATTGCGAACTGCCTACAACAAAAAATTCAGCACGTTTGTGGAGAATATATGCAAAAGCATATACACACTAACGTTAATGTTGAAAATGAAAAAGGCAAAAGTGGGGAAAATCCAACAGCTTGCACAGAGTCTCAATGGCCGAGTGTGTTTATCCGTTGGGTCATTGCGGCTGAAGTTGGAATGGACTCGGGTTCAATCCCCGGTGCATCCACTTCCGAAAAGAGTGCTGATGATCGAAAATGGTTTTTCGTGAAATAGCTATACACTCAACCTTCGCTGTAAATAGTTGTTGAATTTTTTTCCACTTACCCCAACAATTAAAAATTGAATTAAAATAAAAATTTCGTGCTAAGCACTAAAAACTCTTTCAAGTAAAATTGTTAACGTTGTTTGGTATATACATAAAATAAAATACCAACAACAATGTTCATTGCGAACTGCCTACAACAAAAAATTCAGCACGTTTGTGGAGAATATATGCAAAAGCATATACACACTAACGTTAATGTTGAAAATGAAAAAGGCAAAAGTGGGGAAAATCCAACAGCTTGCACAGAGTCTCAATGGCCGAGTGTGTTTATCCGTTGGGTCATTGCGGCTGAAGTTGGAATGGACTCGGGTTCAATCCCCGGTGCATCCACTTCCGAAAAGAGTGCTGATGATCGAAAATGGTTTTTCGTGAAATAGCTATACACTCAACCTTCGCTGTAAATAGTTGTTGAATTTTTTTCCACTTACCCCAACAATTAAAGATTGTGCATATTGTTGTTGCATTGATCGCACAATAGCAAAAGCTCCCACACACAAAACTCCACCACAAACCTCTTTTTCACCACTAAGTGGTGAATTAGTGTGGACACAAACCATTTGTGTAAAGTTTATACATAAGTATCAGAGCTGTAAAAAGCTGCAAGCAGATTGTATTACAATCATAAAAAGTTGTACATATTACAAGCGCAGCCGGGTGCAAATGAATATAGACTAAAATATTCGTTTGCACCAGCGAGATGCCCCTCAACCATACTCTTCCTAAAGTAGGAGATTCCCAACAGCGCGATGCCCAACAAGTCCAAGTGCGAGATGCCCAACAAGCCCAAGTGCAACTACAGCACCAAACCCGGAGATCCCTGGGTACACCCCAACAAATGTCCCAACATCTAACCCCATCCCGCCTGCCTAGTACCAACGTACCAAACGTACAACAGCAGATCGAAACCCTCCAAAGGCAACTGGAAATTCTCTATGCCCAACAACAACAAGCTCAGAAACCCCAAACTGCAGGAAACTTGACAACTGCTACCCCAACCGACGAATGGAAGATCGTCAATCCCAAACGCCAACGCGAAAGCCCAAGTAAAAATACTGCCTCTAAAAAACAGGCTAAACTTGATAATTATTACTGGCTTGGAAGCCGCCAACCAAATGAAAATGAAAATGAAAACAGATTTGCCTCCCTTGAAGTTGAGGAAACTAACCAACCAACTGAAAAAATACCCAAGCCGCCGCCAATATTTATAGACAAAGTTCTAAACATTCCCCCCCTAATGAGTTTACTACAAGAAGTTGCTCCAAACTCCTATGATCTAAAGCTCACAGGCAAGGATCAAGTAAAAGTACAAGCATCATCCCTGGATGCTTACAAAACCATAGTGTCACAACTGGAACAGAAGGGCACAGAGTTCCACACTTATAAAACAAAACAAGAACGTACCTTCAGAGTTGTTCTCAGAAATATGCACTCCTCAATAGACACAAAAGAAATTGTGGATTCTCTAAAAGATCTCGGTCACTCAGTCACAAACATTTGGAACACAGAGTCACAAAAAATCCTCTCCCAATGTTTATCATTGAACTCAAACCCGCCTCCAATAACAAGGAGATATATCAAATTAAAAGTCTCCTGCACTCAAGAATTGCTTTCGAGAAATACCGCAATGCGCCAACTGTCAGCAATATGGCCACACAAAGTCCTACTGTCGTCGAAAATCAGTATGTATAAAATGTGCTGGAAACCACCTCTCTGCTGATTGTAAGCGAAAGACAAGATCTGAAGATGTAAAATGCGCTCTATGTGAAGGCAACCATCCAGCAAATTATAAAGGCTGTATGGTACACAAAAACATCCAAAGCGCCAAATACCCAACTCTGAGGAAAAAAGCTCCTGCACAGCCCCAAGAGAAACCACAACAGCCAATTCAAACCCCAATGCAGATTGAAACCCCAATTCAAATTGACCAATACCCAGCCACATATGCTCAAGCAGCAAAGAAAGGCGTAACACCCCGCTCGAACCCTAATAATGCCATTCCAAATAGTAATCAAACCCACACCCCAACGCAAAACACTAACGAAATGCGAGAAATGATAGACTTACTGAAGCAAGTCATGCAACAAATGACATCAATGATGAGCCTCCTCGTCACCCTCACGACTAAAAACTGTGCATCTTCAACCCGTTGAAAATTATCATTTGGAATGCCAATGGCCTATCCAAACACTTACTTGAAGTTAAAACTTTACTTCAGACCCACGATATAGATATACTCCTCATATCTGAGACCCACTTTACTGACAAAAGTTACTTTGAAGTACCCAACTACAAGTTTTACCACACAAAACACCCCAGTAACAACGCTCATGGAGGCTCAGGTATCTTGATACGGAAAAGTATTAAACATTACAGCACGAATTCATTCCGTACAAATGCTTTACAAGCCACAAATATTGTCATTGAAGACCCGAGCGGCCAGCTTACACTCTCTGCTATCTATAGCCCGCCGAGGCACTCTATCAGCACTGCAGAATATGAAAATTTCTTCAAAACTCTTGGAAATCGATTTCTAGCTGGGGGCGATTACAATGCCAAACACACGTTCTGGGGCTCTCGTCTCATTACCCCTAAAGGAAGACAACTATATAATGCTATTAGCAATCTCAGTTTAACTCCATTCTCTACTGGAACTCCCACTTATTGCCCAACAGATAAAAATAAAATACCCGACTTAATCGATTTCTACGTGGTGAAAGGCGTGAATTCTTCAGATATAAATTGCAAATCGTGCTTTGAATTGTCTTCCGACCACTCTCCAATCCTGGTAACAATTGATAAAAATTTTACACCGGCAGCGGAACAATGCAGCCTTTACAATCGGAAGACTGATTGGGAATACTTCCGACACATCATCACGTCTAATCTTGACTTCAAATTAGCCCTGAAATCTGCAGAAGATATAGAGGCAGCAGCCGAACATTTTAACAGCTGCATCCAACAAGCTGCATGGAAATCAACTCCCACCCTCATCAGACAAAAAAGAATGATCTCACCAAAGAACTCAAAAATATCCTCAAAATTGAACACAACAGACAAGTTCAACAATATCTCAGTAATATTGATGCAACAGCTGCAACTGATTACTCCCTTTGGAAAGCTGCTAGTAAGCTAAAAAGGCCGAGTTTCTACAATTCTCCAATACGAATGGAAAATAACGAATGGACGAAAAGTGACGCAGAGAAAGCAAATACTTTTGCACGCCACCTAAAATCAGTATTCACCCCACATGATATTGAACCCCCACTAAGCACAACAACAGAAGTGAAAAATACTCTGAGTCATCCCTATCAAACGGACCTCCCCATAAAACGATTCGCAATATCGGAGGTAAAAACCGTAATAGCGATGCTCAACCCAAAGAAAGCTCCTGGGTACGATATTATTAATGGCAGTGTACTAAAACACTTACCTTACGAAGGCATAAAATTTCTCACCCAACTTTTTAATGCAGTACTAATAACTGCATTCATACCCCCTCAATGGAAAGTCGCTCAGATGAAAATGATTCTGAAACCAGGAAAGCCCCCTGATACGGCAGCGTCTTACAGACCCATTAGTCTGCTGCCCATTGTCTCAAAAGTCTTGGAAGTTCTCTTCCTTAAAAGACTCCTACCCAAAATAGAAAAGCGTAACATTATACCTAATCACCAATTTGGCTTCAGAAGAGGACACGGAACAATTGAACAAGTACATAGACTTACCGAGAAAATCTGCTCTGCCTTTGAGCAAAAAAAATACTGTACAGCTGCCTTTCTAGATATATCCCAAGCTTTTGATCGCGTATGGCACGACGGCCTGCTCTATAAAATAAAAAATACTCTCCCTACAAGCTACTTTCTATTTATACAATCTTATTTAAAAAATCGTTACTTTTTCGTCAAAGAAGGAGCAGAGCAGTCTGAGCTTTACGAGAGCTTAGCAGGCGTCCCGCAAGGTAGTGTAATGGGCCCAATACTGTACCTACTTTACACATACGACCTCCCAATAGCAGAAGGAGTCACTATCGGCACTTTTGCCGATGACACTGCTGTACTGGCTTCAGACCTCAACCCTAACGTCGCCTCACTCAAGCTTCAAAGAAGTTTAAATAAAATTACCCATTGGCTGAAAGACTGGCGGATAAAGTCAAATGAATCAAAATCTGTTCAAGTGACGTTTACCACTAGACGTAACACTTGCCCACCCGTAAAACTCAATGGCATTGATATACCGCAAAGTGACGTAACAAAGTACCTGGGTATGCATCTCGACAGAACACTAACATGGAGAACCCACATATTCACCAAACGAAAAGCTCTTGGTATAAAACTGAGAAATCTTTATTGGCTCATGAATCGAAACTCCCAACAATCAATCGACAACAAACTCCTGCTCTACTCAGCTATCTTAAAACCCATCTGGACCTATGGCATACAGCTATGGGGAACCGCAGCAAACTCAAATATAGAGATTCTCCAAAGATTCCAATCGAAAACCATTAGAATGATTGTAAATGCGCCCTACTACGTCACGAACGACCAACTACATCGTGACCTAAAGATACCTACTATCTCTCAAGAAATCAGAAAGTATGCTGCATCATACAAAATGAGAATATTAGCTCACCCCAACCCACTCGTTCTAGCCCTGACGGCAAGACCAACCAATTTCGTACGCCTCAAAAGAAATCATTTACAGATCTTTGCTGATGCACTACAATAAATGGATGCGCTACTGAGAGCAATCCATACATGCCCACCATGTTTATTAAGTCATTATTAATTACTAATTACTTTTAACGAACCACAAAATTGTTAGATGTATTTTATTTATACAGTTGGCAAAATATATTGGATGCTAAAAAAAAAAAAAAAAAATTTCTGGTCATCACAGTTTTTCTGGCACCAGTCCACGATATCCTATAGGCCATAGGGTCTGATAATGTAAAAATAAGGCAGTTCCTTACATGCTTTTGGAACGTTAAGCCGCCAATTTGCTTCACAGTTCGTTGCTGTAAAACAAGAACCAATACATTCTACTTACATAATGAGCAGCTGCAACAGCATTTTTAATTTTGGTTTCAAAGGCTGTCAACTGAGTTGGTGTCTCTATAGGTAACCCTAAATCCATGAATTCCGCCGATTCGGGCTTTTCTTTATTTTCATCTGACAACGTGAGGCAAGTTGACGAAACCAGAGCTTTTAATCTCTTAAGCTCGCCAAATATTCGTTCTGCCAATATAAGAATAATAAAAAATTGTGTTACTAAAAATTGGTATAATTATTATTACTAAAGCGCTTGAAATACTTACGACAGCAACTATGACCATGACAGCCAATTTCACTTATGTCTCTTTCTGATGAAAACTCTGATACAGTAAGATCCCTCTGTAGAGCATCATTGGTAGGAGGCGGCGGAGCATCATTTTCTAAAAATATATTTTTTATTAACAGAATATATCCTTAAATAACACTACTCGACAAATTTTGATCAACTTTAACCACCAAAAATGAAATAATACTTTTCTAAAGCGAAATTTTACGCTGATTCCGAATATCATCTCAATTTTTTTGTGGCAGACCCAGTTTTTGAGATATTAGTAAAAATATGGAAAAAGCCATATATGCAAGAAATTGCATCACATAAGTGCATCAAAATGTTTTATTAGACATCGTGTCGATTTGACATCTAGGAAGTGCTGGTAGAGGGAGCTCCAACAAACATTTTTTGCCTTCACACTCCAAAATTGGTAAGGTAGTTTGTTCACAATGGCAAAAATAATGAAAAAAATCTAACTTTTTTAAAGAAATTTCAGATTCGAATGTCCTACAATCAGAAAAATTGTATGGGGGACAAAAAGTTAGTTAGTTGGTTAAGGTCTTTCAATAAAAATAGGTAAATATAAAAAATGGTACATCCGATTATTGCACAACTAGTCTTAAAATGTTCACAATTAAATTATCTATGGGATAGGGGGGCTAACTTTTTGTCCCCCATACAATTTTTCTGATTTTAGGACATTCGAATCTGAAATTTCTTTAAAAAAGTTCGATTTTTTTTTTCTTAGTGATTTTTGGTGTCGAGTAGTGTAATTAGTTAAATCGGTTTCATACCTTCTCTTTCAGAAGAACCCGGTGTGGGTACATTTATCTTGGAGTTCTTCATTTCTGTTAAACAAATAGTAAATTTAATATTGGGATTACTGATTAATATCTTTTATATAAAATTGAAGGAAATATAACTTTTAAGATATAAAATTAATAAAAAAAATTGTGATCCTTACTCGGCTGTTCATCGAAGTCTTCTTCATCTGACGATGTTTGATAACGTGAAGGTTTAACGCGGGGCCTCTTGCTTTTTTTTGTTGTTTCTTCTTTGTTGTTGTTGACTGCAGCGAAACCATCGTCGTCGTTCGTGGATAGATTTAAGGCATCTAATTCGAATTTCCGAGCTTCATCATATGTTTCTATTGGTAAGTATAAAATTAAAAATGAAATGGATTAAATTGCTATATATGTACATAAATATATATATAAAGATAAATTTTAATATAAATATAAAGGTAAATATTAATATTAATATAAAGATAAATATAAATTTGAAGCTAAGGATAAATATAAAGATATAATCAATGTTCAACTACTGTGTATTTTATTGTACTCCAACTTACCGTATGGGCCGAAAATCCCCGAGTATTTATACGTTATCCAGTTATCCTTTGGAGGCTCAGCCTTCATAATTTGGATTATTGGATTTTTTGTCCTTGGCCATTTTATCAGCTTGGAGCTTACATTTACCCACGATTCATGAACAACTCCTGATATTTTGTCCCAAAATGCTACGAAGTACATTTTAATTCTAAAAAACATAAATATTTACAGAGCATTATAACCATGTTTCAATAATAAAGGTTTTCGAATCCCTACATACGTACATACACTCAGAAAAAAGAAATCAAAAATAAAATTTTTATACTTCACGTTTTAAACCAAGTCATTTTTATTTTAAAAATGAGAATTTTTAAATTAAAAATTAAATATTTGAAATTAAGATGTATTTGGGATTTAAAAAAATACCTGTTTAAATGAAAAATGAAGATGAATGGAATAAAAATGAAAGTTTTTGGTTCACATTCTCTAAGTGATTAAAATAAAAATAAACATTTTTAGATTTAAAATACTTTTTCTTGATTTTGCAGTTTTACAATGAATGTTTAAAATAAAAATTTTCGTATTTACATTACTTTTAAATACATTTTGCATTTAAAAGTGATGTAAATACGAACATTTTTATTTTAAAAATGTTTATTGTAATATTGTGAAATCAAGAAAAAACATTTTAAATTTAAAAATGTTTCTTTTTATTTTCAGCACTATTTGTGTATTCTGTGGTGCTTCTGTCATAGTTCGCCTTTGTAGAAATGATATTGCGCCATGTTCAAAATTGACACAAGTTAGACATAAGCACCACAATATAAATAAAAAAGTAGAAAAAGTTAATAACCTGTATTTATCAGCCTTGATTATAACTCAGTACATGAGTGAATTAATGGTAAAAAACAAAAAGATTCTTCATAGGGAATGCAAACTGCTTTCATTTTAACATCCTCAGCACTAAAAACCGTTGGCTGAGACCATGTATTTCCAACGTATATATTCAATTGTATTGAGTTTACACGATAATGAGGGAAAGCAGCCGGATTTAATAGTGAAGCCCCTGTTAAAGTTATTTTCCCGTCATTTAAACAAATATTGTCCACTCGAATAAGAGATTTATTTCGCAAAAAACAAAACTTATCACCTTGACTTTTTAATGATAAAATAAAGTGGCGATATTTTATTTTGTTATACGAATCAACATTCAAATTTTTCTCTGCCACAACCGGCTCATTATAACTTTCATTTTTTGATGAACTGCTGCATAAATTATGTTCAGTTATTCTTCTATATATTTGCTGTAAAGGTTGGCCTGCTTTCTTAAGTTTTTTTCTTAGAAAAAATAAGTAGTTCTCAAATGGAAAAGCACTAAATGCGTCAAGATGTCCAAACTTCAAGACATCATCTGCTAAATGAATTAAGTTATGGAAATTGTAAACTAAAATTTTCTTTCCATATAGTCTTTTACAATTTTCAACAAAGTATCGTAGCAACGATCTTGCATAGTCATTATTACTCAAACATTCTTCTTCATGGCTCAAAATCCTAATAGCACAGTGTAATGTAATGAAGTGAGTTAGATAAGTTTTCGGTATATAGTTTTTAAAACAGCTGGGCCCGTATACAATAACAATTGACGAAATTCTGTTGCCTTGAATCTATCAACATATCGTATTTTGCGAGGTTTCCTGGCAAATTCTTGCGGAATCCATTTTGCGATTAGGACTAATTTATTTGAAATTTCATCAATTTGTTTTGTTGACCACTTATGTTTATGAGGCCCGTTTACAAAAGTTGTCAGCAGCTTTTTCATAACTCCAAGACAGCAGTTATGCATATAATCAATTGGGAATTGCCACACCATGCCTATACCAGCTGCCTCAAAAGGTGACCGACCGGTATGATGATCTTCATCGATACGATTAATGAAATTTTCATCTGTTCGTAAAGGTGCATCTATGTTTAAAAAAAAGCATTCTGCGATCTTCGTAATCACCCTTTTCTCTACATTTTCCGCATCCGAAATATCCAGTATGTCCTTTAGTACAAGTGACAAACGATCATGCCGGAGTGTCACAGATAATTGCTCTTATTGTTACTCTAAAGTATCGATCTCCATAGTTAAATCCTTCAGTATTTAATTTTTTATATTCATTAGCGAATTCTTGCAAATATAGTTCACAGCTTTTGGGTTTATCATAGCCACGATAAATTCCAATAACAAATGGCTGAGAAAGATTGGGATAAATTTGACCTAGAATAGGACAAAGTTGACTTGTAGAGCTTTTTGCAATCGGTAGCCCATCAATATTAATATTAACTACAATTAAGTTTGGCAAAATATATTAGTCAATGAGTCTCAATTGATCAGCATTTTGTAGCCCATAATGAAAATATTCACCAGGAGGAACTTCACGAGTTACTATACGTGCTACTGGTGTACCAAGTAATGCTCGAGAGTCAAGAGGTAAATTATTGACTTCGTTTCGGTTCGATGTTTTTAATATATTTAGCAGTTTATTCGACGCATCACGTGTAATATGGTAATCAGTCACCCAGTGGGCCAACTTTGTCGAAAGGCATACTTCACTGGAATCAGCTGAATAATCTAATCGGTTATTGGTTGTGTAAATGATGCTCTCGTCATCCAATACATCACCAGATATATTATGTCTTAAAATAATGCTGCTCTCGTCATCCAATCAGGGCCGTAGCTAGACTTAAATTTAAGGTAGGGCAGCGTTGGTTTAAGGTAGGGCGGAAGTAAATAATGTATCGCAATTAATCTGACATCGAGGCATGGTTTCCAAAATCAATCAGCATGTATATCGCTTTTTTCTAGGTCAGTGACGTACATTTAATACCTATTTGTTGATACATAATTATTGTGACAGTACATAATAAAGAGCTGCGCAAGACATCTCGATATCGAACATGCTGTGTTACACTCGCTGTAGCACATGTATGGTTTTCGAAGTGTTCGATCAGTGAAGTACTTCAGTGGCGTGAAATTTTGCTTCAGCACCGAGAATGAAGCATTTCTATCTCAATGCTGCCCGTTCATGTTCGATGTTGTTAGCACAAATGTTCGGATACCAGAAGAAGTTCTCGGATACTTAAGCAAGTTTCCGAGAATTTATTGATGTGCAGGCAGAACATGCTTTGTAAATGTAAATGAGAATGTAAAAATTTCATACGCATGCAGATGGTGTTATTTGGGCTACATTAACATTCATTGAATATGTTTTTAGGTAGGTTTTTTTGATTTATTGACAAAATTAAATTGTAGTGAGATATGCATAGATATACATATGTATGTATGTATGTATGTATAAATACATATGTATGTATATGTACATTTGTATGTACGTATGTAGGTACATATCATTATGGTTTTGTATGATTGTGTATAGCTGATACACATATGTAAATATGTATATATGAACACACTTACATACATATGTATGTATGTATGGACATACCATGTATAAATGTAATTTTCGTTTTTTATTATAAGTTTATTAATATTTTGCGTATACATATTTAACGAGTTCATAGAGCAGGTAGTATTTAAATTTTTTCTTGTACTCAGACTAGGTAGTAAAAAAAATATAATCATGCAAATATCTAGGAAGGCTTCCAAAATTAAAAAACCTTGAACCTATACCTGGTACATAATAGCTTCAAAATTTTATTCCTAGCTGTGCTGGAGCTATTTTATCCTTTATTTCATTAAGTGGGAGGCGGTAAAATCTTAACCTTAAAACTAAACATATGTACATATGTTACTTTTATTAAAGCAGAACGTTTAATTATTATAATTGATTAAAATAAAATAATGTAATGACGTTTGACGTCGTTCTAAGCTTAGCTTTGATGCATAGAGATGCATATACATATGTAAATACAATACGTATATTTATTTATAAAAAAATAAATTCGCATGCAGGTATGTAGATATTTTATGTTTTGAATCAATGAATACCTCAAACTATATTTTTATATTTAATTAAATAAAATTTACAGAAAAAATTTGGTTGTTTTCAATAAAATAATAATAACTGAGTCAAGTTTTCTCAAGTGGGCCACCTAAAATCGATTTTTCGATATTGTATGGTTTATGGATCAATTTTGAAAGCTAACAAACATTGTAAAATGATGGCAAAAGCGTTTTTGCTAGTTTTGATTTTTCAGCGAGTTATTCGCGGTCAAAGTTTTCTTAACGGTTTTCAATTTTTTTGAATTACTTGGTAACCAATGCTTCGATTCTATTGATTTTTTCGGCATTAGTTAGGAAACTTATTTAGCAACAAGATGTGGTGGCCAGTTTTTGAAATTTCAAAAATGGCATAACTCAAAAGTTCATTTTTTGTAAATAATCGCGCTTTTTCTCCGTTTTTTTCCACGTTCTCATATGTTTAGGAAAAAACACCAATCAGCAGTCTATGCGCTCAATATCAGGCTTCATTTTGCAGAAAAGAAATTTTAGTAACTCCGTACCAAAAAAAAGTTACAACGTTTTTAGTGAAGGCCGGTTGGGGGTTAAAATCAATTTTTTTATATTTTTATTTCTTTTCTACTTTACAGCTCAAAAGCACGTTAGGGGGAAATATAGAGCACCACAAGACTAAAATATTGACATATCAATTTTAAAAATCGGATGTAAGATAACAGAATTACAATAAAAAAAACTATTTCCGCGGTATTTCGCGTGATAAAAAAAAACAAAAATTGACCCGAAACCCTATCAACCCCAAGCTTCAAATTTAAGGGCGGACTTTGACAATTTTTTTTCGTTTTAACGTGGTCGGGTCAATTAACCGAGTTTTTCTTTCACAAAATATTCTTTTGTTTCACCAAAAAAAAATTACCAAAAATAAAGTATTCAACAGATCCTAGTAATATTAGGGTTAAAATCAGTGTTTAAAAAACTGCAGTCGGAATTAGCAAAAGTCGTGAAATGTTTGATTTTATTTGATTTTGATATTCGTCGCTTTTTAAAATGACGATTTTGCCTGATTTTGATTTTGCGCTGATTTCATATTGCTCAAAATCAAAAGCGGCCTGATTTCAAAATGAACAATTTTGCCTGATTTTCATTTTGTGCTGATTTCATATTGCTCAAAATCAAAAGCGGCCTGATTTCAAAATGAACGATTTTGCCCGATTTTGATTTTGCGCTGATTTCATATTGCTCAAAATCAAAAGCGGCCTGATTTCAAAATGAACAATTTTGCCCGATTTTCATTTTGTGCTGATTTCATATTGCTCAAAAACAAAAGCGGCTTGATTTCAAAATGAACGATTTTGCCTGATTTTGATTTTGCGCTGATTTCATATTGCTCAAAATGAAAAGCAGCCAAATATCAAAATTAGCGATTTTGCCTGATTTTCATTTTGTGCTAATTTTGATTTTGTGCTAATTCCATATTGCTAAAATCAAAATCAGCCAAATATCAAAATCAATGCTTTCACAGTTTTGCTATTTACGCTTACATGAACACATGTGTGTATGTACATACGTAATTTGTTACCCTCTGTATTACGTTTGTATACATACATATGTATGTATGCGCATGTAAGCGTAAATAGCAAAACTGTGAAAGCATTGATTTTGATATTTGGCTGCTTTTGATTTTAGCAATATGAAATTAGCACAAAATCAAAATTAGCAGAAAATGAAAATCAGGCAAAATCGCTAATTTTGATATTTGGCTGCTGCACGAGCTCTAGTTCACCAAGTTTTTGCTGTACCACCGCAAGTTGTATGTCTTTGGAAGCGTATTTTGATTGTCTTTCGAACACGGTATAGCTTGTGGTTATCGCTTGTAACGTTACACTCTTAGAAATTTTCGTGTAATTTTGCATACAAAAAGGTAGGTTACTTTTTTCCTACCTTATTATGCGCAAAATCGCACACTGAAAAATTCAACAGATAAGCTGTTTAAATTTAAACAATAAAAGTGTAAAGCCTACACAAACAAACTTTAAATCTAAACACCAATCGAGTAATAAATTGTAATTTCGCATATAAGTTAAACAAAATTACAAATTCACTATGTAATTTTACTCCACTCAATTGTAATTTCGCGCACGAGATTTGAAATTACAATTTCTGTATGCAATTTTAATCCAAAATGCGTGTAAAATCGCATGATATGCTCAATTTTGCTGAAAAGTGCGTAAAATTTCGTTTAGAACTGTAAATTACACAGTTGTAGTGTAAATCTACGAAAGAAATGTAATTTTCAACTAAAAATTACATATATTTTGGTAGCATATTTACACGCAGTTTTTAGAGTGTAGCGCAAAATATTTTTGAATGCAATGATACCCAAAAAACACAAAAATAAAACTTTTTTCAAGGGACATTTTAGGGACGAAAAACTCGGTTAGGTGACCCAACCACGTTAAATCGAAAAAATTTGCAAAAGTCAGCCCCTAAATTTGAAGCTTATGGTTGAGGGGATTAAGGAACGAATTTTGGTTTTGTTTTATCACGCAAAATTCCGCGCATATGGTTTTTTCATTCTAACTTTTTTATTTTACGTCCGAATTTTAAAATTGATATGTTATTATTTCAGTCTTGGGACGCTCTATATTTCCCCCTAACGTGCTTTTGAGCTGTAAAGTAGAAAAAAAAAATAAAAATATAAAAAAATTGATTTTACCCTCAACCGGCCTTCACTAAAAACGTTGTAACTTTTTTTTGGTACGGAGTTACCAAAATTTCTTTTCTGCAAAATGAAGCCTGATATTAAGCGCATAGACTGCTGATTGGTGTTTTTTCCTAAACATATGAGAACGTGGAAAAAAAACGGCGAAAAAGCCCGATTATTTTCAAAAAATGAACTTTTGAGTTATGCCATTTTTGAAATTTCAAAAACTGGCCACTACATCTTGTTGCTAAACAAGTTTCCTAACTAATGCCGAAAAAATCAATAGAATCGAAGCATTGGTTACCGAGTTATTCAAAAAAATTAAAAACCGTTAAGAAAACTTTAACCGCGAATAACTCGCTGAAAAATCAAAACTAGCAAAAACGCTTTTGCGATCATTTTACAATGTTTGTTAGCTTTCAAAATTGATCCATAAACCATACAATATCGAAAAATTGATTTTAGGTGGCCCACTTGAGAAAACTTGACTCAACTTTTATACCAAATTTTTCCCTCTCCAAAATTTCTTGAAAGATGTATTTAAGTATTATCTAAAGAATAACTTTCAAGTGAAAAAATAGTGTAGATGAATTGGTCACGGTGAAAATCACTTTTCCCTTGAGAGTTTTGGGTTTAGGTAGACGAGAACTGTTGATCATAAAACAGGTCAGTGAAATTCTAGGCTAGCAATGCCATTTTTATGAGTTATCGAGCTAACTTCGGCCTTTTTTACGACTTCAGGCTAATATGTTCCTTTCGGGCCTAAAAATCGATGTTCGGTTATTTTCTTATTTTTACTATTTAAGCCATGGATTGTTGGAAACAACAATTACTTATTGTATCGGACAATATTTTTGCACCAATATCTCTCAAATAATAATAATAACTGAAAAGGGAAGCTTTATCAGATTCACGTTCTTCACAACTTCAGAACATTACAGCCCAACTACAAAATGGATAATATATATTGAAAGAAGTACAAGGGAGAAGCAAGGTGTGGAAAGTGCAAAAATTGTTAAGAGTAATGGGGAAGAAATACTTTTTGGTTGCTTGTTTTTCCGACAGGGTAGGAATATGGTGTATTGTGGAACGATCTTCTGTCATCCCTTGTCAATTTTGGTTTTTAGACAAACCGGTTTCGGCTAATATGCGCCATCTTCAGTGTCTTTTTTCGTTCTCAACGCTGCATTTAGTACCCATATATATTCACCAGTTAATAACAGGATGGCAGGATAATAATGAAGATATCAACGCAGTTATGAATTTTAAACAAAGGCTGAAATCGGCATTTGCACACATATCTATAATATATACTACACTTGTAAACGTTTTAATAGCCCTGTTTTTTATTTAAGCGCATATACATACATCTGCGCTTAAATTTTGTATGGATTTCTAAGCGCACATCTCTTTCCGCGCTTAGCAGTCCATACAAAATTTAAGCGCAGATGTAGGTATATGCGCTTAAATAAAAACAGGGCTATTATTAAGTATAATATTTATAATTATGTTATGTTAAAATAGTAGATATAAAATCAATGCTTTGAAACCAAAAATGAAACATTTAGTATCTAACTTAATTATTTGCCCCAAGTATTTAGGTATACATAAATTCATATAAATATGTAGATATGTGTATCCGTTCGCAAGTAGGTATTAGGTATGTACTATCTAGGTACTAGGTATTTAATATAAAATAAAAATTAGGCAAATGCATACATACATATATGTACATACATACAACCATACATGCATCCACCCTGCAAAACTTGTTGGACCACTTGGTGCATTTGTGCCACAGTCAACTAGCTACGAACTTGTCACATGTAGCCAATCATTGGGCCAGTTCACGTATATGGTACTTTTGTGCCACATTCAACTAGCTACGAACTTGCCACATGCAGCCAATCATTGGACCAGTTTATGTATATGTATGTATGTAGATTCGTGTTTGATTATTTTAAATTTGATAAAAAATATATCAAAACAAAAATATAAAAATTTTAGTTTCAAAAAAGATTAAAAATATGGACAGAAAATAAGTCAATTTAACTCATTAATGCCCATTGGCATCTTAAGTGGCCAGCGGAGGTGTCGCTCTTATTTGCACTTTAAAAGCGAGAAGAACTAGAAGTACGTTTAAAAAAGGGCAAAACAACAGAGAAAAATACCGTTTTGTTCCGTTTTTACTAAATTTGATTTAATTTGTGCTATTTAGTTCATGATATCAGAAGTTGAATTTTGTACATACTTTTAAAACGTGTTTTTGTGAAAGTTGCCGAACAAAATGTAAGTTTTTATTTAACTTTTAATATATTTTAAGTGAAAAATACTGGTTTTGTTTAGAAAAATGGTGTATTTATTCATTTTCAATAAATTTATAGAAATATCTGTTTCGTGTGTATGCCTGTACGTAGTTTTGTACTACTGGAATCTTTAGTTGCCAATGGGCACTTACGTAGTTGTTGGAATTATGATTTTGGTTTGATTAGTTGCGTGATATTTGCTTTCAACTGTTTATTTATTAGGTTATCGAGGAGACGCGGATTAACATTAGATGAAATAATAAATGAGTTGGAAAATTACAGTGAAAATGAATCCCAAGGAGACATATTTCTTCTACCGCCCCTATAATCGGCAAGCCAAGGTACAGATGTAGATTCTGATAATTCTGACGAAGAAGTGGAAGGAAATGTCGAAAACCTACCTCATAGACTTTTAATTACTGATGCCGAGCTTGGAGGGTGAGAAAATATTGAAAACGAAGACGCTGAAGAGCCTTCCAGAAAAAGACAAAAACGTAATCACTTAAAGTGGTCAAAAGATTGTATACCAAGTTTTGACGTGCCTTCTTTTCAAATGAGCTCTGAAACCAGCGAACTTTAGCTAAGGGAGAAAGTCAAGCAACCCATAGACGAACGATAGAATGTATAAAATACGTCCCATTTTTGAGATTCTGAACGACAATTTCAAAAAAATTTCCTACAGCGGACTACTTAGTGTGACCAATTTTTGTCAACGTACCGCACTTCCATCAGGTAAAAAAATGGTGGTGGCCATTTTTTTCTTGGTCTTTAGATATAAGCTGCGTCCAAGGGTGGGTGATCTATAGAAAGCTGGGTAACAATATATCCCTTCTCGAGTTTAGACGACAATGTTCAATGTTTTTGTTAAGATCATATGGAAACCCGCACTTGAGACCAGGCCCCTCATTATCTAGCCAAAAATCTCTGGTAGATAATCTAAGAGTTGACAGAAAGGATCACATTGTAACAAAGGGCGAGTCGTAATATCACCGTTGCAAAAAATGTGGGGGTCGAACCGCATTTTTATGTAAAAAATTTAATGTTTTTCTTCATCCAATATACTATTTTGAACAATTCCATAGCGCTTAAGATTTTATGTAAATGCATTTATATAACTTATGCATTATAAAATAAAAAAAAAACATGAAAAGTGACAAACAAGCATATTTTACTACCTATGTTATTTGCATACGTAAGTGCTCATTGGCAACTAAAGTTGCCACCCAAAAACCCCCCTTCACCATATTTTTTTTTAAAGTGCTAGAACAAAGTTTGTTTCTATACTGTTAAAGACTATTTGTACAAATTTGGGTATTGAAATTCGAAAGAAAGAGTTACGGGCATTAATGAGTTAAGAATAAGGAAGCATCGTGATTATAAAAATATGCATATGGCTTGATTCTAATTAACTAGGCGATATTCTCAGCCAAATATCATCGGAACGCCAGGCGAAAAATCGCCCAGCGATTGATTCTGTTTAAAGCCTCAGTCAGAATTTTAAGCAGTTTGACGTCAGGTAAACACACAACCAATTGGTTGAAATCAGCTGTTGCATACATCTGTATACTTACTTTGGTAAAATGTTCACCCCAGCAAACTCGAATTTATGCTTTTAGCTTTAAAGAGAACCAATCGCCGGACGTGTTTTCGCGTGGTGCGGCGATGACATTTGTTTGCGAATATCGCCCAGTAAACCAGAATCAAGGCGAAATTGTCATATGCATATTTTTATAATTACGATGTTTCCTTACTTCCTTTGACTCCTCTCTTCTGTAAATATTTTAAATAAATTTTTCCATACCAAAAACGTATATTTTTGTTTTATTACATGTTTTTATCAAGTTCCAAATAATTTATTTGACAGACGATATCGTCCAAATTAGAAATAAGTCTATTCTGACGAATTTTCGCCAGTGTTTTCGTTCTGTTCATTCTCGTATACTGTCGTGTATTTTAATCGTTTGACAGAACGCCGCGACAGAAAATTCGTCCGACGCTGATTCTGTTTAAGCTATTTGTGAACTCGCATTGAGTCAGTCAAATTCGCCGTTCAAAAAGAGTTTTGATATTTATAACGAAGCGAAAACTATTGAAATTCGATTTGTTTTGTTTGAAGTGAAATAGAATTTATTAATTACAATTTACATATGTATCTACTACACAATAAGAAATGAGAAATAAGTACCTATTTAAGAAAAAATGAACAAAAAAATATGGATAAAGAAAAAAATTATATATGTATTTAGATATGTAAATTGTATGTCTTTCTGATGTGTGCATGAGCAAAAATGTGTTTCTTGTAATTCCGGCTTTATTCTCCCGTAACTACTTTCGAAATTAATTTGGCATACATAGGTGCTCTATAAAGTAATCCTTCGGGGTAGTTTTAAAAGCAGTTTTCCGTATCTGGTTTATGGACTAACTCCTTAGAGTAGTTTAAAAAGTAACTTGCCGTAGCTAGTTTAAAAAGTAACCTCTTGTAGGTGGTTTGCAAAGCAGCTACGGCAAGTTAGTTTTTAAACTAGTTTGATGCGATCGAGCGATGGACCATGTGCTCCTGTGCTAGGACATTGCAATGTTAATTGGACCAATATTTTTATATGAAATGTGGCAGGTTTTGGGCTAGTTGATTGCCACAAGCGGCTGGTTTGTACAAGTTAACACATGCAGCTCGAAGCCAACAGTAGAATGGCTGAGCTGGCATATTCCCATCACAAGCAATAGTCAACAATTTCAAATTCCCGAATCTGCAATACACCAACCTGCAGGTGCACTTTAGTTGCATACGGTTCTAAGAAATTATAATAGCAGGTACGGCACGGCCAGCACTATTCCCACCAGCGACACAGGTTGCAGGTGTTTTCCACGTAAACATCACAGTCCAGTCATAGCGCAGTCAGCGTCGCTCCCACCAGCAATACCAGCAGTAATAACAGCAGCAACTGCGGCGACTTTAGATTTAGATTTATGTAGCTATAAGTATCAGTAGATTAGATGGGTAAGTTTTTAGTTTTAATTTGGGAACTCACCGGCTCAGACACGCTGACCGGAAAATAAATACAAAACAAAAGTAAACAGTCTCTTAATAAGTAGCGCCCATAACGTGGGGCCACGGTCGCGTCGTGGAAAAAGTAAAAACGAACCCGAAAATCGTATAACATCAAATTGTCAAATCTCATCATCCCTTGGAAAGGACAACCAGGACAATCAGGACATCAACATCGAACATCAATATTTATGTAGATAATATTATAAGATTTTAAAATGTAAGTACAGTGCAAAAAAAAGAAGGAAAAAGCAAAGATAAATTGTGATCTTGTTTTAATTTTTGGCCATTGAATAAATTGTGAAGTATAAAAAAGGAGGAAATAAAGATATATATTGTGATCTTGTTTTAAATTTTTGGCCATTGAATTAAACGAAGATCCTTGCACGGGAAACTTGTGAATCAATCTGATAATTTTTTTTAAACCTTTTTCATGAGTGATTGTGAATTGAACCAACTCTTGGATAAGATAACAGAGATAGAGGTTAATAGACGAAAATTTAGCGGTAATAGTAATCAAGAGAATTGGCATACAAGAATGGCTTTAGATGCAAATCAGCTTAAAGCACTAATAGATAGTGCCATTAGTGCTGCACTTGCCGTGCAGAGAGAGAGTTTCGAAGAGAGGTTGACAAATATTAGTCAGCGCATCAATGAGGTAAAGATTAATGCACCTGAAGTAGAAGCATACAAAGAAATAGAGGTAATCCCTGGCAGGCAGTGTGACGAACCACTTGACATCGTGAAGTCCTTACCGGATTTCGATGGTAAGCAGGAATGTTATGTTTCCTGGCGACAGGCAGCACAGACGGCCTACAAAATTTTTGAAAAATATGAAGGCAGCAGTAAACATTACCAGGCTGTTGCCATAATTAGGAATAAAGTGAAGGGACCGGCAGACATGGTGTTGGCATCTTTTAATACGGTATTAAATTTCAAAGCCATAATCAGTCGCCTCGACTTTACATACAGTGACAAACGACCCATTTACTTGATTGAACAGGAGCTCTCAACCCTTCGCCAAGGGGGTCTGACTCTCCTACAGTATTACGACGAGGTTGAGAAGAAACTGGCACTTCTCACCAACAAAACAATCATGACGCACGATAAACAAATGACTGCATCACTCAACGAGAAGTATAGGATGGACGCCTTGCGTGTGTTTATTTCAGGTACGAAAAAGCCACTTTGTGATGTATTGTTTTCGGCACGACCTACCGACTTACCATCTGCTTTAGCACTCGCACAGGAGGTAGAATCAAATCATGAGCGGTACTTGTTTGCCAGTACTTATGCTAGGAGTTTAGAGGATAGGGCCCAAAAATCTGAGGTAAGACAACAGTCTAGAGAAAAGGGTCCTGGTGGAAGAACTCCAGTCAAGGATGTCTATCCTACAAAAATCCACATTTCAGTAGATCCCACGGCCTTAATAATAAGTCACCCCAAAAGTTAGAACCAGTGCAGCCAATGGAGGTCGATCCTTCACTTCGCTATAGTCAGAGCACGCAACATCGACCCAATAATAGTTTCCCATCACGGGGCTCAGTACAGCCTTACGCAAACCAAAATAAAGAATATGGGCAGGCTGCGAAGAGGCTAAATAGTGGCTACGCTCGATTTACGGCACCAAAACAGCAAAGGATCAACCATCTATCCTCAGGCCAGGAGGACGAAGAATATCGGGCTGTGGCAAATTCAGAGGCTGCAGCAATAGAGGACGAACTGTCTGAATCAGAACAAATAAATTTTTTAGAGAAAGCTCCCTGCTACCTTTCATTGAAAGGACAATTGCAGGGAAAACAATTCGATTACTAATCGATACAGGAGCATCGAAAAATTATATTAAGCCCCTGAAGGAACTTAGAAATGTAGTACCAGTAGAAAATAGGTTCTTAGTCAAGTCAATTCATGGCTTTAATGAAGTTAAAGAAAAATGCATGGTGAACTTGTTTGGTACAAACAGTACCTTTTTTTTGCTCCCAATGCTTTCCACTTTCGACGGAATAGTAGGGCTTGACCTGCTTACGCAGACCAATGCTACTTTAGATTTTAAGAATAAAAAAATTACAACGAGTTATGGCTCTGAAGAGCTAAAATTCCTAAAGTGTGGTAATGTAAACTTCACCCAAGTGGAAGATGTAGAGGTTCCGGAAGTGGTGAGAACCAAATTTCAAAAAATGATTAAAAGTTTAGTAAGAGTTTTTTCAGACCCAAATGAGGCTCTTCCATATAATACAAACATTGTCGCCACTATTCGCACTGAGAGTGACGACCCAGTATACTCTAAGCTATACCCATACCCTATGGGTGTGGCCGATTTTGTGAACACAGAAGTTCAGGACTTATTGAGGAATGGCATAATAAGGCTATCTAGATCACCATACAACAACCCAGTTTGGGTCGTGGATAAAAAAGGCAAGGATAGTCAGGGCAATGCAAAAAAGCGCCTTGTTATAGACTTTAGAAAGCTGAACCGAAAAACTATCGACGACAAATACCCCATACCCAATATTACGGCCATATTGTCAAACTTGGGAAAGGCCAAGTATTTCACAACACTTGACCTCAAATCAGGCTTCCACCAAATAGCACTTGCCGAAAAGGATAGGGAAAAACCGCTTTTTTCAGTTGGCAACGGGAAATACGAGTTCTGTAGGCTTCCTTTTGGATTGAAGAATGCACCTAGCATTTTTCAAAGAGCGATCGACGACGTGCTTGGGGAACAGATAGGAAAGTGTTGCTAGGTTTACGTGGACGACGTGATTATTTTTTCTGAAAACGAAGAAAGACACGTCGAACATATTGAGTGGGTTTTGCGCAGATTATACGAGGCAAATATGAGGGTCTCACGAGAAAAATCACACTTCTTCAAACAAAGTGTGGAATACTTGGGTTTCGTTGTATCTAAGGATGGTATTAAGACGAGTCCTAGTAAGATCGAAGCAATTCGAAACTACGAGGAGCCCTCCACATTGTTTAATATCAGGTCCTTCTTAGGACTTGCAAGTTACTATAGGTGTTTTATTAAGGATTTTGCAACAATAGCAAGGCCTTTGACGGATATCCTTAAGGGAGAAAACGGGAAAGTTAAGGCCACACAATCCAAGAAAATTTAAATAAATTTGGATGAAAAACAGTTGCAGGCCTTTAACAAACTAAAGGAGGTCTTGGCATCTGAGGATGTTGTATTACCCTACCCTGATTTTAAAAAGCCATTCGATCTAACGACGGATGCTTCTTCATTAGGTATAGGGGCGGTTCTATCTCAGGATGGAAGGCCAATAGCGATGATCTCTAGGACCCTGAAAGATCGAGAACAAAACTTCGCTACTAATGAGCGCGAGCTATTGGCGATTGTCTGGGCTCTCAAGAGCCTTAGAAATTACCTTTATGGTGTTAAAAATCTTAATATTTATACAGATCACCAGCCACTCACGTTTGCGGTTTCAGACCGAAATCCAAACGCCAAAATGAAGCGCTGGAAAGCTTTTATTGATGAGCACAACGCTCAAATATTTTATAAGCCTGGTAAGGAGAATTACGTTGCTGACGCACTGTCACGACAAAACATCCATGCCCTGGAAGAGGACGTGCAGTCCGACTTGGCTACCATCCATAGCGGAATTTCGCTATCGCATACAATAGAATCAACAGAAAAACCACTCAATTGTTTCCGAAACCAGATTGTTCTAGAGGAAGCGAGTCTTGACTTGAGACGGAACTTCATATATTTCGGAAAAAAAAACTCGCCACGAAATTCGGTTCACTGACAAGAAGACACTTGTTGACGAGATTAAGGTGGTCGTAAATCCAAACGTAGTGAACGCAATATATTGCGATCTGCCAACATTGGCAATCATTCAAAATGAATTAGTTACATATTTTCCGGCAACAAAGTTTTGGCACTGTAAACGCATGGTGTCGGACATTGTTAACAAGGACGAGCAAAGGGAGATAGTTACAGCCGAGCATAATCGAGCCCACAGGGCGGCTCAAGAAAACGTAAAACAGATCCTCTGTGATTAATATTTTCCAAGAATGACCAAACTCGCAAACGAAATTGTCGCAAACTGTAAAATTTGCAACAAGTCCAAATACGACAGGCACCCTCGTAAGCAGACATTGGGGGTAACTCCAATAGCGATCTATGCTGGAGAAATGTTACATATCGACATTTTTTCTACAGACAAAAAATACTTCCTTAATTGTATTGATAAATTTTCTAAATTTGCGGTTGTTCAACACATACCATCTCGCACTATTGCGGATTTGAAAGGTCCAATTCTACAATTAATGAACATATTTCCGGGTACGAAGACTGTCTACTGCGATAATGAGCCATCATTCAATTCCGAAACGATAAGGTCACTCTTGAAAAATCAGTTTAATGTCGATATTGTGAATGCGCCTCCGCTGCACAGTACCTCAAACGTCAAGTTGAGCGTTTCCATAGTACACTTGCGGAAATTGCGAGATGTCTGAAAATGGAAAAGAAAATTGACGAAACGGTCGAACTTATATTATTGGCAACATTTGAATATAATCGAACAATCCATTCTGTGACAAACAAAAAACCCGTTGACATAATTCACGCCTCGCCGCAGGAATTGCGAGAGGAGATAAAGGATAAATTAATTAAAGCCCAACAAGCACAGTTAGAGAGGAATAACCCCTCCAGACAAAATAGGGTGTTTGATGTGGGAGAACGTGTGTTGGTTAAATCCAACAAAAGATTAGGTATTAAGCTTACACCTCTATACACAGAGGAAAGGGTAGAGGCAGACTTGGGGACCAAAGTCTTGATTAGAGGGAGGGTGGTCCACAAGGACAATATAAAATAGTTTTATCATTAGTAACTTTCGTAAATTTGCAGGATTCTTTTGGTGATACTTCTGATTGGGTCTACGGCAGCGAAACTGACAAACTACTCGAAATCTAATTACATACCAATTCAGGACGGATTTGTAACTATCTGGCAAGATGTTAACTCTCTAAAGCATACAACTAATATCGATACGTATATGGAAATAGCCGAAGAAACAAAGAAACTAACGAAACTTTTGTCTGCATCCCATATGAGAATGTTACTGGACTCAGATATTACACATATAAAAACACTTTTGGCAGCGTTTGATATTCAACACAGACAAACTCGAAGCATAAATATTTTAGGAACAGCTTTAAAAGTCATAGCAGGGACACCAGACTGCGATGATTTTGAAAATCTGAAATTCCGACAACAAGAACTAATTAACTCTGAAAATAAGCAAATAGAAATAAATACAGTAGTACGTGAAAAAGTGAATAAGCTAACAGACACGGTGAACATAATCACAAAAAACATAAAAGCGCAACACTGAACATTTATATGAAACATTGCTTGCCAGAAATAGAATTTTAATTTCCGAAATTGAAACCTTGATTTCAACCATTGCCCTTGCAAGGATTGGCGTTATTAACCCTTCAATATTAAATTTTGATGATATAAAAGATATAACTAACATGCACTCTACAAACACAACTGTAACAGATTTAATGGAGGTATCAAGCATTAAGGTCCTGTTAGATAATAAGTTTTTATATTTTCTAATAAAATATCCTAAACCTATATTAGTATGTAAGCGAATTTTCATGCTTCCTGTTCAACATAACGAAACTGTCCAGCACTTTGGGAATGATAACAACATCGCTGACTGTGATAATCGGATTTTGGCCCTTGGAAACTGTACTACGGCACTTACTTCCACATTCTGCAAAAAACTGAATAGCACAACATGCGCACAGCAACTCCATTCAGGAAATGTAGCTCACTGCGGTACGCGCCCCAGCCACCTTGAACCAATTACAGTGGTTGATGAGGGTATCATAGTTATCAATGACAATACCGCTGTGATCAGATTAAACGATGGTTCTGAAAAAACCGTTACCGGTACTTACCTGCTTACCTTTGAAGACGAGGTCCAAATTAATGGATCTTATTACAAAAATAAACTGGGCATATTGAAGAAGCTGCAAAATTCAGCAACAACAACTCTTTTGAATATTACCAAACATCATGAAATATTGAGCCTACCATACCTCCGGCGAATTAGCGCGGAGAACCTAAGATACATTGAAAAAATTCAGCTAAGAACTGTATTGTGGCCGGTGCTATCAGGTTTAGTTACTATCACCATTTTGATTGGTTGCTACTTCATCCTCAAACTACGTCAGAAGAAAACCATAAGACGTCAAAAACGAGATATAGAAGCTGTCATTGATAACCTAAAAAAGTCCGAGGACGTCCTTCATTTGAAAGGCTGGGAGTTAACACATGCAGCTCGAAGCCAACAGTAGAATGGCTGAGCTGGCATATTCCCATCACAAGCAATAGTCAACAATTTCAAATTCCCGAATCTGCAATACACCAACCTGCAGGTGCACTTTAGTTGCATACGGTTCTAAGAAATTATAATGGCAGGTACGGCACGGCCAGCACTGTTCCCACCAGCGACACAGGTTGCAGGTGTTTTCCACGTAAACATCACAGTCCAGTCATAGCGCAGTCAGCGTCGCTCCCACCAGCAATACCAGCAGTAATAACAGCAGCAACTGCGGCGACTTTAGATTTAGATTTATGTAGCTATAAGTATCAGTAGATTAGATGGATAAGTTTTTAGTTTTAATTTGGGAACTCACCGGCTCAGACACGCTGACCGGAAAATAAATACAAAACAAAAGTAAACAGTCTCTTAATAAGTTACATGCATGTATGGACTAGTTCCGTTTTCTGCAGGGCATATGTAAATACTAACATACATATGTATGCATGCATGCATGTTAATCGTTCAAATCGTCGCAGTTGAGCAAAATTTCTACGTTGCCAAATACTAGCAGGCAGGCTCTCGTAAGCACCATCTTAGTATTCGAATACTTAGCAGTAGACCGAAAAGACCGAAACTTGCGGGCAGCGATCGTTTCAAGAACGAGAACGTCTCTGCTTGCCTGCTGCTAGTTATCGGAAATGTTTGATTTTGAAGTCGGACATGCATGTGTTCGACAGTGTTTAATGTTAGTGCATACGTGTTCGAACTGTGAACGGTAGTGTTAACGCAGGGCACTAGTACATAAGCAATACTCATTGAGAATAAGCCAACAAGATGGTTCAGCTTCCAGATTTAGATGTGGAGATCCACGTCTAAGTGCGAGTGAGTACTGGGTGGGCGATACGAGTAAATAGATACGACCAAAAGTACGATTTAAGTTTATTGTTTCTGAAAACTTATTCTAATAATAAAAATAGTAAAAGCATTCAAAACAGCTGAATTCTGCGGTTCGCCATGTTATTAAAAATGCGAAGAACCTCGTTCAGATCAACCGATTTTGTTCTTTTTTTCTCAAAGGCGAGAAATACCATACCAGCCATCCTTCGTGACCCATTGACAGCCTTTGAGGCCTATTGATTGCAGTTATGGGCCCGTCAGAATGAATACTTTTCCGGCAATCCAGCTCCGTTTAACTGACATATACTTCAATTTCATATATTTGTTACGGCAGAGTTGAAGTACTGAATGTATCGTCATTCAAATACATGTAATTCCACTCTGCTGTCAGTTAAACCGATTGCTGGATTGACGGAAAAGTATTCATTCTGACGCCCCTATTAGTGTTGAAAAGGTTGATTCGCACACTGCAGTACTACATCCTATGGTCGCTATAAATGAAAAAAGTTCATATGTGTCTTTAAACGCCTCTCGTAACGAGAGTCTCGTTGCGGTGAAGATAGGGACCAACCGCCACACACTGGGGCCACTTATATATATGAGGACGCTCAAAATTCTGAAATCTACTTTTTTACATCAGAATCGCTTTATCTGCACTAAAGCAGTTAATCTATAGCATCTTAACCCATTGACGGCCATGTGTTAACCTGATAGTGACCTATGTTTTTTATTTCAGTTTCGAGTTTAATTTTCTTGAATCAGAATCGGTATATCGATACTAATATAGTAAATCCCAAGAATTTGAACCCCTTAACGACCAGGCATTAACCCATTTTTAACCAAATTTTTTCACTTAATTCTTAGATCAAAATATTTAAATCATATTAGTTGTATCTACACTAAAACCAGTAATCTTTGGAATCTTAACCCATTAACGGTCATGAATTAACTCATTGGTGACCAGTTTTTTTTAAGATCTCTAAACAAATTATTTAAATCACAATTAGTATGTCTGTGGTATGGTGGTCGGTGTGGTGCAGTGGGTAGAGTGCTCGCCTGCTATACCAGAGGTCTTGAGTTCAAACTCCAGTCCGAGCAAACACCAAAAAAATTGTTCTAATTAGTAAAAATCCAATTATTGGGTTTTTTAAGAGCAGCGGTCACCTCTCGGCAGTGGGCGGCATACCCTCCGAGTGTATTTCTGCCATGAAAAAGCTTCTCACAAAAAATCATTCGCCATTCGGAGCCGGCATAAAACTGTAGGTCCATCCAATTGGTAGGAAAAACGAAAAGGAGCACACCTCGAATTGGGAGAGAAGCTCGGCCATAAAACTCGTCAGGGTTATAATAGCGCCATTGTATTATATTAGTATGTCTGTACAAAAATAGACAATGTGTATTATATTAACCCATTAGCGGCTATGTATTAACCCATTGATGAAATATGCAGGTGCAGGTACATACATGTGTATGTATACAAAAATGGTTTTCTCCAATTTTTTGTTTCGAGATATTACAAGTTTTCTGTTGTCACAAGTATGTTTATATGGAACTAGGAGTTTCACCGTTAGAGTTTTAAGCAGAACAGGTATTTCCACACACATTTTCATGCCAAACATAAAAAAAACCAAAATTTTAGTAACACAACTTGTGCTTCAAAGAACTCATATTATAAATCAACTTACAAGTCTAAATTAAAGAAACCTGGCTTGACAAGTAACCTTAACCACAATATGTAACTAAAGTAACCAGTAAATAATGGATCAACTAAATTTAAGATAGAACAGAATCAAATTCAACCAGATATAGGTGTGTTTTTTTTTTTTCTAAAATTGGAATGCAATTTTTAAACTCACTTTTTTTTAAATGCGCCCTTTGCTTTTGGTTCTGCACTCGGTTTCTTTGTCACAAAGGACCATATTTTACTGCTGCATTTTTACATTTGCTACGTTTTTGCGCAAATTAAAAAAATCCATTTTGAAAAAAAAATATTTAAAAAAAAGAGGTACGTTTAGTTTTATACTAAAAATTAATTTTTTAAAACATCTAGTTCCAAAAAAAACACTCAGCGATTATATAAGCTTCACTTAATGTTATGGAAAAAGCAGAATAATAAAATTTTGTATCCTTCTCTTACACCAACTATTTCAAATACACATTAAAATTTCTCACTTTAAAAAAAATTATTTTTTGGAAAATTTGCTTGTGTATGGATAACTCCCAACTGAAAAACGATAGAAAACTGAAAATTGGGCCAGAAGTGTAGAATTTTATAGGGAACAATACTGCGTTTTTATTTTTTTGAAAAACTCATTATTTAAAAACTGAATTTTGAGCACGTTCGGCCCCAGTGTGCGCCATATGCAAATAAGCGTGAGAGAAAATTAAAGCCGAAAATATTATTAAAAAATTAAATGCAACAGAAAATTTAATTTTTAAAACTGTGAATTTTAATTTAATTTCCTTCGATTATTCCATACCTAAGAGAGCTATGATCTTTAAATTTGATATGTGGGTCCCCCGCAAGTTAAGGTGAGAAAAAAAATGCCCCACAATGCCCCCCCCCCCCCCCCCTAGCTACGGGCCTGCATCCAATACACCTCCATATATATTATCTCTTAAAATAATGCTGCTCTCGTCATCAAATACATCACCAGATATATTATGTCTTAAAAAGCATACGGAATTGGATTCTCGAGTAGTAGTAGATGGATGTGGCTGTTGCACGCCACTTAAAAAATTACGTATACGCTTATTTTTTTGGCTTTTAGATAACCACTTAAAGACTTTTTTATTCGGCATATTTTAATAAAATATTTTCTTACAACAAAATGTGTATGTATCCAACGCTGTGAACTGTGAAAAACTAGTGGTGGAAATTATATCGATATAATATCGAGCGAAAGTTGCGTAATGCGGCCTTTACATGGGTCGATTTCTCAGTCGATTTCCCAGTCGACAAAAATCGAGCCGTTTAAAAGCCGCATAAGCTATTAATTAATTAATTCAACCCAAATCATTTCCTTCAATTAAAGTTTATCTTTTAGTAGAAATATTTTATTTCATTTCAGGTACATATTGTTCAGTTCAGTGAAGCTTTACGTATATGTAAGTATTTTGCCGATAAGATAACGTAATGGGTTCTAAAGCTGGACTATGCAATACCAGCCTTTTGTTGGGATAACAAATTCTCCACAAGAATCCCGGAGAGGAGCGAGTGGAAGAACTTAGGGGATCCCGACCCTAATACACTGCACCTTTACACGGACGGCTCTAAATTGAACAATAGAGTTGGAAGTGGGTTTTTCTGCGAAAAGCTTCATCTGAAGGTAAGTTTGCGCCTACCTGATCACTGCAGCGTCTATCAGGCTGAGCTCATAGCCATATGGGAAGCAGCTCGTCGCCTGACAGATCTGCCAGACATAAATTCTATCAAAATCTTCTCTGACAGCCAAGCTGCCATAAAATCCTTACAGAGTAACAATACTACATCTATAGTTGCAATGAAATGTAGGGAGTCTTTGAACAAACTAGCCGAAAGGTGCGACCTGAACGTCATTTGGGTTCCAGGCCATAGCAACGTTCGGGGCAACTGCATTGCAGATGAGTTAGCAAGGGAAGGCACAAGCTTGCAGGATATCACATCTGCGACATGGGTTGGCCCCCCGCTTAACTCATGCAAGCATTGGTTGAGATCTCGCTCCATTGAACAGGCTAACGCTAGATGGGCCAAGGAGTCAACTTGTGTGATTTCTAGGCAAATCTGGCCTAGATTGGATGAGGCTAGGTCTGTATCGGTGCTGCATCTGAATCGGCTCTCTATAGGTCCGCTGGTGGGACTTCTAACAGGCCATTGTCTTATGGGCACTCACGCCTCTCGCATGGGCCTATATAAAAACGACTTCTGCCGCAGCTGTAGGGACGTGGAGGAAATAGAGAGTGTTGAGCACTATCTATGCCACTGCCCCGCACTGTCGCTATCCAGGTACCGCTTCCTCCATAAACACTTTTTCAAGTGCCTGGCGGAGATGGAAAATGCAAGGACACTAGATTTTCTGCGCTTCATGAAACAAACGCGCTGGTTTAGCTTCACGGGCATCTAATCTTATCATACTTTTGAATCTAATTTTTCCGGAAAGGTTTGTAAATAGGGATAAGGAAGCTAGGGCTCCCGTGTGGTATCACAATGGGCCACCTCGGCCTAAGTGTGTCCCCGCTTTCATGAATTGCGGAGACAGCCACCTCAACCTAACCTAACCTAACCTAACGTAATGGGTTAAGCTTTGATGAGCTGCTCGCTAGGGTTAACTAGTTAGTTATATTCCTTTTTGATACATTGTTAGTGAGTTGAGTTTTTCTCTTTCGCCTATCAAGCAGCTTGCAACCGCACATTTTTTGTAACACCGCATATTAATAAAAGTATGTGAAGAATTTTGGAATTAACCCGCATAGTTTCATTCACGCCGCATTTGGGTTTACAAGCAAGTAAACGCAACATATTTTTTGGTCCTTCGAGCCGGATTGTGATTCCCGCACACGTCTAAAATCAACTCGTGTAAAATATATTACACAAACTCATACTCGCATTACATAATAAAAATCGATAATTGCATTGGTTATAAATTCAGTAGCCGCGTGGTTGTCAGGTTAACCTTCATTCGCCCTCTGTTAAATATCTCAAGTATTGCCTTTAAATTACACTACTATAGCGATTTCAGAATATGGCAAATTTTGTGAAAACACGCGATTCTGCCCTGAAAGCCTTAAGGAGGTATATGGAAAAGAGTGTGGACGAAGCGTTCATTGCGGATGAAGATAACGTCGCAAGCTACTTAAAGCTGTTAAATGATCAATGGGCTCGTTTCACTGAAGCCCAAGATGCGGTGGAGAATTCGTGCGGCACTGAGAATATCGATTTAGAAGAAAACTCACGGATACAAGCGGAGGCTTGGTGCTCAACGGCGTTAGCGAATTTCACCCGCGTTCAAAAATGCCGCACTGGATCTACTGCTCTAACCACGCCGGTGTCTGCCCCCATACGGCTACCAAAAATGGAATTACCCTCGTTTTCAGGCGATCCCACCGAGTGGACCTCATTTTTCAATGTGTTTTCCTCACTTATCGACAATAACCTGGCTTTGTCGAATGGGCAAAAGCTACATTATTTGCGAAGTTGCCTTAAGGGCGAGGCTTTGAGAATTATCGACGGGTTCCAAATATGTGACGCAAATTATAAGGAGGCTTGGGACCTCTTACAGGCTCGTTATAAGGTATTGCGCGTTATTGTTGAGATACACATCAGAGCCATGTCGGACATAAAAGGGGCCACAATCGACTCCGCGGAAGCAATCAAAGGAGTAAAAGACCCATACCAGCAGCATATTCGTGAACTCAAGGCACTAGGGCGGCCTGTCCTGTTCTGGGACGACTGGCTGGTGCATGGGATTGTTAACAAATTGACATTCGAAACAAGGAAGCAGTGGGAGCTATCACTTGAAAGTGATAAGCCTCCCACATTCGACCAACTTTTGGCATTTTTGGAGATACGCTGTCGATCGTTGGCGATGCTCTCTTCAACCGCAAATGCGGTGATTAATAAAGGTAGAACGACCACGGTAAATAAACCCGCAAATGTTTATCATGCTACGCAAGAACAAAACACAGACTGTATGTATTGTGGCGGCTTTCATAAAATTTATAGCTGCGAAAAATTTCGAAATCTAGATGCGAATGTAAAAGCCAAGTTTGTAAAAGAATTACGGGTGTGTGTGAACTGTCTAAGCCCAGGGCATTTTAAATCGAAGTGCAACAGTGCATCTGTTTGTAGAGTTTGCTCTCAACGACATCACACGCTGCTACATAATGTCTCTTTTTTCAGCAATGGCACAACCAGTGCTCATTTTGCAGACGATACGAATCATGTACAGCCGGCGCTCACCGCCACCGGCACCGCGTCATATGAGAACGAAAATAAGTTAAATAATGGTAACGACTCTACATATATTGACTCCGTTCAAGTATCGCCTTGTTTGAACTCCAGGTCTCAACCTGCAGCACCAACCGAAAAATTAGTACTTTTGTCGACTGCATTAGTAAAGGTCTGCGATGTCGCCGGTCAATGGCAACCAGCCCGGCTACTCTTCGATTCCGGATCTCACGCCTTCTTCGTATCTGAGGCGTGCGTTCAACGCTTGGGCTTACTGCGTACATCTTCCAGCGTATTCGTTATGGGGATAGGGTCAGTGGAAAGCGGTAAATCCAGAGGTGAGACAATTTTAACGCTTTCGTCTCGTTATTACAATCAACGCTTAACGGTGAGCGCGCTAATTTTACCAAAAATAACAAGCGACTTGCCTACTCAACTTATACCAGTTTCTGCATGGGCCCACATAAAAGGCTTGAACTTAGCAGACCCACAATTCATGAAGCCCGGATGCATTGATATACTAATTGGCATGGACGCTATGGATGAGCTTATATTGCCGGAAATTCGCAAAGGCCTGCCGGGCACACCGATGACGCAACGTACAGTCTTTGGTTGGACTTTGTTTGGGAGTGTGGATGTCCACCGAGATACTACTCCTCGATTATCGTCTCTAACTTGTGGGGTTCAACTGGATAAAGCGTTAACCAGGCTATGGGAGCATGAGGAAAGCTTTTGTGAAAAACATTTCGAATTAACGCATCGGCGTGCTCCGGATGGTCGTTTTATTGTTGAACTACCTCTGAAACCCAATGTGGAGTTAGGGGAATCGAGAGACCTTGCTGTCAAAACCTTGTTATGTCTCGAGAGACGATTTGCTCGTGATCATGATCTGTATACGAGCTATGATAATTTTATGGAAGAGCTGATTGATATGCAACATATGGAACTCGCGACACCAATATCGGAACCAGTTTACTATATGCCGCATTACCCAGTCCTAAAGGAGTCTAGTGTTACGACAAAATTAAGGGTGGTGTTTAACGCATCTGCCAAAGGATCTTCTGGCAGCTCGCTCAGTGATGCGTTGTTTGTCTGACCCCAGCTGCAACAGGATTTATTCTCCACTTTAACTCGGTTTCGAACTCATCGCTACGGAGTAACAGCAGATATCGCAAAGATGTATCGACAAGTTCGCATTGCTTCAAAACATGTCGATTTACAGCGAATCGTTTGGCGTCGCGATCCTTCGCTACCGATACAAGATTATCACATGCTACGCGTAGCCTATGGGGTAGCCGCTGCATCGCACTTGGCGGTAAAATCTCTTCAACAGACAGCGCTAGATTCTTCGAACGCCTGCGAGAAAGCCATCTCTGTCATCCTAAACGATTTTTATATGGATGATTTGCTCACCGGTACCTCAAGTTGTGAAGAGCTTCAGTCGCTTCACCGAAATATTTCAGAAATTCTTAAATCAGGCGGCTTCGAACTTAGAAAGTGGGCGTCGAATTGCCAAGACTTGAATGAGAGTATTTTGAACGCATCCGAATCTTTTATCGCACTATATTGCTGATGGCAAGGATGTTCACGCCCTAGGTTTAATATGGAACACCATCGAAGATCATTTTTCATTTGCGATAAATCTGAAGAGTTCTCCGGTTAAATTGACAAAAAGGGCCTTTCTGTCCGACGCCAGCACGCTGTTTGATCCGTTGGGATTACTTGCCCCAGCGACAATGCGTTCCAAGATGTGGTTTCAAGAAGTTTGGCTCGAAAATGTTGGGTGGGATGATGTTGTTCCTGATTCGATCGCCGCCAAGTGGTTGGAACATCGCTCGGAGTTACAACTTCTCGCAAGCCTTAAAGTGAATCGTTGGCTGGGTATCGGATTAATTGGGTCAGTTACGGAACTTCACGTATTTGCTGACGCATCGGAACGTGCTTACGCCGCCGTAATGTATGCGCGCACATTGCAAAACGATGGCAGTGTGACAGTTTCGTTAATATCATCAAAAACGAAGGTTGCGTCACTCAAGTCTACAACGCTACCTCGTCTTGAGTTGTGCGCGGCTCATCTAGCTTCTAAGTTGGTGCGTTGTGTGTTGCGTAGTTGGAACGAACCCCGATATCCCTTATATGCTTGGACCGACTCGACTATTACGTTGGCGAGGCTTCAGGCCCACCCCAGTAGGTGGATAACTTTCATCGCCAATCGGGTATCTGATATACAGGAGATTCTCCCTCCGGATTGTTGGAACCATGTCTATTCAGAACAAAACCCTGCAGATTGCGCTTCAAGAGGTATAAGTCCATCCGAACTGCTCCATCGCAAGCTGTGGTGGAATGGTCCCACATTTCTGGCAGATGCTGATCGATTTTGAATGCAGGGTTCATCAAAACATCACTCCACCGAACTCGGCGTTCGAAGCAAAGTTCAAGCTCATGTAACGAATGCAAGCGATCAATGGTCAGTCATGACGAAATATTCTTCTTACTCAAAGTTAAGGCGTATCATTGCGTACGTCTTACGTTTTTCATTCAACGCTAGAAGTAGCAAGTATGGCACCGCAAAATGCCATGGTTCCCTAAGTTTTCAAGAGATGGGCGAAGCCGAACTACGTTTAGTCAGGTATAAGCAACAATTTTCATTTTCTAACGAACTTTCTCATTGCAGCGTAAAGAAACCACTTCCGATTCGCAGTCCTCTTTTGCGTCTACAACCGTATCTCGACAAGAAAGGCATTTTACGCGTCGGCGGAAGACTACGAAATGCGACGGTTTCTCCCGATACAAAAAACCCTATTATTTTGCCAAAGAATTCTCCGTTAGCAAGAATGATAGTATTTGATATCCATAAATTTACCCTGCACGCTGGACCCCGCATGATGCAGGCTGTATTGCAACATCGATTTTGGGTTATCGGAGCTCGCAGTCTAGTTCGCTCCGTGTATCATAAGTGTGTGAAATGCATCCGTATAAATCGCAACCTTGCATCACAGATGATGGGTGATTTACCATCGTCTAGAGCGACATACGCACGTTGCTTCACTCGAACTGCTGTCGACTGTGCTGCACCGTACTTTTACAAGTTTACTCATGGAAGAGGGGCGAAAGCCACGAAGGGGTATATTTGCTCGTTTATCTGTATGTGCACCGGTGCGATGCATTTGGAGTTGGTTGGAGATCTGTCTACGCGAGCGTTTCTAGAGGCATTTAAAAGGTTCGTAAATCGTCGAGGCTATATTAATAAAAGTTTGTGAAGAATTTTGGAAATAACCCGCATAGTTTCATTCACGCCGCATTTGGATTTACAAGCAAGTAAACGCAACACATATAATACCATGTCTCCACATAACGTGTTTCGCTCTTTTACGCTCTGTATTCGCTCTCTCAATCGTCGTTCGACCACGAAACCAGTGCCAAAACTCGCTGATTTCCATACAAATTTCTGAGAGCGAGTGAGGAATGAAACACATGATTCATTTTCAATCCTCTTCCCAACCCCGATGATATCGATGAATACAAGTGTATTCAAAAATATCGAAGAAATCGATTCTAGCAAAAATCGATGGTTTTGCAGCACTAAAAATCAAGGCAGATTTACCAGGTAGGCTCGGTGGCGAATTCAGAAATTTCCCAAGTATTTTGTTACTGTAAATGATAGAGTGTAATATCAAAAGATATTTTGCCGCTGTTAAAATCTGAATTCGCTTGGAACTCGCGCATTCCTATTGGCCATGATGTGAATTCGCTTTGACTTTAGCAATACACTCTATCTTTGTAAATAAAAAAGTAATTTCTGAATTTGCCACCGAGCCTACCTTTGTAAATCTGCCTTGCTAAAATTAGGTCTGTTCGATGAACGCACTAGAGAACTCTAGTGCAGAAAAAAGCGTTCGATGAACATTTTTTTGCACTAAACTGTTCAGAACTCAGTTTTTTGAGTTAGCACCAACTTAGGGCCATTTTCACAGTGACGAGTTAACTGGCATTTGATAGTCAACTATCAATTTTTTATTTTATCTCTCTATAAAAAAAAAATAAAAAATTGATAGATAACTATCGAATGCCAGTTAACTCGTCACTGTGAAAATGGCCCTTAAACTTTACTGCAATAAACTACGCCATCTTCATAGCTCCTGCTCCTGCTCATTAGTAATATCATCTACAACCTTTTGGGTGTATCTGCACTTATAGTTGCTAAAGTGTTGTGGGTAGATATTTTGAATAATTCCCATTATATTCTCGCTCGTGCATATTCCATTAATAACTGAAGGATTCAGATATCTCTTGTGTGTTTATGTGTTATGATATTTTGCTCGTTAAATTCTATTTCTTCGATAATATGACGATGGACAGTAGAGAAAATTATTTTAAATTGGTAAGATGCAGTTTCTGCCTCTTTAAGAAAAATTTGGTTTTTAAAAACATTTATGGGCACTTTGCTACAGGGTATTAGGTTATGGTTTGAACTATCGTCGCTATGAACAGTAGGCGTAAGTGAGTTAATTTCGTTTGGTATTCTAGAAAGGGCATCTGCTACCACGTTTGATTTACCGGGGTTGTATTCTTCTAATATTGATTTCCACCGCTTCATTTTGCTATTTGCGTTCTTGTGGCTAAGGGCATAGGTTAGAGGTTGGTGGTCGGTAATTATCTTCACTTTTTTTGATCCGTACAAATAGCTTCTTAGCGTATTTAGAGCCCAAATTATGGCAAGCATCTCTTTTTCATTGGTCGCATAGTTTTCCTCTGTCTTGTTAAGTGTCCTGGAGATAAAAGTTATAGGGCGATTATCCTGCGATAGTACTGCTCCTATAGCGAAGTCAGAGGCGTCCGTAGTTCGTTTGAAGTCTGTCGAAATTTGGGTGAGCTAGGACTATGTCCTCTGAAACTAGGGTACTCTTAATTTTGTTAAATGCTTCTATGGCTTCTTCGTTTAGTTGAATCTCTATTTTTCTAGAATTACGTTTTGAAACGTTACCAGCATCTCCTCTAAGGACTGCTGTCAGGGGCTTGGCAATTTTCGAGTAGTCCTTAATAAATCGTCTGTAATATCCTGACATTCCCAGAAAGGATCTTAGTTCTTTCAGATTGCGGGGAATTGGGAACTTCGCAACCGCCTGCACCTTTTTTGGGTTGGTCTTTATTCCCTCTGAGCTAACAATATATCCCAAAAATTCTACTTCCTTTTTTGAAAATTCACATTTATTTAACTGCACTTTCATATTAGCATTTTCTAAGGTTTTAAATACTAGTTCTAAATTTTTAAGGTGTTCTTCTTCGTTTTTTCCAAAAATTATCACGTCGTCGATGTAAACATAGCATCTTACTCCTATATGTTGCCGCATAATGTCATCTAAAGCTCTCTCTATTTTCCGTTATTAACGGAGAATGCAGTTTTTTCTATATCCGATTCACGTAGTGGTATTTGATGAAATCCACTCTTTAAATCTATTACTGTAAATAGTTTATTGTTGCCTAGATTCGACAGGACCTCGTTAATTTCGGGAATGGGGTATTTGTCTGGAACAGTCACCGAGTTAAGTTTACGGTAGTCGATAACCATGCGATATTTCTTTTCGCCGGACGCATCGGATTTTTTATTAACTATCCACACGGGTGAGTTGTATGGGGATTTGGACTTTCTTATTATACCATTATCGAGGAGCTCTTCTACCTGTTTCTCAATTTCTTCCTTTAGTGCCATGGGGTAGGGATAAGGTTTGGAGTGCACAGCGTCATCAGTGGTCGTTCTGATTTCGCCTTGGACTAGAGTAGTAAAGGTGAGTTTCTCGTCAGGATCGGAAAACAAATTTGGGCAACCTGCGATTATATTATTTATTTTTCTTTGTTGATTTTCGGAAAGATGTGGAGTTTCCACTTCCACATTATTAACTTGTCGCGATACTCTCTGTTTGAGTGGGATAGTAATACCTGGAAAGCAGTGGCGGACCTAGCATAAATTGTCTGGGCAAGCCCATGTATGTGTGAAGCATAAACATTAGCCACTTACGTAATTTTCTTTGCTGTATTATCTAAACGTCTGATTGCGTTCCGTCATTGACTTTGATCTAGAGCCCTCGATTTTTGTTTTTAACATTTGCGAGTAGCCCGAATAAATGCTTTTCAAATGCTCAAACGTACGGGTAGTTTGTACGGGCATTTGAACAATTCGCGTATTTGAAGTTTGTTTTTTCTCGTTTATTTTTTTCTTTTGTCTTCATATGTATTTTTTATTTTTGTTTTCTTGATGCACATTTTTTTGTTTGTACACTCAGAGAAAATGAATCAAAAATAAAATTTTTATTTTGATGATGAACGTTTTAAACCAGGTAATTTTTATTTTAAAAATGGAAATTTATAAATTAAAAATTAAAATTAAAAATTAAAATGTATTTAGGATTGAAAAAGGAGCTTGTTTAAATTAAAAATGAAAATTAATGGAATACAACGAAATTTTTTGGTTCAAATTTTCATAGTGCTTAAAATAAAAATTAACATTTTTAAAGTTGAAATGTTTTTGTGGAACGATCTTCCGTCATCCCTTGTCAAGTTTGGTTTGGAGACAAACCGGTTTCGGCTAATATGAGCCATCTTCAGTGTCTTTTTTCGTTCTGAGTTATTTTGTGTAAGTTCGATAGTCCGAACCGAACGCACGAATACACGAACACATCACACGAACACGAAGTACGTGACCAAACGATGTTAGTCAGTTACTATAAATACTATCGAACTTACACAAAATAACTCAGAACGAAAAAAGACACTGAAGATGGCTCATATTAGCCGAAACCGGTTTGTCTCCAAACCAAACTTGACAAGGGATGACGGAAGATCGTTCCACAATACATCGTATTCATACCCAGTCGGAAAAACAAGCAACCAGAAAATATTGAAATGTTTTTCTTGATTTTGCCATTTTACAATGAACATCTTTAAAATAAAAATATTCGTATTTACTAGAGCTCTCGATTTTTTCATTTACATTTCGAGTAGCCCAAACAATTGTTGTTCAAATGCTCGAACAGTTGTTTGTTTGTTTATTACCCGTATGTTTGTACGGGCATTTGAACAATTCGGGTATTTTGAAGTTTGTTTTTTTCTTTTATTTATTATTATTTTTTTTTTTTCTTTACATGTAGTTTTTTTATTTTTGTTTTTCCGATACACATTTTTTTTGTTTGTAAGCTCGAAAGCTCGAATGTTTGTACGGGAATTTGAACAACAAACGGGCTTCAAACAAAAACGATCAGATCGAATTGCCCGATACCCGGGTATCTAGAGCCCTAGTATTTACATTATTTTTAAATACGTCTTGACCCATATCTGGGGGCCCGGCCTAGCCCTTACAATTAAAATAGTTCTATCTCGAAGTCTTCATCATTTGATGCCAATATCTCACAGAAACATTCGAGGACCATCCGGGTCCACGTTATGACCCATATCTGGAGACCCGGCCAAGGCATCACAGTTAAAAGAGTTCTATGTATGTTGGAGTCCTCATCAAGACCAATTGCTACCAATATCGCTCAGAAACATTCGAGGGTCAGCCGGGTTCACGTTTTGATTGATGATGCTAAACTTATAGGGAAATCTCACACAAAAGCGCAGAGGTATTTTTAATTTCCTTATACTGACGGTAATTTCAGCATTAGCAAGTGTATTTGCATATTATCTAATATCTAAAAAATGGGTGCTTTAGTGTTTGAAGAACTGAGGTCCAAATACCAAAAGTCGTGAAATGTTTGATTTTATTTGATTTTGATTTCCGTCGCTTTTTAAAATTATCTTGATATTGTGCCAATAGTCGCCAAAAATCACTATCAACGCTTTTATAATCTGGTATTTGATATTTATGTTTGCATGAACATGTACATGTAAGAAATTATGTACATAAGTATGTACATGCAAACGAAAATATCAAATATGCATATGACTGTGAATACTGTTGAATGCCGAAGCCAGCTTCTCATCCCCATACAAATTTCATGTGAAAAATAAAAAAAGTGTTTTGCTAGTTTTTTTTCAATTTAAGTATGAAAATAAGCAATTGATTTCTCCTTAGAGAAAGCGAGAAAACAAGCTATGTTATCTTGTTTTGAAAGCCAGGTAAAAGCCAATGTGTTGAAACGTTAAAGCATGCTCACTGTGTTGTGATTGGGTGTACAAACAAAATACACATTGTGAGGTGGATTGGTGGTGTATTTGCGCTATTTTCTTAGCATGCTTTTAGGCACCGGATGTACAGTGGGGGCTATATTATTGAGAACTTAAATAGTAAACGCATTTAAAACGTAAAATAACCAGATTTTAAAGAAATTTGTAAAATGAAATGAACGACAATATGTACGCAAGCCGGGCTTCTCAGCTTGTATGAAGCGCCCGCCTCTGCTGGAAAGATAGTCATGATACTTTTCTCAGTATCTATTATTGCTTTGAGCTTCCTCAAAGTGTCGTTGCCGATAATTCCGTGGAAGGAATTAAGAGGTGGCAGGATATAAAACTTAATTTTTTCGATATTCGGTCCGAATACGTCTATGAACGCGTGATGCGTTATTTCGATGGTACCTGCAACGGATTCCACCTTGAATGGTTCATTTGGTATAGGGTTTCTTATCCTGGTAGACTGAATATAATTCTTATTGGATCCTGTATCTATCAGGAAGTCTACCGTGTCCCCGCGCCTCGTAGTGAATTCATAGTATGGGAGCGAGGACGGCGTTAATCTAAAAAATTTATCAGATCGGGTTTGGTTTTAGCAGAGTCTCTGATCGCCGTATGGTTCTCCTGCGTAATCTCCTGCATATGGCATTCCCGCATTTGCATGGTAATTTCTTTGCAACTTATTCGGAGGGTGAGATTGTTGAGAGTTGGGTGGACGTTTTTGTGGTTGGGAGTGTGCGTTAGCATTGGGCCTATTTTGATAACTCACTTGCCGAGTCTGTATGGAAGGGTCCACTTCCATAGGAACCGGGGGTTTAGGGGATTATTATATCCTGACCCGTATTGTTGTTGTGGGCGATTTCCGAAGTTCGCATTCCTAGTTTGGGAATTGTAATTCGGTTGGTTGTTAAAGGTATTAGTAAAGCCCCGGTTCGGTTGATATCTAGGCGGTATATCAACCGCTCTATTATTATAATTATTATTATTGTACCGTGAAGGATAATTGTAACGTTGCGGTACAGAGTACGTTAATTCGGGATAGAAGGGTCTGTTGTTGTTAATGACCTGTCGCGCTGGCCGCGGTGGTGGTTGGTTTAAATATTTATTTACATTGTGTGCATGATTCATGCGAAAGGACATATTGTCCAATTTTTGGCACAAATTTAAAGCCTCAGGCAGAGTTGTAGGTTCTCGAATGCTAAGAAGACGGGGTAAATCACCATTGAGTCCTCGTACAAATGTATCGAGGGCCTTGTCTCGATAGGAATTTGTCATCGCTATAATTTCCTCATCCCCCAGATCGAGGCATGTAATCTTATCAAGGATAAGTGATAGGTGCTGGTAAACCTTCTGGTAGAAGGTTGGAATATCATCTTGTCGCTGAGCCAAAGTTGTCATTTGGTACTCTAGAGTACCGATATCCCTCTTATCCGAGTAATGCATCATCAAACATTTTCTTATTTGACTCCAATCTAGTGGAGTGCTGTACGACTCTAGAGCAGTGTCGGCATCGCCGACAATTTTGTGCCGTATGGTGTGTAAAATAGCAAAATACTTATGTAGGTGTATCCTTCAACCCTTCATAGGCCTTCAAAATTCTGTCAACACTTTTCCGCCAGGAGCTAAACTCTCCTGGTTTTCCCGAAAATTCGCGTAAACATGTCGGGTATACGGTCTAGGCCATTCATGTTTCCTGAGGTCAAAGTTACGTTGGGTTCGGTTACCCTAAAATCTGTGATATTCGTTGTAGTCATTTGCTCGAGCACCGCGCGAACTACTGATTCTAACATAGTGAGATCGGGGTTAGAAGGATTTGGAGCTACAGGGGGGCTTATGGGATTATTGTTCCCGGGATTACGATTCCCGTACTCAATTCGTAATTGATTCAACTGTTCTGCAAGTTCGTCTGCTGAATTTGTCATCTTTTCCTCTTTTCTTTCTTTTTAATTCTAATTAAAAAATTTTCGTTTGTATTTATATGGCCGTTTTCTTTTTCTTTGGTTTTGCAAATATTACCTATTTTCCTTTTTTTCTTTTTCAATAACCTCCTTCGTAAGTATCAATTCATCTATATTTTCTTTCTTATCTTTAGTATTTTATTTGAAATAAAAATCTTGATTAATTGTCTTCCTACGTTACTTTCTTGAACAATTTTCTTTGCAAATATTTTTCAAATAATTTTCAACGTAAGTATTTATCGACTTTTCTTTTTTCTCTTTCACAAATATTCCTTGAATTATTTAGTATTATTTATTATTATTCTTACAAATACCCTAAGCAGATGGAATTATCTGCTACTTGGTGGGCGCCGACAGGACGCCGCAGATTTCTAATTTAATGTTATGTTACTTCTTTGTGATTCACCAAAATAAATAGAATTCTTTTAACACATTTCTTTTTTTTTTCTCGTTATACAAATTTCTACAAAATTTAAATTCTTTAGGCTCCACAGATAATAATAAAAAAAAAATTTCCTTACACTACTAGTAACATCCTCGGCCGCCAGCAGAGATGGGGTGTTAACGTTTTGGGTATTATCCTTTTCCTAATGTACTCGGGTCCCGCGACGCAGCTTCTCCTTCTCCTTGTTGATCCGTAGTTACGCACTATTCGTTGTTTTCGTCAGCCGTACTTTTTGTTTTCCGGGCACTAAAAATCACGCACGTGGCCTTACTTTTTGGTTTTCAAGCTCTAACTTCTTCGATACGCGCAGGCGGTCCCTGCTCGGGCGCCAGTTAAATTTATTGAAGCACAAACTTGTTAAAAAAAATATTTTTTGGGAGACAAGCTCCTTTATTCGGTCACATTCAACTTAGAACTAACTCTTTACAATTATCGTTTCTTAAATCTAACTTATTCTGCCGTCCGTTCTGCCGTCTGTTCTGCCGCCGCTTCTGTTGTGATTATGCTGACGGTGCGATTCCCAACGTTCGCTGCATTCCTCATTGACTGAAGGTGTTGTGTTCCCGTTGTTTGTGCATTTTGGTTTTTTTTTTTTTTTTTTTTTACGAGGAGGAAGCATCGAAAGCCTTTACCCCGTCAGTGTGGGACTCTAACCAGCACTAAACCTCCTACTGTCATCGTACCGAACCCCCCGGTACCACCGTCAGGCTACCGTCGGGAGGTGGGCTCGAAGTGTTCGTAATGGTCGCGTTATTTCGCTCAGTCTGCCTTAGGAGGCTTCACCCGTTCCCCTAGAGGCGATCACTGTTAGGTGGTCTGCGGAGGCCAGTTATCCGCACCACACGCTATGACGGATGCAGGAGGCCTAGCTCCTGTACGTATCCGTAACGGATGCTGGAGGCCGAGCTCCTGTACGTATCCGTTCCAATCGTAGTGGTCATTGTAAGGTGGTCTGCGGAGACAAAGCTCCACACCACGCGCGCTGACGGATGCAGGAGGACTAGCTCCTGTACGTATCCGTAACGGATGCAGGAGGCCTAGCTCCTGTACGTATCCGTTCCACTGGAAGTGGTCGTTCTTTAGATATCTGGTGGTCTACGGAGACCGAAGCTCCAAACCACACGCTATGACGGATGCAGGAGGCCTAGCTCCTGTACGTATCCGTAACGGATGCAGAAGGCCGAGCTCCTGTACGTATCCGTTCCACTGGAAGTGATCATTGTTTAGTGGTCAGGTGGTCTGCGGAGGCCAAAGCTCCACACCACGCGCTATGATGGATGCAAGAGGCCGAGCTCCTGTACGTATCCGTTCCACTCGAAGTGGTCAATTAGTCGACCTATTCTGTGATAAGTGATATGCGGACGCCTAAGTTCCGCGGCACGCGCGATGACGGATGTAGGAGGCAGAACTCCTATACGTATCCGTTCCACTCGGGGTCTCGAAGTACCTTTGATTAGAGACTGTAATCTGACATGAATAGTGCTTCTTTAGTCGCCGCTCATTCGCCGTATTCTCTCCAGGCTTCTCAGTGTTTTCATGGTGTCTGCTATTACGTCACTTGCTGCAGTCCATTTTGCCTTGCTTTCTAGCATATGCTTCACGAATGACTCTGGTGTATAGTTGCCTCCAAATAGTCTACGGAGCTTGTTTCTAGATTCGTAAAATCTTGCACACTCAAAGAATACGTGATATACATCCTCTAGTGCTTGCCCCCCGCAGTAATCACACGTTGGGTTTGACTCATGCTTAAAGCGGTAAAGATAGGCCTTGAAACAACCGTGTCCAGATAGAAACTGCGTCAAGTAGAAATCGACTTCGCCGTGTGCTCTTTCCAACCAGATTCTCAAGTCTGGTATGCATCTATATGTCCAGCGTCCCTTCGTGGAGTTGCTCCATCTTTGCATGCTGGCCTCTCTGTCCTCGGAGCGCTCCGCCTCGCTTTGTGCAGTCACTGCAGCTTCTTTTGCCAGTATATCTATAGGGTATAGACTGGCAATAACCAGAGCGGCTTCATCCGACACTGTTTTAAAGGCACAACACACTCTTAACGCGCACAGACGGTAAGTCGACTTGATGCAACGAAAATATGACTTATGATGCTCTATAGCGTGGTGCCACACAGGGGCGCCGTAGAGAATTTGGCTCCCTACGACGCACGCAAGAAGTTGTCGCCGCTGTTGCTTTGGACCACGTGAGTTCAGCATTATGCGTGTTAGTGCCGTCACGGTCGCTGAAGCCTTATCATTTGCGTATTCAATAATGGGTTTTAAATGATAGTCTTCTGTTTATCATAATTCCCAGGTACTTTACTGCTTGGAGCGTGACGATGTCATGACTTCCACTTCTTATTATAGTATGTTCAACTTTTTTTCTGCTTGATATGAGCACTGACTCCGTTTTTTGCTCCGCCAGCTGCAAGCCATTTTTATCCAGCCACCTTTGAACGCGGGTTATGCTTTCGTTCATTTTTGTGCGTATATGGTCTAGTTGCTTAGCGGTAACAACCAGGGCAATGTCGTCGGCAAAGCCAAATATTTTTACGCCTTCCGGAAACCTAAGGCGTAAAACACCGTCATAAATTATGTTCCACAGGAGGGGGCCGAGCACTGAGCCTTGTGGGACGCCACCGGTAACTTTTAATTTCTTAGTGCCGGCTGAGGTTTCGTACTCCAGCGTTCGATTTTAGAAGTAGCTTCGTACCAGCCTTCTCAGGTATTTTGGTGTTCCGATGCGATCGAGCGCATCTAGGATTTTTGCCCAGTTGGCAGTATTGAATGCGTTCTTAACGTCCAGGGTTACTATAAGGCAGTACTCTTTAGTACCTGAAAGCCATCGAGTGCCACTTATGGCGTCTTGGGCTACCTTTTTTACCGCCTCCACTGCGTGAACGGTGGATCTCCCTTTCCTAAAGCCGAATTGATTCTCGGATATGCCTTCTAATGCCATGACTTCTCTTTCCAGGCGATTGTAGATGACTCTTTCTAAGATTTTGCCGGCCGAGTCAAGTAGGCATATGGGCCTGTAGCTAGATGATAAAGTGAGGTCCTTACCGGGCTTAGGTAGTAGTACCAACTTTTGGTGTTTCCATATCGTCGGGAGTGTACCTTCTGCTAGGCATGAATTAAACAGCTTCGTGAACACTGATGTCACATGTTTAAAGGCTACTTTAAGCACTTTGTTAGGAATCGCGTCTGGTCCAGGGGACTTGTTCTCCTTGAGTCCATTAGCTGCTTGGAGAACTTCTTCATCCGTTACTTCCCCGAATGATTGCAATATAGCACTCGATATCGGGGAAACTAGTTTCCTTTGGGTGGGAAAAAGAGTAGTTACCACTTTTTCCAGGAAAATAGGACAAGTTGGTGTCGATTCCCTGTCGTTTTCTGTCGTTTTTTAATTTGCTCGCCCCCTGTATTGTGTTGTAGGGAACATTTCCTTGAATACTTCTTCGTCGAAAGTTCTAGCTTTCCAAGCGTATCTCTTTAACGGAGCTTTCTTACTTACCACTTTACCTGAGCATAATGTGATGTCCATTAGTATCGCCGAGTGGTCACTCTGGGTGTAGCAATCGCTGATTTTCCACTTGGAAACCCTGTACAAGTTTGCACTAACAAATGCTATATCGATTATTGAACCATAGCCATTTCTGTAAAAAGTGTTTTCATTGCCAGTGTTCAAGAAAACTGCATCTAGACAGGCGAATGCTTCAAGTAGGGCTCTGCCTCTTGGTGAGGTCCTTTTTGAGCCCCATTCAGTAGCCCAGGCGTTAAAGTCGCGTGCTATTATGAAACGCTGTCTACTTGTCGCATCCATGGCTATTCTTTCGACGATAGCTTCAAAAATATCTGGTGGGGTACTTGGCGGTATATAACAGCTGTAAACGTAGGTATCGCCAACTTTCCCACAGACAAATCCATTTTCTTTTACTACAGTCTCTACATGTAAGGGATTTTGCGCACAGGACCAAATTGCTGTCTCACTACAAACACTTTGTATCCAATTTGCTGACTTTTCCTTGTACGGTTCACTAAGTAAGGCTATGTCTACTTTTAGCTCGATCACCATTTGCGCTAGTAGGTCTTGCGCCGCTTCGCAATGATTCAGGTTTAGTTAGAGCAGTCTCATCGTAGGGTCAGCTTCTTGATTGCTTCCTTGTAAACGGGACATTGGTTTCCCCCTGTTGGGTGATCAGATTTGCTGGCCCCCCTTTTGATGCACAATAGGCATTTTGGTACATTGGTACATGTTTTCGCCACATGTCCTGCAGAACATTGTGCATTTTGGTGTATTCTTGCATTTGTGCAATATTGTATCTTATTGCATACAGGAATGTGCATTTTATTTAAGTAAACAAACTTGTGGCGTGCTAACACATATACACATATGGCATGTATCTTAACCTAGGAGTGTAATACTAACCTAGCTGTTCATCATTGTCTAAAGTTGCTCTCGAGATATTGGTCTAACAGAATATGACCTTATGCCACAATTGAGGTTTACATCCTTTCTCTTTAACCGCCTAGGATAGCTTTGCTTTAGGAGACTTTTTGCTAATGAATTAGGATGGTTGGCTAATCTTTTCGCATAATTTGTTTGCATTTTCTCTATATCGTCAGTCACTATATTTATCTGTAGGTTACTATGTATAATTGAATTTTTTACATACCATCGCGCTTTGCATATTGTTCTTAAAATCTTGGACTGTAGCCTTTGACTTCTTTCTAGACTAGATTTCGATGCTGAGCCCCATAGTTGAATTCCATACATCCAAATTGGTTTTAAAACCATATTAAATATTAATATCTTATTATCTAATCCCAGTCTGGAACTTGGACCAATTAACCATTGCAGATGGCTTATTTTCAACTTGGATTGCATATCTTTTTGTCAATGTGATTTTTCCAAGTCATTCTTCTATCCAATGTGACTCCAAGGTACGTAACGAAGTTTTTCTGAGTTATTATTTTCAATTTATTGAGACTGGTGGGCATGTGTCTTTTTGGCTAAAGTTACTTGTACACATTTAGATTCGTTGACCTTATTTCTCCACGTAGTAAGCCATTCTTCTAAAGTTTTTATGTGTCTCTGCAGTTGGATAGTAGCAGTTATGGTATTTGCGTGCACATTCAGTATAGCCGTATAATCTGCGAAGGTAGACGTGACAAGGTTCGCGTTAGTTGGCAGATCGCTTGTGTAAATTAAGTATAATACAGGCCCTAGAACGCTACCTTGTGGAACTCCAGCGGAAATTGGATGGCTTTCGGTTGTAAAACTTGTGTGCCTTACTCGAAATTATCTACCTGTTAAAAAGCTTTTTCAAGGATCCCGCAGAGATTATAAGGAAGTGTTTGTTTTATTTTATGCAAGAGCCCTTCTAGCCATACTTTATCGAAAGCTCAATGATATCGTTTTCATTGAAAGAACTAAAGCTTTGCTGCTGGGTTAGAATAGAATAGAATAGAATTAATGTTCAGGTTTGTACGTCGACCTATTGGTCTATTGTACCCTCTACTAATCACAATACCTCATCCAGGCCGAGCTTCTCCAAAAAGCGGAGTATTGCGCTCGGCTTCAGAGATTGTATGTGCCCTTGTCCTGGCCAAGGCATGCCTAGAAACCTGTCACGTCTCTTGGCAATAGCATCACATTCTACCAGTATATGTTCTGCAGACTCATCAGCTCTGTCAAAAAAGCGACATAGGCTGCTAGAGAATATGCCTAGTTTGTTCATATGTTTTTTGAGCCTGCAGTGCCCTGATAGGATTCCTGTTAACATTCTCAGTTTATTCTTTGAGAGATTCCTAATCCCTTTAAATCGGGTCCTGTTATACCCTCCCAATGGCGCTTTTGCCTGGCGTAGTCCAGTTGTCTGGCGCCAGTGCTCCTCCCTCAGTTTCCTTTCTTCTTCCCTGAGCACATTCTTGATAGTATGTGGACCTATTGCTATGAATGGCTCAGGACCTATAGATTTTATAGTCGCAGCGTGCCTGGCAAGGCTGTCAGCCTGCTCGTTACCTTCTACTCCCCTGTGTCCTGGTACCCAGGATAGCAGAATGGAGTTTCGGGTTGACAGTTCGTTCAGCCTGCTTACACATTCTAGCACCAAGGATGATTTTATCTCATACGACGAGATTGCCTTCAGTGCCGCCTGGCTGTCACTGAATATTATTATATTCTCATTGGAGTATCCACGTTGCAGTATAATGCCTGCACACTGACTAATGGCATACACTTCAGCTTGAAAAATGCTCGGGTAGACCCCCAGGGGAACTGACAAATTGGTTCTGGGGCCGAAAACCCCAGCTCCGATCCCCTCTGGGGTTTTCGAGCCATCTGTATACCATATCAGATTGTGGGATCGTTGATAACTCTCCATCTTTGTGACGTTCCAGGATTTCTTTTCCCCTAATTCTATTTTGAACATTTTCTCAAAATTCATTACCTTGTTTATATCATCTCTGGGGAATTGAGAGATCGGGAGCTTCGTTTTTCGATGATACAACTTTACCTTTACCAAAGCCTTCCCTTATCATATTTAGCAGGGTACGCTTCGCCACTTGCTCTATCTCTATGTGCAGCGGGGTCAGCTCAAGTAGAACCTCCATTGCAGCCGTTGGGCATGTACGCATAGCTCCCGTTATGCAAACACATGCTTGGCGTTGCACTCTTGTGAGCGATTGTAGTCAGGTTTGCTCTTGAGGACCATGCCACTGCCCCATAGGTAATTATTGATTTGACCATCATGGTGTACATCCATCTTAGCATATATGGGTTACAACCCCAGGATCTGCCTGCAAGGCGTCTGCACACCATGATGGCCTTTGTTCCTTTTGAGATTGTGTTGTCCACTTGTTTCTTCCAAAAAAGTTTAGAGTCGAAAATGACTCCCAAATATTTTACGTCCGAAACCGTGTCTACCACCTCCCCATCTAGAAGTATTTCCCTCATGCCTATGAGGGTCCTTCGCTTGGTGAAAGGAATGATTGCCGTTTTCCGTGGGTTTATGGTGAGCCCCACCCCGGCACTCCATCCTTTCGTTAGGTGTAGAGCCCTCTGGATGATATCACAGAGGGTACTTGCGAATTTGCCCCTTGCAATTATAACAATATCGTCTGCATAGCCCTGACAGCGTATTCCATTGTCAGTTAGCATTTGCAGGAGCTCATCCACCACTAGGCTCCACAAAAGCGGTGATAGTACTCCCCCCTGTGGGCACCCTTCTGTAGTCCTGATTTGCACGCTGCCGTCGCCTACTGAGGTCTCGGCAATCCTCGTGCGAAGTAGAGAGTCGATCCAAGTGCGGATTGTTTTCTGAACTTCCCGTTTTCCTAAGGCCCGACACACACAATCATGGCTTGTGTTGTCGAAGGCTCCTTCTATGTCTAGGGAAGCACATAGCACTGTTTCCGAAAGCAATCTGTATCTCCATCGTCAGTTGGTATAGAGCAGTATCTGTAGATCTGCCTGCTCGATATGCGTGCTGTCCTGGATGAAGCGGAAACTTTTTCAGAGTGTTCGATCTTATTTCGTTATCTACGACTTTCTCCATCGCCTTAAGGACAAAGGATGTTAGACTTATAGACCTAAAGGACTTCGCTTGAGAATAGTATTTCTTTCCTATTTTTGGTATGAAAACCACTTTTGCCCTTCGCACCCGGTTGGGATATATGATAGTGCTAGGCAGTCTATCATTATTCGTGTTAGGTGCGGTAATATGCTTTCGTCTTGCTGCAAAAAGACCAGGTATATGCCATCCACCCCCGGTGGCTTGTATCTCTCGAATGACCGTAGGGCCCATCTAACTGCATTGGGCGAAAAAAGCCCTTTCGCCGTCCTCCAGTCAGATGAGGTTGGTCTGTATTCCTGAGTACAAATCTCCAGCCCGGGTGAGCAAGCATCCGGGAAGTGTGCTGCTAGCAACCCTTTCGCTCTTTCCTCTTCGGTCGCTGTATAAGCGCCCTTTGGTAGTCTAAGAGCCAACCTCGTTTCCCTCTGCTCCTGTGCCAAGGCCTTATGTAGCCTTGCAGCTGCTGGAGTGGAGGTAATATCTGCGCAAAAGCTTCTGAAGCTTTCGCGTGTCGCCTTTCTTATCTCCTTATTATATGTTGTTAGATGCGTCTTATATTCCTCCCAGTGACCAGTGCGCTTTGCTTTGTTGAAAAGCTTTCGAACCTCCTTCCTCAGTTTTGTCAGCCCTGAGGACCACCATTTGGTTTTCCTGGGAGTGCCTTTGGGTATGCGACAGCTTTCATGGAAGGCTTCGTTCAATAAATGATTTAGCGCATTTACCCTATCCTCTAACTGCATACAATTGGTACGCCTGTTGTTCTTACTAATTGATTCTATGTTGTTCTCTATTACTTCATTGAAGATACTCCAGTCTATATGCCTGGGGTTCCTCTTGGGCGGCTTATATTCCATATTTGCCCCTGGTTCAAATCGGATGATCCTATGGTCCGAGAGAGAGGGTTCCGATAATACCCTCCATCCCGTGACCAGGTTATCAGCCGACATGTTGCCTAGTGTGATGTCTAAAACTTCCTCCCCGACTCTAGTTACAAACGTCGGCGTACGGCCGACGTTGAGTATACATAGGTCGTTACTTATTATAAATTCTAATAGGGACTCACCTCGAACATTCGTGTCTGAGCTGCCCCATTCCTCGCTGTGTGCGTTTGCGTCACAACCCCGTATGAGTGGAAGTCTTGCCTTCCTACAGTGATGTATCAGCCGCTGCACATTATCTGGAGGTACTGTTTGTTCCTCTCCCGGGAAGTAGGCCGTGGCCAGGACTACGTCTTTCCTCTCGGACCCCACCTGCATATTTATTTGAACGGCCACCATGTCCCGGTTTAGAAACTCTGTAATACAGATATAATCGATTGTTTTATTAAGTACTATACATGCTCTTGGTCTGTCATGCGACAGATCCCAAATTACCTTATTATTGCCTGCTTCCAGGCCCCTGACCTTGCCTTGTATGTCCAGGGCTCCTGCACCAGTGCTGCGCCCAGATTCTCCGTTGTCATCATATTTGCCAAGACGGCAGAAGCTGCTTTGGCATGGTGGAGATTTATCTGGGCTAATTTTGTGCTGGTTGAAGTTGGCATTATTCCTCCATCGGCTCGGGCCTGCCCGATAGCCGAATGCTTGAGCCGCTTCCATCATCCAGTCCCATCAGTTCCAGATCCTCCAGCATCTGCTGAGTATTAAAGATGCCAGAGGATACCGACCTTGCGTCCTCCAACATCTCCTGATTGTACAGGAGGTTGGGTGACCCCAATCTGATGTCCTCTCGCATGCTCTGCGTACTAGGGACGCTGGAGACCGCCGATTGGTATCCGGTTCCATGCCCGGTGTGGATGTCGGAAGCTTCCGTTCCTACTGGGGAGATCGATGGAAGCATCAGTATAGGTGGGGTATCTATGCCCCCTCCCGCTTCATCATCCCACCTCATTTTCACCTGCCTCAGTCGCTTCGTGCGTCATGAGTTCACTCCTCTTTGGCCTCACTAGGACTGTCTTGTAGCGATAGTCCAGCCGGAAGCCCGCCTCGCGAATTGTGGAGAAGGAGCCTTCGTCTATGGCAATATTTAGACGAAGTCCCGAGTCCTCTACTGTGGCGCTTCTGAGGCGCCACATTTGCGTGTTCAGGCCCTCATTCTGCGATTGGAGTAGCCTAATGGCATACTCCACAGACCTGTTCGCGCTCCTCGGGAGATATATCGTCACACAGTGTGTGGACGGTATATCGTCTCCTCCTCTTGTACACAAAGCTGGTCCCTGCCAGCTGTCCATGCTAGGGACTGTCCTAGCTAGCCAGTTTGCCGTGTTTTGATCCTTACAGTCTAGCAGCAACATACTCGGCCTGAAGAGGATGCCCCGAAAAGCTATGGGGTGTTCAGCTCCCTTGAAGACCTCATCCATTATGGTATCCTGGAGCTCAGTGAGGTCCTCCTGGCTGAGGGCTTCAGCTGGGTAGTTTGCCGGGAGAATAGCCATTCTGATACTTTTTAGGGCATCTGAGTAGCTCCTTCCCTCCGGCGCCCGCGAAACCCCCATATCAGGATTGCCCCGCTGGTCTCTCACCGATGATGCGATGGGTGCAGAGAGATGAGACCGCTGCCTCTTCGAGGTAGGCATCGCTTCAGGCGTTCTCTGGTCCGATCTCCGCTTTGCCGTAGGTGCGGGATGGCCATTACCTAAACGCCCGCTACCATGATGTGAGTCATGTGCGGGCAGATTCTGCTTGCCTGACTTTATTGTTGTAGTTATTGCCCCGCTCGTCCACCTTTCGGCAGGTGCGGTCCTGGCCTTCTGAGCCATACTCATCCCTGGCCTGCCTCCTTGCCCGTGGGTAGGTGCAGAAATAGGGGGAGTCGTTCGCTCAGTTGGCCTATTTATAGCCAGTCTGCAAGCTTCCTCCTGTGAGAGGCCAGTTTCCAGGTACCGAATGTACCATTTGGCTGTGGCCCCGCTCATGCCTCGCCGCCATCTGTCATCCATGGCGCCCGGGGATCCTAGTGGGGGAACCTTGAGTGCTTTCGCCCTACGGTTCTTGTTTTTTCCCCGTTTATTCCTCTTTAATAGGACCCGGTCCGTGCCATGGATGCCATGTGGAGGTTCGCGGCCAACTAGAGGCCCTGCATTTCCTTCGCCTCCAATGTTAGTTGCCAGGCAAGCCCCCGGCTGATATTGGTGGCTATCTACAGTTTGAGGATATGCCTCCTCTTGGACGCGAGCGAGTTCTTTATCCTCATGTCGCACTATGGGTTCGCTATTGTTTACTATGGTTCTGTGCCCACGATTTTCAGGGGGAGTCTGGTGACAGGTAACAAGGTCAATGGAAATAAGGTCAATTGACCTTATTTCCCACCCGGTTGGGAAATAAGGTCAATTGACTTTATTGCGTTTTCGAGCATTTAGCTTCGCATCGGTCCGTGTCGGTTCGCGTCGCTGCTGTTATTAGAAAAGTTAAGCGCCGCAGGCGAAAATTTGGAATAAAAAATCGCTCGATTTTTAATTCCAAATTTTCATTTTTCTAAACTGCTTTTTATGAGAAACGAAATCGCCGCAGGCGAAAATTTGGAATAAAAAATCGCGTGATTTTTAATTCCAAATTTTCATTTTTCTAAACTGCTTTTTATGAGAAAAGAAAAGCGCCGCAGGCGAAAATTTGGAATGAAAAATGGCGCGATTTTTAATTCCAAATTTTCATTTTCCTAAACTGCTTTTTATGAGAAAAGAAATGCGCCGCAGGCGAAAATTTGGAATGAAAAATCGCGCGATTTTTAATTCCAAATTTTCATTTTCCTACTTTTTTGCCATGCCGCAGGATAAGGCAAGTAGACATAGTTTTTATATACATTTTTATTTAAATTTTTGTATAACTAGATATTTAACATACTTTATATTATTATATAATTTATTGAAATACTTTTGCTGTGTTGGCAACTCTTTTTCGACCACCACACTTCACTAAATTCACTTATCAACTAATTTGTAGTAACATAAGAGCGAGTAAAATTGTATTTTCATTCATTAACAAACGGTACTCATAACGGGTTTGCAGAAGAACTCAGCAAATATTTTCATGAATGAACAAGTTTTAAGCATAATAATATATATAATACAATGGCGCTATTATAACTCTGGCGAGTTTTATGGCCGAGCTTCTCTCCCAATTCGAGGGGTGCTCCTTTTTGTTTTTCCTACTAATTGGGTGGACCTACAGTTTTATGCCGGCTCCGAACGGCGAATGCATTTTTTGTGAGAAGCTTTTTCATGGCAGAAATACTCTCGGAGGGTATGCCAACGACTGCCGAGAGGTGACCGCTGCTCTTAAAAAACCTAATAATTGGATTTTTACTAATTAGAAAAATTGTTTTGGTGTTTTGCTCGGACCGTGGTTTGAACCCGAGACCTCTGGCATAGCAGGCGAGCACTCTACCCACTGCACCACAGCGACCACTGTTTTAAGCATAGTTGACATTATTTCCATTTGGATTGGGAAATGAGGTCAATTATTTTATTTCCAAATTTTCGTTGACCTATTTGCGTTTTCCAAAAACGCAATAATGTCAATTGACCTTATTTCCCACCCGGGTGGGAAATAAGGTCAATTGGCATTATTTCTGTTGACCTTGTTACCTGTCACCGGGAGTCTTGCCCTGTTGCCTGAGCGCAGCAGCAGCACTGGTTGATGGCTTCTCATCGTCGTCCTCCTCATCCTCCCTGGCATGCTCTGCAAAGAGTGCAGCCTCTTCCGGGGTTAGGTCTTCAGGAAGTGTTTGCTTGTTCCTGACCCTTGGTTGGGTCTGGGCTTCCTGCATTCGACCTTCCGCCACCAGCCTGTTTGCTTGTAGCAGTTCTTGGCGCCTGCTTCTTTGCTGCTGCTGTGTAACGGCGAGTTTGCTAGAGTGCCGCTTGTGAACTTGTTGTCGCGGATGCTTGCTTTGCTGTTCCGCTTCTTGTGCCCACTTTTGCCGCTTTAGTTGCTGCATCAGCTCATGCTGGTGTTGTTGTAGCATTTGTTGTAGCTTCTGTGGTTCTGGTATTTGCTGCGATTCATGAGCTCGCTGCTGCCTTGGAGGCGTTTGTGATTTGGTTTGAGACTGCGACGGTTTTTTCGCCTGCTGTTGCTGCTGCAGCAGTGGTTTAGGTCCCTGTTGTTTCTGCGGCGATCTTTGTTGCTGCATATTCTGGAGCCGTGGCTGTCCATGCATCGGTTGCTGCTGATGTTGTTGCTGCTTCGTTTGTTTTTGCTGCTGCAATCCCTGCTGTGTTTGTGGCACTTGCTGCTGTTGCCGTTGCAGCTGCTGACCGGCAGCCTCTCTTCTGCTTTCGTCTCTACCTTCACTGCTTCTCTTGTGCTGATGCTGCATTTGCAGCTGAGGTTTTTCTGTTTGTGCGGCGATTGTTGTTGCTGCCGCCGCACGAAGTGTGTCAGCTTCTGTTGCTTTGGCCTCTGTTGTTGCTGTTGCTGCTGTGCTGATTGTTGCTGCTTCTGCTGAGTTGAATGCAGTCGTGGTGGCGATTGCTGTTGGTGTTGCCGGTGCTGTTGTTGGTCGGCAACCTCGCACTCGATTCCTCGTTTTTGTTGCTGCTGTGTTGCCAACTGGCTCCTCTGCTGCTTCTGTGGCGACTGTTGTTGTTTCTGCACCGATTGCTTTTGTTGCTGCGGGGGTTTCTGTGGCCGTTGCGGCGATTGTTGTTGTTGTTGCCGTTGCAGCTTTTGGTCGGCAACTTCGCCTGCATTGTTATGGTTTTGTTGCTGCTGCATTGACTGCAGAGACATCTGCTGTTTCAGCGGCGATGATTGCTGCAGCCGCTGCGCGGGCTGTTGCTGCTGATGTTGCAGAGGCTTCTGCTGTCGTTGCGGCGATTGTTGTTGTTGTTGCCGTTGCGGATGTTTATCGGCAATCTCGCTCGCACTCTGGGGTTTTTGCTGCTGTTTTGCCTGCTGGGTCCTCTGCGGCGAATTTTCTTGTTGCCGCTGTGCGGGCTGCTGTTGTTGTTGAGGCCCTTGCTGTTGCTTTGGCGATTGTTGTCGCTGTTGCAGCTGTTGTTCGGCATTCTCGCCTTCATTTTTTTGTTGGGGGTTTTTGTTGTTTTTATTTTTGTTTTTGTTTTCCATCTTTTTCTTTCGGTCACTCGCTCGATGGGGCGAGCATCATGACCTGTAATTTTTCTGGAGGATCTGGGTGGTCAGCCGCGGCAGCGCCTCTTACCGCGGTAAGGCCATGGTTAATTCCTGAGGTGGCCCGGTGTCAGGAAGGCGCCGTTCTAATACAGCCTGATTTACCTCCCGACTGCAAACCTCCAATAGGCACGGTGACGCATAACACCCTGGATTGGGAGGGGATGGCTCTTGGTCATCGCTCGCAAAAGGTCTGTGCTCTCCCTGCGATACCAGCCCTTGCGGGCTGATGATCGCAGGTAGTATCACCTTCCTGTTGCTTAGTGACTAAGCCCTCACACCAGCGGCAAGGTAGCTATCCATCGCGAGGGTTTGCTGCTGGGTTTTGTTAGGACGTAAGGGCGTTGAAACCTTTGCTGCCACTTGCAGTAAGTTTGTGAAGTCAATTATCGCATATTCCACTTCGGAGGCTGATTTAAGGCTCACATTTGGATTAGTATGCGAATTTATAAATTTTCTGTACTTCAGCCAATCTATTAGTTAAGCTTGGGTTCAGTTCGTTTAAAGTTGGAAGGGTTTTAATAGATATGACGCAAGGAGAGTGATCACACGATTGGTCAAAAAGTGATTCTATCTGAAGTATTTCCCGATCGACGCCGCGAGTGACCCCAAAATCTATGAGGTCGGGAGTTTTGTTCCTATCAGTGGGCCAATATGCTGGCTGCCCTGTTGATATAATATCAAGACCATTGCTTAGGATTGCTTTGAACAGGGGTCTTCCTTTCGGTGTTATTAACCTAGATTCCCAAAAAGTATGTTAGCATTGTAATCACCTGCTGCCAAATATCTCGTGCCTAACTTGGAAAAGAATTCAGTAAATTTGTACTCTGTTATATTAAAACGGGGAGGACAATATATTGGAGATACAGTTGGTTCGCCAGAGCTATCATCTACGTGCACTGATGTTGAGTGTATATAATCTTTGCAATATTCTTCTAGCACGTGGTGCTTAATCCTCTTTCTTATAAGTATCCCGGTTCCGCCTCTAGCTTTTCCTTCGGGGTGCTTAGTATTATAGAACTAATATTATGTACTAATATTGACCTAAATAATGTTACCGAAAATTGTCAAGATTGGACCACTATAACATATATCTACCATACAACCGGTTGTTCAGATATAAACAACGCGTGATATAATTTAATATAATTTATTAATTAAAGAGCTAAGGACATGAAACTTTGTAGTATTTGTACTCATATTGACCTTAATAATGTTACGAAAAATGTTCGAGATTGGGCCACTATAATACCTATATATCTGCCATACAACCGATTTTGAAGATATATATGGGTGTGTGCGTTGTTATTGACCGATTTCACCAGCTTGTCAAAGTCAAAACATTATTGATTTTTTGCGATTTTTAAAAAAAAAATTATTTTTATTAGTTTTTTTATAAGAAGTTGTAAAAATCAGGAAAGTTTTATTCTTTTAAAAATTATTCTGTTCTATTCCAAACACTTTAAGCGTAATACGAGGGTCACTGCAAAAATTCGGGAAAAATGTAAAAAAAAACGCAAACTACGTTATGTAAATCGCTTTATTGCTTCTCAAAATATTCTCCTTTAAAATCTACACTTTTACATCCGATAAAACCAATCTTCAAATCAATTTTGCCACTCTTAGCCATGTAGCTCCAAAACAAGTGATTTAAATGCATAGCGGCCCTTTCAGGCGATGAAAAACGCTCGCCACGCGTTTTATTTTTGATATATGACCAGTGTTGCCAGAATATTTTGGAGCTTATAGCTAGATTAAAAGAAAACAAGTAAGGAAGCCTGAGTTCGAGTGGAATCGAACATTAGATACTCAGCTGTATGCTTTCATTGTTTGTTTGCGTTTGATGCAAACACGGTGTAGGTACTTTATATAAATCGAGTGCTGCATAAAGTGGGCGTAGCCACGCCCATTTTCTAAATTTTTATCAGTCATCCAACTAAGCATATGAATATTATTCTTTGTGCAAAATTTAATTCCTTTATGACTTCCAGTTACAAAGATGTCACGTTACAAATTCCCAAAGGGTGTTCCAGAAATATCTTCGTTAAAAAGTAGGCGTGGTCATAAACCGATTTCAATAAATTTTTGCGTGTCTATTAACACAAGTTTTAAAAGTGTATAAACCAAGTTTCGTCATAATATCTCCATTATTTGTCGAGTTATGGGCTCCGAAATCTCGTTGATTCCTTTGTCTGAAAAGAGGCGGTGCCACGCCCATTTTCCGAAATTTTTCTATTTTTTGTTTCCGATCTATTGTAGAACTCATGCCACAACATTTCAATGAATTATCTTTATATTTGACAAAGATATCGCTTAAAATGTTTTTATTAGGTCATTTTATAATACCCATATATAAAAGTGGGCGTGGTCGTCAACCGATTTCGCTAAAATTTTGAACATGTATTACTACAAGTAGTGAAAGTGTATACACCAAGTTTCGTCATAATATATCGATTATTTGTCGAGTTATGGGCTCAGAAATCTCGTATTTTCCTGCTTCTAAAAGGAGGCGGTGCCACGCCCATTTTCCAAAATTTTTGTAGTTTTTGTTATATGTCCATAGTTGGACACCTTCCATAAAACTTCAATGACATATCTTTATATTTGACAGAGATATCGCTTAAAATGTTTTTATTAGGTCACTTTATAAGACCCATATATAAAAGTGGGCGTGGTTGTCAACCGATTTTGACAATTTTTCGTCAAAACATTTGCCTAAGTAATTATATCACGGTGGTCATGGTCCGATTTCGCCCATTTTCAATACCATCCGTTCCTGTCTTGATACCAACTTACATTTCAAATTTCATCAAAATATCTCAATTTTTGCGCGAGTTATCGTGCTCACAGACGGACAGACGGACAGACGGACGGACATGGCTCAATCGATTTCTCTTTTCACCCTGATAATTTTGATATATATAAGTCTATATCTATCTCGATTATTTCATTCTGTTACAATCCACCGTTAGGAAATCAAAACTATAATACTCTGTGTACTAGTACAGCTGAGTATAAAAACGACTAGCAACCGAATGAGCTAGTTGTTATTTCTGTTAAACGACTATGCGACTAGACTGAGCTAGTCGCAGCACAGTCAGCAATTCAAACCCTGTTTTTAAGTATTATCTAAATAATAACTTTCAAGTGAAAAAATAGTGTAGATGAACTGATCACGGTGAAAATCACTTTTCCCTTGAGAGTTTTGGGTTTAGGTATACGAGAAACGGAAAATTGTAAACTGTTGATCATAAAACAGGTCAGTGAAATTCTAGGCTAGCAACGCCATTTTTATGAGTTAACGAGCTAACTTCGGCCTTTTTTACGACTTCAGGCTAATATGTTCCTTTCGGGCCTAAAAATCGATGTTCGGTTATTTTCTTATTTTTTGCTATTTAAGCAATGGATTGTTGGAAACAACAATTACTTATTGTATCAGACAATATTTTTGCGCCAATATCTCTCAACTATAAAATGGAGAATATATATTGAAAGAAGTACAAGGGAGAAGCAAGGTGTGGAAAGTCTTTGCAAAAATTGTTAAGAGTAATGGGGAAGAAATAAGTAACTTCGTTATCTGCAAAATTTGCGAAAAGCTTCTGAGCTACATCATGAAATCGACGTCGAATTTAGTGAAGCATAAGTGCTATTTGGAAGGTGAATACTACGCCACGCTGCATTTAGTACCCATATATATTCACCAGTTAATAACAGGATGCCAGGATAATAATGAAGATATCAACGCAGTTATGAATTTTAAACAAAGGCTGAAATCGGCATTTGCACACATATCTATAATATACACTACACTTGTAAACGTTTTAATAGCCATGTTTTTTATTTAAGCGCATATACATACATCATACTTGAAAGAGTTTTTTAGTGCTTAGCACGAAATTTTTATTTTAATTCAATTTTTAATTGTTGGGGTAAGTGGAAAAAAATTCAACAACTATTTACAGCGAAGGTTGAGTGTATAGCTATTTCACGAAAAACCATTTTCGATCATCAGCACTCTTTTCGGAAGTGGATGCACCGGGGATTGAACCCGAGTCCATTACAACTTCAGCCGCAATGACCCAACGGATAAACACACTCGGCAATTGAGACTCTGTGCAAGCTGTTGGATTTTCCCCACTTTTGCCTTTTTTCATTTTCAACATTAACGTTAGTGTGTATATGCTTTTGCATATATTCTCCACAAACGTGCTGAATTTTTTGTTGTAGGCAGTTCGCAATGAACATTGTTGTTGGTATTTTATTTTATGTATATACCAAACAACGTTAACAATTTTACTTGAAAGAGTTTTTTAGTGCTTAGCACGAAATTTTTATTTTAATTCAATTTTTAATTGTTGGGGTAAGTGGAAAAAAATTCAACAACTATTTACAGCGAAGGTTGAGTGTATAGCTATTTCACGAAAAACCATTTTCGATCATCAGCACTCTTTTCGGAAGTGGATGCACCGGGGATTGAACCCGAGTCCATTACAACTTCAGCCGCAATGAGCCAACGGATAAACACACTCGGCCATTGAGACTCTGTGCAAGCTGTTGGATTTTCCCCACTTTTGCCTTTTTTCATTTTCAACATTAACGTTAGTGTGTATATGCTTTTGCATATATTCTCCACAAACGTGCTGAATTTTTTGTTGTAGGCAGTTCGCAATGAACATTGTTGTTGGTATTTTATTTTATGTATATACCAAACAACGTTAACAATTTTACTTGAAAGAGTTTTTTAGTGCTTAGCACGAAATTTTTATTTTAATTCAATTTTTAATTGTTGGGGTAAGTGGAAAAAAATTCAACAACTATTTACAGCGAAGGTTGAGTGTATAGCTATTTCACGAAAAACCATTTTCGATCATCAGCACTCTTTTCGGAAGTGGATGCACCGGGGATTGAACCCGAGTCCATTACAACTTCAGCCGCAATGACCCAACGGATAAACACACTCGGCCATTGAGACTCTGTGCAAGCTTCATTGCGTTTGTGGAGAATATATGCAAAAGCATATACACACTAACGTTAATGTTGAAAATGAAAAAAGGCAAAAGTGGGGAAAATCCAACAGCTTGCACAGAGTCTCAATGGCCGAGTGTGTTTATCCGTTGGGTCATTGCGGCTGAAGTTGTAATGGACTCGGGTTCAATCCCCGGTGCATCCACTTCCGAAAAGAGTGCTGATGATCGGAAATGGTTTTTCGTGAAATAGCTATACACTCAACCTTCGCTGTAAATAGTTGTTGAATTTTTTTCCACTTACCCCAACAATAAAAAATTGAATTAAAATAAAAATTTCGTGCTAAGCACTAAAAAACTCTTTCAAGTAAAATTGTTAACGTTGTTGGTATATAAAAATACATACCAACAACAAATGTTCATTGCGAACTGCCAACAAAAAATTCAGCACGTTTGGGTAGAATATATGCAAAAGCATATACACACTAACGTTAAATGTTGAAAATGAAAAAGGCAAAAGTGGTGAAAATCCAACAGCTTGCACAGAGTCTCAATGGCCGAGTGTGTTAAGCGTTGGGTCATTGCGGCTGAAGATGGAATGGACTCGGGTTCAATCCCCGGTGAATCCTCTTCCACTTCCGAAAAGAGTGCTGATGATCGAAAATGGTTTTTCGTGAAATAGCTATACACTCAACCTTCGCTGTAAATAGTTGTTGAATTTTTTTCCACTTACCCCAACAATTAAAAATTGTTAACGTTGTTTGGTATATACATAAAATAAAATACCAACAACAATGTTCATTGCGAACTGCCTACAACAAAAAATTCAGCACGTTTGTGGAGAATATATGCAAAAGCATATACACACTAACGTTAATGTTGAAAATGAACAAGTAAGGAAGCCTAAGTTCGAGTGCAATCGAACATTAGATACTCAGCTGTATGCTTTCATTGTTTGTTTGCGTTTGTTCGATATAGGGTGTATTTTATATGAAACGAGTGCTGCATAAACAGGGCGCAGCCACGCCCATTTTCAAAATTTATATCAATCATCCAAATAAGCATACAAATATTATTGTTAGTGCAAAATTTCATCCCTCTATGACTTTTAGTTACAAAGACTTCACGTTACAAATTCCAAAAGGGTGTTCCAGAAATATCTTTGTTAAAAAGTAGGCGTGGTCATAAACCGATTTCAATACATTTTTGCGTGTCTATTAACACATGTTATAAAAGTGTATAAACCAAGTTTCGTCATAATATCTCAATTATTTGTCGAGTTAAAGGCTAAGAAATCTCATATATCCCTTTGTCTAAAAAGAGGCGGTGCCACGCCCATTTTCCAAACTTTTTTATTTTTTGTTTCCGGTCTATTGTAAAACTCATGTCACAAAATTTCAATGAATTATCTTTATATTTCACATAGATATCGCTTAAAATGGTTTTATTAGGTCACTTTATAATACACATATATAAAAGTGGGCGCGGTCGTCAACCGATTTTGGTAATTTTTCGTCCACACATTTGGCTAAGTAAATATATCACGCGTACCAGATTTCATCGATATATCTTTAACGGTTTCTGAGTTATGGCTTATTAAACTTTCAATATTCGCTCCTTAATAAGTGGGCGTGGCACCGCCCATTTTCCAAAATTTTTGTAGTTTTTGTTTTATGTCCATAGTTGGACTCCTGCCACAAAATCTCAGTGATTGATCTTTATATTTGACAGAGATATCGCTTAAAATGTTTTTATTAGGCCCCCTTATATTTCCTATATATAAAAGTGGGCGTGGCCGTCAACCGATTTTGATAATTTTTCGCCAAAACATTTGACTAAGTAATTATATTACGCGTACCGAATTTCATCGATATATCTTCAACGGTTTCTGAGTTATGACTCATAAAACTTTCAATGTCTGCCCCTTAATAAGTGGGCGTGGCACCGCCCATATTCCAAAATTTTTGTGTTTTTTGTTTTATGTCCATAGTTGGACTCATGCGACAAAATTTCAATGATAGATCTTTATATTTGACAGAGATATCGCTTAAAATGGTTTTATTAGGTCACTTTATAATACACATATATAAAAGTGGGCGTGGCCGTAAACCGATTTTGATAATTTTTCGTCAAAACATTTGTCTATGTAAGCAAATTACGCGTACCAAATTTCATCGATATATCTTCAACGGTTTCTGAGTTATGACATATAAAACTTTCAATGTTTGACCCTTAATAAGTGGGCGTGGCACCGCCCATTTTCCAAAACTTCATCAAATTTCTTCATAAGGGCCCGAGCTCAATACGTGGGTAAAATTTTAAAACTCTAGCTATATTAGTGGCTGAGATACCAAATTTCCGATTTTTTCTATATAGGAAAAGTGGGCGTGGTCATGGTCCGATTTCGCCCATTTTCAATACCAACCGTCCCAGTCTCGATACCAACTTGCGTTCCAAATTTCATCAAAATATCTCAATTTTTGCGCGAGTTAGAGTGTTTACAGACGGACGGACGGACGGACGGACGGACAGACGGACGGACGGACGGACGGACGGACGGACGGACGGACGGACGGACATGGCTCAATCGATTTCTCTTTTCACCCTGATCATTTTGATATATATAAGTCTATATCTATCTCGATTATTTCATTCTGTTACAATCCACCGTTATGTGATTAAAACTATAATACTCTGTGTACTAGTACAGCTGAGTATAAAAAAGGCAAAAGTGGGGAAAATCCAACAGCTTGCACAGAGTCTCAATGGCCGAGTGTGTTTATCCGTTGGGTCATTGCGGCTGAAGTTGTAATGGACTCGGGTTCAATCCCCGGTGCATCCACTTCCGAAAAGAGTGATGATGATCGAAAATGGTTTTTCGTGAAATAGCTATACACTCAACCTTCGCTGTAAATAGTTGTTGAATTTTTTTCCACTTACCCCAACGATATTTTATGATTTTTATTTTTTCGATCAAAAATAATTGTTATGATTGGATTTAAATTTTTCCGATCAACTTTAATCAATATTTTTTCATTTTTTCTCCGATCATAGTAAACTTTTTCAAACGTTAGTGAATCCTATATTTGATGGCTTGAAGTTGACGTTGTGCCAACATTGGCGCAGTTCTGTTTGAGAACAAAATTTGCAAAAAAAAAACATGTTTTTAGAATTTATTATAATCGGAAAAATTTAAATCCAATAATAAAAATTATTTTTGATCGAAAAAATAAAAATCATAAAATATCGATCAAGTTTCATAGGAAAAATTTAAATCCAGTAATAACAATTATTTTTGATCGAAAAAATAAAAATAATAAAATATCGATCAAATTTCATCGAAAAAATAAAAATCAAATTATAACGATTAAAAATGATTTTTTTTATAAAAATGATAATCGTTACGGTCCCTGGTTAAAATAGTAGATATAAAATCAATGCTTTGAAACTAAAAATTAAACATTTAGTATCTAACTTAATTATTTGCCCCAAGTATTTAGGTAGGTATACATAAATTCATATAAATATGTAGATATGTGTATCCGTTCGAAAGTAGGTATTAAGAATGTACTATCTAGGTACTAGGTATTTGATATAAAATAAAAATTGGGCAAATGCATACATACATATGTATATGTACATACATACAACCATACATGCATCCATATGTAAATACAAACATACATATGTATGCATGCATGCATGTTAATCGTTCAAATCGTCGCAGTTGAGCAAAATTTCTACGCTGCCAAATACTAGCAGGCAGGCTCTCGTAAGCACCATCTTTTCGAATACTTAGCAGTAGACCGAAGAGACCGAAACTTGCGGGCAGCGATCGTTTCAAGAACGAGAACGTCTCTGCTTGCCTGCTGCTAGTTATCGGAAATGTTTGGTGTTGAAGTCGGACATGCACGTGTTCGACAGTGTTTAATCTTAGTGCATACGTGTTCGAACAGTGAACGGTAGTGTTTACGCAGGGCACTAATACATATGTATGTATATAGTTATGTACATCCATACGCAGAGGAAGTAATATGCATGTGCGAAAATAATATACAAATGTGCATTCATTCATAGTATGCACTAGTTGTGGGACTTTTTCGAATAATATTCTAATAAACGAATAATAATATTCGTGGGAAAAAATCGAATAGTAGTATGTATGTACATAATATAATATAATATAATACAATGGCGCTATTATAACTCTGACGAGTTTTATGGCCGAGCTTCTCTCCCAATTCGAGGTGTGCTCCTTTTTGTTTTTTCCTACTAATTGGGTGGACCTACAGTTTTATGCCGGCTCCGAACGGCGAATGCATTATTTGTGAGAAGCTTTTTCATGGCAGAAATACTCTCGGAGGGTATGCCGCCCACTGCCGAGAGGTGACCGCTGCTCTTAAAAAACCCAATAATTGGATTTTTACTAATTAGAAAAATTTTTTGGTGTTTGCTCGGGCTGGGATTTGAACCCGAGACCTCTGGCATAGCAGGCGAGCATTCTACCCACTGCACCACAGCGGCCATCATATGTACATATGTACATGCATAATTTGGGAATTCCACCTGCCTTCGCGCAAGCCAGAGTACGTACCTATATATATATGTACATATGTACTTACAAAAGCAAAAGCATACATACATACATTCATTAGCTATTCGCGAATAATGGTATTCGAATAGTATTTATTCGAATATACGAATAAATTATGCGAATAAATGTTATTCGAATTTAAATAGTTATGTACATTTGTTAACTTAAGCGTGAACTTAGTATAAAAGTAAAAATTGAATTATTGCCAAACCTAAGTGACTAAACTAAACTGTCTGCAAGCCTTTGCCGGATGTCTCTTGCTTGCGATGATTCGTTACCCCCGATTCCTCTTCGTATTCAATAATAGCATCACTTTCAACCTCTATCCATTCATCTTTATAAAATATACAAATGTTGTGGAGGGCACAACAGGCATTTATAATTTGGGTTGCCTTTTCAGGACTGTAATGTAATCCTCTTTCTCCAATGATACACCGAAATCGGTTTTTGAAAATACCGAAACACCTTTCTACAACGTTGCGGCCCTTGGATAGTTTTTCATTAAAAAGCGATTGGACTTGATTCGCAGGACTGCGAATAGGTGTCATTAAATATGGCATAAGTTGGTAACCGGAATCTCCTAAAGCAAATTAATAAACAAAATCAAAGACTGGAATAATAATGAATAAATCAAAATCTTCTATATACATATGTATTTATGTAAATACATATGTATGTTTAGATCTATGATAATAGTTATAACAAGAATAATATAATATAAAAATACAAAATTTATGAGTACTGTGAATAATCATTATTGAAGCCGATGATCGCAACAAAATCTGTGTTACATATTTTGTTTTAAGCCGTTGTTGTAAAATTGTTAAATTTTCATACATACATATGTACATACTACATACATATCTGTATATTTATTTGTACATATGTACCTCATATATACATAATTATCTGCATAAAATTTTTGATGTATGTATGTACATACCCACCAAAAAATCTTTTTTTATTTTAAATCTGCTGTTTAATTCTTAAATAAGGCTTAGATTTTTTGGTGGGTATGTACATACATACATACTTATGTATAGTATAGTATATACATACTTATGTATAGTATAGTATATACATACTTATGTATAGTATACTATTCACTGCCCACTTTTTAAAATTTATCATACATATATATGTACATACATATTCTCAAATATTGCTAACATGGTACCTAATACTCCTCTCCTACTACAACTCTTACTCATTTTCAATTTTTTCCCTTTTTCTTACCCAAGAGCCAAGTATTTTGCTTGCCAGATTCGAACTGCGACTTGAAATAATCATCCGCCCTGCTTGCACTCCAAACAAACGCATCGTGGTTAGAAACTGGATACCGGGCATCAGGGCCGTGCGCACGGGGGGGTTTTGGGGGTTAAAACCCCCCCATGACCAAATCTAAGTTGCAATGATTTTGCAAAAATTTTCAAAATACAGTTTATAAATTTTATAATTATAATTTTACGGAAGAAGAATTGGTAAAAGTTGCAAAAAATAAGGTTGGCCAATACATAGGTTCGGCTCTTTGAATTGCACTTGGAGCTTTCCGAAATTACAAAATTGTGTAGCATATGTTCGTTTGGCATTTTTAAAAAAATTGTACTGATAACAAAAAATGTTCATTTTGTGAAAACAGTGAGCAGTTTCAATTAACAAGTACTGTAAATAGTACACGGAAAGAAATTTGTATACTTGAATCAAGAAAAATGCTTTCTTGAACTCAATTTAGAAAATTTTTTGGGGAAATAAGAAAAATTGACTTAATTATTACTGGAAATAAGAAATTGAGTTTTCCAAAAATGAGACAATTATTTTCTTATTCAAGAACACTAATAAAATCTATAGAAAAAAAATGTTGAAAAAAAATGTTTAAATAAATAAGGGCCGATTTCATAATCAAATTAAAAGTTCCTTTAAATTCTAAAGGAGCCTTTAATTTTCTGATCGATTTCATAAAGTCTTTTTGAAGATAAAAGTTCATTTAAAATTAAATACCCAAAAACGGGCATTTAAGTTATTTAAAGGTTCCTTTTGCCAGAAAAAAATTTCATTTCTGTAATGTGTCAAAATCAAATATCAAAAATTTATTAAAATTTTTGAACCGATTTTGTTTGTTGTTTTGTTTGTTGAGTCGTATAATGCAATATTCATCTTCTTCTTTTTTGTGATGTTGGATGACCGCTTCCTATATTTTCTGCACTGGGTTTCCAAATTATGCTTCTTTGTTCTTTTTCTTTTTTTCAAAAAAAAAAAATAAATAAAAAAGCCATAATCAAAAAATTTATTTATTTTCAGAAAAAAATAAAAGTCAAATTTCAATATTTTTAAATTTATGAAAATTATTTGACGTTAAAGGAGCCTTTTAATATTATATTATTATGAAATCACTCCCACTTTAAAGAACTTTTAAATGGCTCTTTAACTAAAAGGCTCCTTTAAGGAAAGGAGCTTTAAGAATTTCATTATGAAATCGGCCCTAAGAACATCTTTTCTTAAATTTACTTAAATGAAGAAAATATTTTTGCTAATATGAAGAAGAATTTAAGAAAACTGTGTTTCGACGAATTGGAACAACAAAATACAGAGAAAAAAAAAATGTAAAATGAATAAGAAAACGTTTTCTTGAGCGAAGTAAAATTTTTCTTGCTGAATTTGCATTTCCAAAGTTACATGTATTTTTTTTCATTTGCCATCCGCTTTGCATATTTCTGAATATTTTTGCAATTCTCAGATTGTTAGTGAAGCATTTGGTATAAGGAGTTCACTATTTGCATCTTCATTTATATTAAATAAAATGTTGTCATTTCAATAAACAAGTCCTAGGAAAATACTAGTTGGCTAATTATGGTTTTCTAATCCCTCATGATTAGTTTTCATTTTACTTATTTTTTACGTTTTTAATATTTTTAGAAAATATTTGCTTAATTTAATATTTAATATTTTCTTATGCCTCAGACACACATGTGGTATGAATATTAAGCTAAGATCACACGATTTGTACATTTGGCTAAAAATTTGCCAAATTCATAGGCAAACCGTGTGAACGGTAAATTTCATTTGAGACAAATCACAAAAGCCAAATATTTAACCTCTTGTGGCAAACCAAAAACGGCCCTTGTAGCCAAATCGTGTGAACACAAATGCCATACAGAAGGTAAATGAAAATGATGAAAATGGACAAATTTTGATTTGCCACTTGGATACAAATGGTTGTGGCAAATATACAAATCTTTTTTGACAGCTATAAAATAAATTATGTTTAAAATAAAAAATATATGGAAATACAAGTTTTAAATTGGCCTCTTTTAAGCTTCTGCTTTGGCCATAAAGGGAAAGAAGAAGTCCGGAAAAAACATTATACGGCGCACTGGCTTCTCTTTATAAAATAGAATACACAGATATCATGCCATTTAAGATGCATAATTTTTTTAATTCAGTAATTTGAATTCCAATTTCGAAAACAATTAATTTTTGAAAAAAATATTATTTTCATTTAGTTTGAAGTTTAATGTCAATCAAATTGTTTTTGATGGAGTACTTAGTTCGTGGCCGCTGTGGTGCAGTGGGGAGAGTGCGCGCTTGCTATACCAGAGGTCTCGGGTTCAAACCCCAGTCCGAACAAACACCAAAAAAATTTTTTCTAATTAATTAAAACTCAATTGTTGGGGTTTTAGAAACAGCGGTCACCTCTCGGCAGTGAGCGGCATACCCTCCGAGTGTATTTCTGCCATGAAAAAGCTTCTCAAAAAAATGCATTCGCCGTTCGGAGCCGGCATAAAACTGTAGGTCCACCCAGTTAGTAGCACAAACAAAAGGAGCACACCTCGAATTGGGAGAGAAGCCCGGCCATAAAACTCGTCAGAGTTATATTAGCGCCATTGTATTATGTATTATTATAATAAGATCCGAAACCGAACCCGAATACTTAACCTATTATTTTTCTAATAATTTCCCGAATCTGAACCGAATATAGATAAACATGAACCCCTGGTAATAACTCAGTCAGTTTCCGGGCGAATTTAACAAAAATTTGCACGTGACTATATCCTACTATTACCCTAACCATTTCTAAAAATAATCGAAATCGATATATGGTTTTGATCCTTTACTTTCATTCAAAATGAATACATAAACAATTTCTTCATATACGATTTCGACGTATCTGCAACATTTAATTCACTTTTGTGCAACCAAAGTCAACATTTCACAATGACCATTTTTTTGGAGCTCGTTAACACACGTATTCTATTGAATGAATTAAATTAGCTTTATATCATCTTACAGAGAATTAAAACAAGTACTATCCGGCTTTAGAATATCAATATTATGATTTGGCTATGCTATGAAAATTTTCAATTAAACTGCAATATGAGGGTGACACATATGTGGTATAGATCGAAATATTATTACTATACTACGATGTGTGTCTCTCGCATTACTTACTTAAGCTCGTATAAGAAAAGTTTTACTTGCAACAAAAAAATAATTTCTTAATTTATTTCAAAAAACAAGAAAAAAACACTTACCCTAAGTAAATTATTTCTTATTTATTTAAAATCCAATTTTACTTCAAGCAAGAAAATGTTTTCTTATTTATTTAAAATCCAATTTTCTTGGATTTTCTTGATATTAAGAAATTATTTTCTAAGTTCAAAATCAAGTCTAATTTTTCTTTCCGTGTACTATTCAGGACCTGGTTAACTAGGTTTTGATGAAACAGAATGAGTTTCAGAAAAGTTAAAGAACATTTAAATTTATGGTGTATGGGTCTGGATATCTGTTTCAGCAAATATGTTTATCTTAGCGAAAAATGTATGCGAATGCAAACCAAAATTAAAAACCCCCCCCAAGGCTAATTCCTGCGCACGGCCCTGCCGGGCATCTACGTACCGGATATTAAGTGTGTGATCACAAATCTTAAAAACAAAAATACATCCATATGTATTTGATTGGTTGGTAAAAATAAACAATAAAAACCACTTACTATCATGGCATTTATACTATAATAACACTGCTCTACAGCCAAAAAATACTCTGAACGCGACCATCATATTTATATGTAAAATCGGTCGCTGATTCCGAAAATCGGGCTCATTTTTAATTCTATGGGAAGGTTTTTGAGATATCGGCAATTTACCGTTATTTGGCCAATGGCTCCACTTAATCCTGTATACCTCTTTAACGCAGTGAGCTATCTTCCTTGGAGTGACACTCAACGAAAGAAAATTAAATTTCCTTTTCATCCCTGCTACAACATTTTTCTGTAACTCTTATAGTTTCTGAAATATTGACGATTCAATTTGAATTTTTTCGATTTTTTACGATTTTTTGAAGAAAAAATTGACTTTGTCAGGCAATATCTTTTAAACCAATGTCTTCACCTTCGGTTTTACTCCTTTACGTGAAGCTCCATTCTATTGGGAAAAAGATAAGCTATCAACGAAGAAAATCCATGGTAAAATAGAAAAGTTATAGGCGATAAAGTAAATACATCCAAGTCGCGCAATGCCTCTGCACGGGTATATTCTATGCATGTTACCAATGTTACCAATGTTACCAATACCTACACATCTGCAGTAGCAGCACATTGGCAGCGCAGTAGATAAAAGCCCATTTACGGGTATAACATGCATAGAATATACCCGTGCAGAGGCATTGCGCGAGTTGGATGTATTTACTTGATCGCCTATAACTTTTCCATTTTACCATGGATTTTCTTCGTTGATAGCTTATATTTTTCCCAATAGAATGGAGCTTCATGTAAAGGAGTAAAACCGAAGGTGAAGACATTGGTTTAAAAGATATTGCCTGACAAATTCAATTTTTTCTTCAAAAAATCGTAAAAAATCGAAAAAATTCAAATTGAATCGTCAATATTTCAGAAACTATAAGAGTTACAGAAAAATGTTATAGCAGCGATGAAAAGGAAATTTAATTTTCTTTCGTTGAGTGTCACTCCAAGGAAGATAGCTCACTGCGTTAAAAAGGTATACAGGATTAAGTGGAGCCAGTGGCCAAATAACGGTAAATTGCCGATATCTCAAAAACCTTCCCATAGAATTAAAAATGAGCCCGATTTTCGGAATCAGCGACCGATTTTACATATAGATAGGATGGTCACGTCCAAAGTACAGACAAAAAATTTCATTTTGTGATCCAGTGTAACCTTTTCTGTTATAGTATAAACGCTTTGTGTCCTCACTTGGGCATTTAATTTTCACGTGCGTTCCGTCCACACACCCTATTATGCCCGGTATCCCGCATTTTATATAAAAATGTTCCCTAGCCTCGTTTTCCTTTTGCGTTGTCATTTCCAATTTGATCCATTTGGGACAAAAATGTGTCTCAAAGATATTGAGGCATTCTGTTATGGCAGTGCTAACCATTGTCTGGGACATGCTAGATAGAAACTCGTTTCCAACGCCTTGTTGGTAGCTACCCGACGCCAAAAATCGCAGAAAAGCAGCCAGTTTGTGAATTGTTGCTATCTTAGTACACCTACCCCCATCGTGCATATACCCCGATACCTCCTCCAAAATAATTTTGAAAACGCCTTTCGAAATTCTAAAGTTTCTCTTGCAGTGGCGTAGTAAGAGAATTTTTCGGGGGGGGGGGGTGTCACAGCCAATGTAAAAAATTTACCAAAATTAAAAGAAAAATTACCAAAAAACTACAATTTTTTTTACAAATAATAAAAATGGAATTTTTTAAGACTATAATTTAACATTTTAGTACACAAATATCGCTTATTATACATATATCAAATCTTAAGGCCCTTGGCCACTTAAAATCTGGACTTTCAAGCAGTGTATATGTGTGAGTGTCGGTGATTGACGCAAATATCTAAAAGTTTTATTCTCATCAACGCGAGCCCGACATCAAGAACGTGTAGCACGACGACTGCTGATTGCACTATAATATAATAATACAATGGCGCTATTATAACTCTGACGAGTTTTATGGCCGAGCTTCTCTCCCAATTCGAGGTGTGCTCCTTTTTGTTTTTCTTACTAATTGGCTGGACCTACAGTTTTATGCCGGCTCCGAACGGCGAATGAATTTTTATACTCAGCTGTACTAGTACACAGAGTATTATAGTTTTAATCACATAACGGTGGATTGTAACATAATGAAATAATCGAGATAGATATAGACTTATATATATCAAAATGATCAGGGTGAAAAGAGAAATCGATTGAGCCATGTCCGTCCGTCCGTCCGTCTGTAAACACTCTAACTCGCGCAAAAATTTAGATATTTTGATGAAATATGAAATGCAAGTTGGTATCGAGACTGGGACGGTTGGTATTGAAAATGGGCGTAATCGGACCATGACCACGCCCACTTTTCCTATATAGAAAAAATCGGAAATTTGGTATCTCAGTCACTAATATAGCTGGAGCGATGAAATTTTACCCACGTGTTGAGCTCAGGCCCCTAGGAAGAAATTTGATGAAATTTTGGAAAATGGGCGGTGCCACGCCCACTTATTAAGGGTCAAACCTTCAAAGTCTTATATGTCATAACTCAGAAACCATTGAAGATATATCGACAAAATTTGGTGTGCGTGATTTACTTACTTAGGCAAACGTTCGGATGGAAAATAGTTAAAATCGGTTGACGGCCACGCCCACTTTTATATATGTGTATTATAAAGTGATGATAGTTTATTTCTAAGTCTTGAAAAGTATTAAATTTCTCTCTTTCTCGCTTTTGGTTTGAAATCAAAACCAAAAAAAATATTAGAAACAATTTGTCAAAATATATAAATATGTAAATACAAAATGTTTTTTAAAGTGAAATAGGTACAATGGAGAAATTAAATTTATTGAAACAAATTACCCGCAAAGCGAATTTTACAAGCCTGGTGGAACAATTGTATCAAGTAAGTAATACAGGAGATTAAGTGAATATTTTGAGGGTAAATTTTGTTTTATTTATTTGTTTTTGCAGTCTGAGGCAGCTGATGGTCTCTCGTGATACCACAATATCCCTGCAAGACCTCGACGGTGCCGAAATTTCACTGGCAAAGTAGCTGTAGCAGTCTTTTTACTGACGGTGGTACAATTCGACAAGGGAGCAGGCCACCCTATTATCGAGGAATACAATCAACAAAGACTATGTGATAATTCCTATCATTGTAATATTACATATATTATATGAAATAAAATGAGAATTTCTACATGTTTTTGGTTTTGATTTAATTCCAAAACAGTATAGAATTTATTCCAATTTTCGGCCATTTGTATGTATATATGTACATAACTCTTTATCTTTGAATTCATCTTCGATATACATATGTATGTACAAATTTAAATACTTTCTGGAGTAATTCGAACATACCAATCCTCGGTGTATTTCGACAAGGGAGCAGGCCACCCTATTATCGAGGAATACAATCAACAAAGACTATGTGATAATTCCTATCATTGTAATATTACATATATTATATGAAATAAAATGAGAATTTCTACATGTTTTTGGTTTTGATTTAATTCCAAAACAGTATAGAATTTATTCCAATTTTCGGCTAGATCTTATACCATTTCAACTATTTTTAATACCACAAATATTCCAAAAATAATGAAAATTTGGTTTTGATTTAATTCCAAAAAAGTATTAATTTGACACCAAGAATAATTTTTCTCTCATATTCTCTTCTTTTTTTTTAAACCAGAATGGTTTTAATTTTATACTTTTTGGCATTGTTATATATAAATACCAAAATGGTATTAAAATTAAACTAAAATTTTTACTGTGTAGGAAAAGCTGGTAGAGAGAGCTCCCACAAACATTTTTTGCCTTCACACTCCAAAATTGGTCAAGTAGTTTGGTTACAATCCTCGGTGTATTTGTATTTCGTCATATCATACGAAAACTAGCACTTTCAAAATTTATTACAAAGAAATTCTATGAAAGATTTGTATATTTTGATCCATATCTGGTGACCCGACCTAGAAAGCATTATCAGTAAATCTCTACTCAAAAGCCCTGCTCAAAACCTTTCATTTGATACCAATATCGTCAGGGGAAAGACAGGTCAACGTTTTGACCGTTTGCTGTTTCCTGTTAGCTATTTCCGTGAAATGGAAGTAAGCGCATATTTCCTTTTCAAATTTCAATCTCTATAAAAATTTTGCGCCTAAGAAGTAAACTCCAATAAATTCAAAAAGTACGTATGTATGTACATACATATGTACATACTTTTATGATGAACTTACTCTTTCTCAGGAATATCAAGTAAACTTGAGGTTTCTCTTAGGACTCGTTTCGTTTAGGGCTGGGTCGTCTCGGCGAAAAGTCGATTTTAGACTTACGACTCGACTTTTATCATTTCGATTATCGAAGTCGATTAGTCGGCTATGATAATCGATTTAAGTCGACTTTTCGACTTTTTTTCTTAAAATTTTCACGTATGTACAAACAGACGAACATGTGTATATATGTGTGCAGAAGATCTATTTGCGTTGGAGGCCTTCGGCCGCGCTTTAATAAAGTAACCCTCAGTCGGCAAAAATCTCTTTCTGGAGAACTTAAATATTATAATTTAATAATAGTTGAAAGTGTTAAATTTAGGTGAAATTCCCACTAGTTTGTAAATTGAAGTGAACTTGGTTCATTATATCCAATCTGAGCCTCGGAACTTTAACGGCAATTATCTTCGGAACCATAGTCCTCCGGAGGGTGGGGCTTTCAGTTTTATGATCCTCCCACCATGTTAATGTCTACCGAAAAGAAATTCCTTATTGAATTCTGTAGCAAAAGTCCGAGCTCAAAAACTTCATTTCAGGTAATTTTTTATAACATATTTTCGATAAAGTAATTGCTCCAGATAAAACCATAAAACTTTAACCCCATTCTAAAATAAAACTCAGACCCTCTGGACTAGTACTCTGTTCGGCAAAGTTGGTCTGAGAGACATCCTCTTTCATAATTAATAACGTTCCTACAAATTAATTAATTAAGTGTCGGCTCCGAAGGGCGAATGCTTGTTTTTTTTTTGGTTTGCTTGCTGGAATTGGTATGCTTTTTTGTGAGCAGCTTTTTTTATATATTAGTTCTGACAAAATTATACCGCCAATATATATACTAAACGAGTCGATTAGTCGAGCCAATTAGTCGATTTCCGACTGACTTTCACACACAACAATCGATTGTAGAAGTCGATTTTTTTTAGCAAAAAGTCGATAATCGACTAAAGTCGAAGTCGACTTACCCAGCCCTAGTTTCCTTAGACGCATGCAGGTCGCATTGCCTTCCTCATCACTCTCGCTGGTGTCAGATAAAAATCCTCCGATTGAAAACATCTATGTACATATGTAAATACATAGATAGCAGTTGTATAAATTTTTAAAATATATGTACATATGTATGTATAATATGTGTACATACCATTTATCCACAATGTACGTAGGTACTGCCCAAATAGGTGCTTTGTAAATATGTATGGATATGTATATTGTTTGTTCAAACAAATCGCGTATGTATGTACATATAAATGTACATATGTACATACGTATTATAAACAAATTCGGTTGTTATTATTAATCAAAAAACGCGTACTACACACAATATGCACAAATTCTATATTTTAGTAAAACCAAAATAAAATTCAAACAAATGCTTTTTTTTATTTTTGTTGATTTGTCAGCTGCCAATTTTCCAGGGTTAACCACTGAATAAAACAGTTCAATAAAAAAAAAAGACACCAAAAATTACTAAGGAAATAAAGAAAATCAGAAAAGTGGTAAATAGGCTACGTAAAGCGTTTGACACTCGTCGTGACTACGCAACGGAGCGAACGAGAAAACGTAAAAGTGATGTCACAGAAAAATGTACACGCAGTTTCAGAGTAAGATGGCGACTAATTTATTCAGTATAATTCAAGCGTGAATACAGGGAAATAGTGTGTAATGGAAAAATGATAAATGGCAGTGGCGTAGTAACGGGGGGATGGGGTTTTTGGGGACAAAACCCCCTCCCCCCGAAAGATTCGTTTTGACCATAAAACCATTTTTGACTTTATTAGCATACATTTCTTTTTCAGGAAAAAATCAATGAGAATAGTAATTTTTCGAAATTGGTAATTCGAAATTTGGCGCTTTTTCACGAAGTATTATTTATAATTCTAGCGTTTGTTGAGCCGTAGGAAAGTGCAAGAATCGCAGGAATTTTACCACTATTTACATTCTTTGTACTTATATTCGCTCTTTTGTGGTAAAATTCCTACGGTTCCTACACTTTCCTACGGCTCAACAAACGCTACAATTATTAACTATACGGTATTGCTGTTATTAACATGCTAATAACAGAAAAGTAACGCCAATTATTTAAATTTCAAGTTTTCTTTCAATTACTTATCATCTTAATCAAATAATATTAGTATAAACTACAATGGGAATAAATATGCAATGTATAAGAGTATCTGAACTTGAGATTTTACTTAATGTCTGTCAAAATGGAATATTAAAAAACTAAATTATATAAGAAAATTATTATTTATAACCGTAGCACATAGGTAGCTTTTCAAGTTTTATGCGGCAAAAAATATTTTTTTGTGTACATCTATTCCAAATTGCTTGTTTAATGCAAAATTTTAATAATTTGTGTTAAAAATCGATTTTATTGAAAAATATATACAGTGACTCAAAAAAAAAAAATCATACGCCAGAGTTTTTAAATTTATTTCAAACAGTTCTGTCGAAAATTTTACTCTCTTATTTTCGTTTAAAAATGTAAACAATTTTTCAATAAAAATCGCCTCAAGCAGGATTTCTAAGCTTATGGAAAAATCCGAAAAATCGTAGAAATTTCTAAAAGTGGATTAAAAATTTCAAAGCGCGGCCAGAATTTATAGAAGATTTTGAGGAGATTTCTAAGTGTACTGTTATGTAGCCAACCAATTTTAGTGTAAAAAGTGCTATTCTCAATGCTGTAAAAATTTCCGTCGATTTTAGTAATTTTTTTCTGTAGGGTGTTTGCGTTATACTATGTACGTGAGACCGTTCCAATTAAAATTTCCGAAAAGCCAATGAAATTTTTCAAAAAGTTGAATGTAGCATATTATTATATTACAATTGAATGAGCTGCAAATTGCATACTCAAAAATCTTCTAAAAAATGTAGCTTTATAATTTTTAGCCCTATTTATGATAAGTACTTCCTTAACTTTAAAAAATTGGAAATACTAAAAATACTGCCTAAAAAGTTAACAGTAATCGCTGCTAAATATCGGGGTTACTTCCGGGCATCACCTACATTAACCAAGTTATGCGTTAGAAATATAAACATTAAAATTAAATATAAAGCACCAAAAGAAAATTATTGTAGGTACATATGAAAAACCCTGTATCTAGTAGTGAAGTGCGGCTTTGTGCGACGTAATTTTTTATCGGCAAACTACTAATTGTACTAGATATCATGTCCGAGGGTTAATTTGACTGAGTCTGACAGAGCAACATAACAAAACCAATTTTTAACATGAAAAAGAGTGATAATTTTTTTTTTAAATATCCCAACTTTAAAAGCTCAAAACTATAAACTTAGAATTATTGGAAACCCAGGATCCCAACAAACACTGAGGTTAGTTATCGATTTGAGAATGACTCGAGAACTAGCCTCGTTCTGAAATCTCTAACGTTAGAGGACGACCCGAAAATCTATCGAGAATCATAGCGTTCTCAAACAAAAGGGTACCTAATTCTCAAATCGAGAAAATTATAGTTCTCGAATCGAATTCTAATGTAGTTCTCTAATGAGATTCTAATCAGAATTTGCAAATACTTCCAATTGAAATGAAAAACAAAGTTTTGTCTCCTTTTACATGATTTTTTAATTGTTTAGATTTTATTAACGCAATATGTGCCTAAATTGCATATGATTATATATATTGACATGTATATGCTTACCACATTTATAAGAACTGAAATTTAAACAAAATTCAGTCTTATTATTTAAATTAAAGGTACTTCTTGTACTTTTTAATGGAAAACATTGTACTACGGTAATATTAACTTTTCCATTTTTACTATCTAATTTCAGTATATGTATGTACTAGAGGTTACCCGCGGGTTTCACACCACGTGCTTTTAAAAATATTAGCAAATTGAGTTAGTCCAAAAAAGTTACATAGAAAAATATCATTCTTGACGTCAAAGATAGTTTTCTTATTTTTTTTTTGTCCGTTGAGTACGTAATTATATCACATGCGCTCACACCAATTTTCACAAATATTTCCAGAGATATTCGATGTGAAAATTTCAGTTTGTATGGGAGGTGCCCATCCCTGCTTTACCAAGACCTAGTGTTTTTCCCGTTTAATATATAGTTATCTCACATGCCCTCACACCAGTTTTCAGTACCCTACTACAAATATTTCCAGAGATATTCGCTGTGAAAGTTTCAGTTTGTATGGGAGGTGCCCATCCCTGCTTTACCAAGACCTAGTGTTTTTCCCGTTTAATACATAGTTATCTTATATGCCCTCACACCAGTTTTCAGTACCCTACTACAAAAATTTCCAGAGATATTCGATGTGAAAATTTCAGTTTATATGGGAGGAGAGCGCCCATCCCTGCTTTACCAAGACCTAAATTGTTTATCCGTTGAGTATATGTATTTGTATTATTCCTTCACAAAAATTGTCATTATTCTAGTACAAATATTTCAAGAGATATTACGAAAAAAAGGAAAATTGTGTATGGGAGGTACCCATCCCTGACTTTTAATCAGATTAAAAATATGCCTATAGCAATTACCGGGTGAAAATACCTAGGTGTGCAAAGTTTCGTGAGGATCCGTTCAGCGGTTTTCTCGCCAATTGAGTTTAAACACAATTTCCATTTCACATTTATAATATAAGAAAGAAGATATTCAATATATCACAGAAATATATTGAGAATTGATAAAAGGCGTTAGATTTGGCTCCTTCTCTAATCACTCGCTAATCGAATTCTAGTGTAGTTTTCAACCCTAGTTATCGATTTGAGAATATATAGAGATTACACTAGTTATCTGAGGTAATCTCGACAAAATTTCTAACGTTAGAGACTATGTTTGCTGGGATATTATTGAAAAGTGTTAATAATTACTTGAACCTTTAGGATTCATCAAGATTACTTAAAAGAAATGCTTTAAATAATAAATATTCAAGTTGAAACTAGCACTTAAAAATATGTAAGAAAAAAACAAAACAAATTAACTTCAGATATGCTAAGTTTCGACCATCTGGGGCAAGTGCAGAGTCGGGAAAAAAGCGATGAATTATTGTTCCCATTCTATTTCCAATATGTGGGTATGTTTTTTTCTGTAATTGTAACAATTTTACAAAATTCAATTTTGGGCGCATAAAACTTGAAAATCTACCTATGCGCGTAGATTTCCAGAAGAGAATATGAGACTTACTTTTGAAGTATAATTAAAGGCCCTTGGCAACTGACAATCTGGCATGTCAAGCAGTGTGTATGTGTGAGTTTTTTTGTGTGTGTTAGTGCAATCGGCAGTCGTCGTGCTACACGTTCTTGTTCGGGCTCGCGTTGATGAGAATCAAATCTTTTAGATTTTTGCGTCAATCACCCGACACTCACACATATGTATACACTTCTTAACATTCCAGATTTTAAGTGGCCAAGGGCCTTAAGAGTTTGATATATGTTCTATAAGCGATATTTGTGTACTAAAATGTTAAATTATAGTCTGAAAAAATTACATTTCGCTAGCTTAGAGTGCAAACTGTGTAAGTCCACTTTTATGAAAAAGTGTATTTTTATGTAGAACGCTAGAAAAATCAAATACGCACCGCGCTAAACAAGTCCAGGGTTCGGATTTGCCTCATTTTGCCTCCACGCTCACACATGCCGCACTCATGAGGATCCTGTGAGTGGGCAAACAACGGAGGCCACACAATAGCGTGAGCGCTCCGCATGAGTGACAACAGAGTGCGCAGCCAATAGGAGGCAAAAATGAAGCGTTGGCTCTCCTCCGCTGCGCCTCCATATTTTACTCCGGAGTGAGTGAGGATGAGCGAGGCCTCACAGCTTGGCGATGAAGCAGCCAAACGTCTGTAGCAGAGACGAAAAATAACTCTTATTGAATTTTTTGAAATCAAAAACGTTGGTCACATTCCAATGAAAAAATTTTTCCCTTACAATTAAAAGTTATTATGGGAAAGAAAAATTTTTCTGTTGCTCATAACGATTATATTTAGATTTTTATTTTTTCAATTGCCTCATAACAGTTATTCATGAGAAAAAATTTTTTCCGTTGCTCATAACGTTTATTTTGAAATTTTTATTTTTTCCGTTGCCTCATAACAGTTATTCATGAAAATAAATTTTTTCTGTTGCTTATAGCTAATTTTTATTTCAGATTTTTGATTTTTACGTTGTATTTTGAGTATTATTTTGTTGAATTGGTTCCTTTTTTTGCTCATAGGACTTCATCTTCAAATCATTGTGGTAGTCAGACTTAGTACGATATTGTCCGGAAGCGTCGATATGTATGTACATTAGAGTGCATTTAAAATTCAAATTAACGATATTTTACTGTATCGCCCCCTCAACATGGTTAAAGAAATCACGGATAAATTTTGGTCCAGATTTGTGGCGGTTAAGGCGCGGCGCATTGAGGTGAAAAATCTATGAAGGTTAAAAAAACGAAAATATTTTTGTAAATTATCTAATATCAAAAATTAATACTTCTATACCCAAGGATAAAAAATATAAATTTTGGCCCCGATTGATGACGGTTTAGTGGTCTTTCACGGGGGTCAAATTTCAGATGGCCATAGAACTTACATTTGTTTACTCCTGTGACACTCCACTAAACCGTCATCAATCGGGACCAAAATCTATGTGTGATATCTTTGACCATGCTACTACCGACTGAGGGGCGATACAGTGTTTTTATGAACTTTTAATTTTTTCATACAAATTAAACGCACTCTAATGTACATACATACGTTCTCTTTATTGACTAATACATACCCGCGAAGTCTTACGCGGAAGAAAATTCAATATTTTTTTTTTAAATTATAAAATATTTAAAGTAAAATTGGCAATACATCAAAATAAAAATCCAAGCGAAATCCATTCGAAACCGAAATTAAAATCGAATTATTTTATGATCTTCCATCTTCCACCAAGCTTCAGTTCTCCCTCTTTCTCTCCCTTTCCCTTTCCTATTCCCTCTCTGGCCTCTGTGGTGCAGTGGGTAGAGTGCTCGCCTGCTATGCCAGAGGTCTCGGGTTCAAACCACGGTCCGAGCAAAACAATTTTTCTAATTAATAAAAATCCAATTATTGGGTTTTTTAAGAGCAGCGGTCACCTCTCGGCAGTGGGCGGCATAACCTCCAAGAGTATTTCTGCCATGAAAAAGCTTCCTAAAAAAATGCATTCGCCGTTCGGAGCCGGCATAAGACTGTAGGTCCACCCAATTGGTGGGAAAAACAAAAAGGAGCACTCCTCGAATTGGGAGAGAAGCTCGGCCATAAAACTCGTCAGAGTTATAATAGCGCCATTGTATTATTATTATTATTATTATTATTATTATTATTATTATTATTATTATTATTATTATTATTATTATTATTATTATTATTATTATTATTATTATTATTATTATTATTATTATTATTATTATTATTATTATTATTATTATTATTATTATTATTATTATTATTATTATTATTATTATTATTATTATTATTATTCCCTCTCTATCTCCCTCAATCTTTTACTATCCCTATCCCTATCTCAATCTTTTTTCACTTTCCTTAGCTAAAAATCCAGATGGGCTAAGAAGGATGGGTGACAACGCACACTTCCAAAGTTGTCTAAACTCAATGTAGTGGCCCATATACCTTCCAAATATCATTGATTTACGCAAATAGACTCCGAGTTATAAGGATTTTAAGGACTTCTACTGAACGGGAAGGAAAGTAGGGGGACTTTTCTCTGTACCAAATATGATTTACTCGAACGCTAATCTAAAAATCGCTTGCGAGGAATAAACGCTGTTTTTTAAAAATCACAACCCAAGACCTCTAGCATGGACGACAAATGCCTACCACATTAAGCCATCTAATCGTCCATTCACGTACATATGTATCTCATATTATTCACCGAAAAATAAAGTCCTATGACCAAAAAAAGAAACATATTCTGCAAAATAATACAATATAACGAAAAAATTAAAAAATTTGAAATGTAGAAGTTATGAGGCAACGGAAAAAATAAAAATTTTAAAATAAAAGTTACGAGCAACGGAAAAAATTTTTCCTCATGAATAACAGTTATGAGGCAATTGAAAAAATACAAACCTGAACATAATCGTTATGAGCAACAGAAAAAAATATTTTTCAAACATAATAGTTACGACTGAAAAATATTTTTTTTCGGTTTGAAATAACTCTTAAGAAATGAAAGAAAAAGATTTTTGAATTTTTTAATTGTTATGAGGCAATTTTTTTGAATATTTCTTATAACAGTTATGTCTCTGGTCTGTAGTGTGTAGTAAGCAGCTGCATGAATGCTACAAATTTGTTTATCCTCTACAGTATGCACAGCTCATGCTCTGTTACATTCAAAAAAACTTACGCATGTGACATTAAGGTCACGGAATGACCTTACCTGTGTTTTTCATATATATCGATATGGAAGTATAATTTCAATGGAAATTTTCAAAATGTATTAGTTCAATTGATTACACTGCTCTACAGCCAAAAAATACTCTGAACGCAACCATCCTTTCTATATGTAAAATCGGTCGCTGATTCCGAAAATCGGGTTCATTTTTAATTCTATGGGAAGGTTTTTGAGATATCGGCAATTTACCGTTATTTGGCCAATGTGTCCACTTAATCCTGTATATCTCTTTAACACAGTGAGTTATATTCCTTAGGGTGACACCAAACGAAATAAAATTAAATTTCCTTTTCACGGCTCCTATAACATTTTTCTCTAACTCTTATAGTTTCTGAAATATTGACGATTAAATTTAAATTTTTTCGATTTTTTACGATTTTTTGAAGAAAAAATTGACTTTGTCAGACAATATCTTTAAAACCAATGTCTTCACCTTCGGTTTTAATCTTTTACGTGAAGCTCCATTCCATTAGCAAAAAAATAAGCTATCAACGATGAAAATCCATTGTAAAATGGAAAAGTTATAGGCGATCAAGTAAATACAGCCAGGTCGCGCAATGCCTCTGCACGCGTACATTCTATGCATATTGTACCAATACCTACACATCTGCAGTAGCAGCACATGGGCAGCGCGGTAGATACAAGCCCATTTACGGGTATAACATGCATAAAATATACCCGTGTAGAGGCATTGTGCGACTTGGCTGTATTTACTTGATCGCCTATAACTTTTCCATTTTACCATGGATTTTCTTCGTTGATAGCTTATTTTTTTGCTAATGGAATGGAGCTTCACGTAAAAGATTAAAACCGAAGGTGAAGCCATTTGTTTTAAAGATATTGTCTGACAAAGTCAATTTTTTCTTCAAAAAATCGTAAAAAACCGTAAAAATTAAATTTAATCGTCAATATTTCAGAAACTATAAGAGTTAGAGAAAAATGTTATAGGAGCCGTGAAAAGGAAATTTAATTTTCTTTCGTATGGTGTCACCCCAAAGAAGATAACTTACTGTGTTAAAGAGCTATACTGGATTAAGTGTACCCATTGGCCAAATAACGGTAAATTGCCGATATCTCAAAAACCTTCCCATAGAATTAAAAATGAACCCGATTTTCGGAATCAGCGACCGATTTTACATATAGATAGGATAGTCACGTCCAAAGTACAGACAAAAAATTTCATTTTGTGATCCAGTGTTATTTATCGGATTATACACTTATTTAAATGCACATACTTAATATATTTTTAATTTTTATGTTCAAGGCCAAAGATTGTGGAAACGGTAACTCTTTACGATTTTGTCCATACATTGGTTTGTCTTTTGTATGCATATGTTTCAACAAGTTGGTCAGTTGTATGCACTTCTGATTTTGTAGAATTATAGAAGCTGTTTCGGTAAATTATATTTTCTATTGTGGTCCTACCACTATTCTGCCTAATCGGCTACGTTGACCACTCAATTTTTCTATCTGTGGAATAATACACGGGAGTGGGTACTACCTTCATTTTCCAATACAAGGTCAATTAATTCGTCGTTATCACTTCCTGCATATTCGTAAGAAGAACCATCGGGCTTAAACTAATCGACTATATTGTCTTCGCCCTCAACTTCACTACACTCATCAACATCCACATCATTATCAATGATATACTCTATTTGGCTTTGTGTCAGGCGATTTGGCTCTAAACCATACATATATTAATCTGCAAATATATCACAAATAATAAAATATTGGAATTAAAATACTTACCTTTCTTTCATTTTTATACGAATTTAACAAAAATCAGCTTTTGCGCACAAATTAACACTGACGGTCACTGAATGACCTGAAGGGGCGCACACGTAACTCTTGATGTTACCACTTGTTTGATAATGCAAAATCCTTCTTTTTATGCTTTTGCGAAAGGATTTTCCTCAATACAGAAATACATTGAGGGAAATTCTAAAATTTTGTTCATATTAGCATTTATGAGAAAATTAAACAAAACAAGTAAGGAAGCCTAAGTTCGAGTGGAATCGAACATTAGATACTCAGCTGTATGCTTTCATTGTTTGTTTGCGTTTGATGGAAACACGGTGTACTTTATATAAAGCGAGTGCTGCATAAAGTGGGCGTAGCCACGCCCATTTTCTAAAGTTTTATCAGTCATCCAACTAAGCATATCAATATTATTCTTTGTGCAAAATTTAATTCCTTTATGACTTCTAGTTACAAAGATGTCACGTTACAAATTCCCAAAGGGTATTCCAGAAATATCTGTTAAAAAGTAGGCGTGGTCATAAACCGATTTCAATAAATTTTTGCGTGTCTATTAACACAAGTTCTAAAAGTGTATAAACCAAGTTTCGTCATAATATCTCAATTATTTGTCGAGTTAAAGGCTAATAAATCTCGTATATCCCTTTGTCCAAAAGGAGGCGGTGCCACGCCCATTTTCCAAAATTTGTCTATTTTATGTTTCCGGTCTATTGTGGAACTCATGTAAAAAAATTTCAATGAATTATCTTTATATTTGACAAAGATATCGCTTACAATGTTTTTATTAGGCCACTTTATAATACACATATATAAAAGTGGGCGTGGTCGTCAACCGATTTTGGTAATTTTTCGTCCACACATTTGCCTAAGTAAATATATCATGCGTACCAAATTTCATCGATATATCTTCAACGGTTTCTGAGTTATGACTCATAAAACTTTCAATGTTTGCCCTTAATAAGTGGGCGGGGCTCCGCCCATTTTCAAAAATTTTTGTGGTTTTCGTTTTATGTTCATAGTTGGACTCATGCCACAAAATTTCAGTGATAGATCTTTATATTTGGCAGAGATATCGCTTAAAATGTTTTTATTAGGTCACTTTATAATACACATATATAAAAGTGGGCGTGGCCGTCAACCGATTTTGACAATTTTCCGTCAAAACATTTGCCTAATTAAGTAAATCACGCGTACCAAATTTCATCGATATATCTTCAACGGTTTCTGAGTTATGACTCATAAAACTTTCAATGTTTGACCCTTAATAAGTGGGCGTGGCACCGCCCATTTTCCAAAATTTCATAAAATTTCTTCATAGGGGCCTGAGCTCAACATGTGGGTAAAATTTTATCGCTCCAGCTATATTAGGGACTGAGATACCAAATTTCCGATTTTTTCTATATAGGAAAAGTGGGCGTGGTCACAGTCCGATTTCGCCCATTTTCAATACCAACCGCCCCAGTCTCGATACCAACTTGCGTTCCAAATTTCATCAAAATATCTCAATTTTTGCGCGAGTTAGAGTGTTTACAGACGGACGGACGGACGGACGGACGGACGGACATGGCTCAATCGATTTCTCTTTTCACCCTGATCATTTTGATATATATAAGTCTATATCTATCTCGATTATTTCATTCTGTTACAATCCACCGTTATGTGATTAAAACTATAATACTCTGTGTACTAGTACAGCTGAGTATAAAAAGGTCATCAAATGACCTAAATGTAGCAGAAGGGTTAAGCAGTCATTGTGCAACAGAAACTATGCAAGTAAACTTAAAGCAAAAGTTGGAGAATCTGGCATATGCTCAAAGAGTTCCTTGTGAAGTAGATATTCTGAATTACTGGAAATCCCGTTTATTAAATGATCAGGACTTAGGAAACCTGATTCAAGTAGTATTAGCAGTTCCATCGACTCAAGTGTCTGTTGAGAGGGCGTTTAGTGCTCTGGCTACAATTTTAACAAAACTGCGCACGAGGCTTTCAAAAGAAACCTTGAATAATATATTGATTGTTAAGCTAAATAATGATATTCTCGGCAACGTTTCTTATTTTGATTAAGTACCTAAGTGTTAAGAATAGTTAAGAAATATGTATGTACATACATACATATCTGTGTTCATATCGAACAGTAGCTTATGTCGAAAGGAAAAATTTAAAGTGCAGTTTCCCGCACAATATTATTACATGAGTAAAATCATTGAGACTGAAGTTGGTTGAAGGCCTAAGAAAGAGTTAAAAAAAAAAACTGCAGAATGTACTCTCTGGGATGCATTACTTCTGCTTTTTCCAAACTGACTCAATTTTTCCTTAAGTACACTTAAGCTACTGTTCCATACGAACACAGATATACTGTATACTGTGAGTTATGACTTCTATTATGAAGTAATAAATATTTCGTTTATGCAAAAAAAAAATATGATTCTAATGACGAATAAATAGTTTTTTGCGTTAATCGCATAATAAATAAAAACTAAACAAGTAGGTAGGTACCTACATACATATGTACTAGACATATACGCCGACAGTGATTCCGGCGGCGGCGGCGCCATTCCAAAAAAATTTCGGCGGCGGCGGCGACGCCGGCGTGCCTTTTCGCGCCGGCGCGCCTACCCCAAATCTACAAATCACAATCCTTATTCAAATCTTAATTTTATTTAGTTACCTTAATAGCGCTGGCTTAATGGAATAAATAAACTAATTTCCACAATAAATTGTTGAAACTTTTTTATTAACAGCAAAAAAACAATTGTTACATAAACTAAAATATAAAATAAAGAAAATAAATATTAAAGAATATACACAAATCCATATGTAAGGGTAAATTTAAATTCATTTGCTTATTTTGTATGATAATGAACACGCATACATATATTTACATACATATTTATATATATGTATATAAGGCACTTTAAAATAAATTTATGTATATACAGTGTTGGAAAAAAAATAGGGACAAAATTTTGCAATTCTCCATTTATTTCATTTTAAGACCAAATAATAATTACCATATATTGATGCTTGCACGGAGAGGACATGCTTCAATGACACTGGGGTAGTTTTTGTATAATAATTTAATTTTTATGAATAAAAATAATGAAATGTATAATTTAAGTTGGAAATAATAATAGGGACAAACTTTAAATTCGATTGTTTTTTTTTCTAATAAACTACAATATTACTGCTGCAGCTAGATTTAAACTAATGTTTAGTTGAAGCTCTTTTATTTTTTATAACTTCCTTACTTCTTCGTGGCATAGGGTTGACCAAATCAGCACAATTTGCAACTGGTATTAAGTACCAAGCTTCTTTAATTTTTTTTCCGTAACTCCTGCTTATTTCTCCATTTTTGGTCTCCCATCGCCTTCTTTAATAATCCCTATAGGGCTGAGGTGCGACGACTGTGAGGGCTACTCAAAACAGCAACTTTCTTACGTTCAAACCATGAGTTTTCGATTCTGGAGGCATGTTTGGGATCATTTTCATGCATAAATCGCCATCTAATGATATCAAGGAGGGTTTAAATTATTCAATTTTGAGTAGAACAATTAGCAACAGACCTCGAGAACTAGGACTAAATGGAAGAGATCCCAGAAAAGTTCCGTATCTGAGAAAAAATTATGTAAACCATGGCTGTTCCTTGCTTTACTAGCCTCAGTCCCAAAGAATTTAAGCTACTGGAAAATTTTCAACGAAATTCACAGAGAACGTTCAGGGGGTAATATCTAATAAAAATAAATATGTTTCACTAATCCACTTATAATGGTATTTGTCTACACCTTTTCCCGTTTAAGTTCAGAAAGTTTCAATTGAAAATTTTGCAGTAGCTTATGGCGTTTTATTTTCTCGAAATAATGTTGCCCTGTTTGATTTTCTTAGCCATTTTGTAAGTTTGTCTGGTCCTTTCACCAAATATTGACCTCTAGCTAAGTAAGAGGGCACCCTTATCTACAAATTCAGCCATTTTATAGAAAGTCAGGATACGTAATTCGATAATTGGGATATAGGAGGGAAACATTTTTTCATAGAAAAGAAAACACCATTAAATTCTTTAGGACTGAGGCTAGTAAAGTTGGGAACAGCCAAAGTTTTTGTTAATAACTTTTAACGGGCAAAAAATAAAACATTTCCGCATTCAGGTTCGTGTTCCTGAGGTAAAAACACGTCGATTGGTTCCTTTTTTTTTTTTTTTTTGATTTTGAAGAACTTTTGTAGTTAGAAAAACTAGGAAAATATGTACACATCTCGCTCCATACGGGTATGGCGCGCCAGCGCACGCCGCCGCGCTGATACGCCGATTTCACGGATTATGGCGGCGGCGGCCGATTATGAAGGTAATCGGCGCGGCGGCGGCGGCGTCAATCGGCGGCGTATATGTCTAATATGTACAACGAATAATGCACATCTTGAAAATAATTTTCCTTTTACCTACCTACCTATATACGTACATATGTAAATATGTATTCGTAATTGCATCTGGTGAATTAAATACATATTTACATATGTATCTACACATGTACACAGATGAAAAACTACAAAAAACAAGTTTAGGTAGAAAGATGGATTTTACATACCTACTCAATCGCCTGAAACGGGCATAAATACGAAAAAAAGGCAAAAAACAAGCATACATGCTATTTAGCAGAAAAACCATGGCACTAAATTGCACACTGCAACATACATATGTATGTATGTGTATGTATGCATTTTTATGCAGCGTCATTACGCATTCCTCACTCACACGCTCCCACACATTACACCGTGAGAAGAGGAAACCTACGGCGGCTCACTCCACACACAGCGTGAGCGGCTCCTTCGAACCTCACTCCAACCGCACACGTAGTGTGAGCGGCTCCTTCGAAACTCACTCCAACCAAAGGAGCGGAGAAACAAAAAAAAAATACTCACTCCGCGTTCTAGAGGAGTGTGAAACGCAAACGGCCACTCCACAGCACGCCGTGAGGAGGAGTTTCCTCACTCACTCACACATACTCGGAGTTTCTTCCTACCCTGAACAAGTCTGAGATACTTGTCATATTTCTACTCGTTATTATTCAGTGATACGCAAATTGTGTAAGTCCAAAAAGCGAAAAAAATTGTGTAAGTCCAAAATATTTATATGAACAGAAATTTTTTTTCATTTCGAATTTTTTTCTTTTTTGTTTTTTGTCTCTCCTACAAAGTTTTAAAAAAGGACTTACACAATTTGCATTCTAAGCTAGCGATTTTTATCATTTGTAAAAAAATTGTAGTTTTTTTTTGGTAATTTTAATTTTGGTAAATTTTTTACATTGGCTGTGACCCCCCCGCCCCCCCCCCCGAAAAATTCTCTAGCTACGCCACTGATAAATGCGTTGCCAGATTTATATTATTTAACAATACTTCCCTTTAATAGAAGATCTGGCAACATTTAAAAACATTTTAGTTTTTTAAAGTTTCAAAACATTAATAAAAATTCAATATGTTTACAATGCAAAAGTTGTATCAAAATTACATATCATTTTGTAAACCTATTTTGGAATTTATAAGTTCATTCTTAACAGCTGGTACCGCCTTTGTTAAACCGTCTGCCAACATCTCGTTTGTGGAAATGTACTCCAGTTTTAACGATTTATCTTCCAGCTTCTCTCGTATGAATTTTACCTTTATGTCTACATGTTTGGTGCGTGGAGAAAAGTTGTTGTTGCGAATAAAGTGAATAGCGCTCTTGTTATCGCAGTACAGTCTAATTGCTCTTGTACCACCAGGAATTAGTTCAGACTCTAGCCGATTCAACCAAATTGTTTCTTGCATTGCGCCCACTGAGAATCCATCTCGTCTTGCATAGCTTGCTTCCAGGCACCCGACGCTGCGCCACTCAAGGCCTCTTCAACGGTAACAGGTTCATCAGCATTTGACACTGCGCTCAATAACAACTCTCTTTTAGCTTTGTTTGCAATACGCTTTGACCGGCGGAGTGCGCCCTCTTTGTCATCGTTCACTTCAGGCATACTATCAGTTTCGCTTTCATCAGGAGTGTCATATTCGCTATCCGAAGATTTGTTGACATCTGATAATTCGCTCACAATATTCTCCTCTGAATTGTCAATGTCATAAACTTCCCTTGCATCAGCAATATCAACAACTAGATTTGGTTCTACACGTTGCGTTGTGTCGCTTACATTTTCCAAAAATGTAACATCACGACTTATAATAAACTTCAAATCACTTTTTTGATATAGCCGATAAGCCTTGGATACAGCGCAATACCCTACAAAAATGCACTCTTCTGACTTTGCATCAAGTTTTGTTCGTTTTTGCTTTGGTATGTGAACCATTGCCGTGCACCCAAATATGCGCAAATTCTTTAAATTCGGTTTCACACCTGACCATATTTCTTCCGGACTGCGGTTGTTGCCTCTACATGGAATGCGGTTCACTAAATATGCTGCCGTGTTCGCAGCCTCTGCCCAGAAAATATGTGCAAGCCCTGAATCTAACAACATGCACCAGACACGTTCAATCAAAGTACGGTTCATGCGCCGTTTTGCTCGGGCGTGTACGGAGCTGTTTTTTGATGAACAATGCCACAGTCACACATAAAATTTATAAATGGTTCATTACAATATTCAGTGCCATTGTCTGTCCTCAGCACTTTTATTTTACGGCCACATTGCGTTTCTACTTCGCTTTTAAATTGTTTGAATTTATCAAATACATCTGATTTTCGTGCAATTGGTATAGCAAATACTTTGCGCGAATAATCATCAACAAACACCAAAAGAAATCTTGCACCGCTGAACGACTTTGTGTTAATTGGACCAAGCACGTCCGAATGTACGACGTCTAATAAATTTGCAGCACGCGTTCCAGCTGATTTATTTAATGTTCTGGTTTGTTTACCTTTGCAGCATACAACACACCCCTTGTCGCTTGTACCACTGTAATTGACACCAATCGTTGAATTCTGCACCTGCTTCATACTTTCTTTACAAATATGTGCCAACCTGCGATGCCACAGCTCAAAATTGTCAACTACTGTCATTGCTTTGCCAATTGGATTTTTAGCACAATCTAACTTGTATAAATCGTTATCCGCATACGCCTTTGCTATTAATTTGCCATTCTCGTCGAAAATCTTGCATTCATTGCCTTCGAAAACCACTTTTTTATTTTGTTTTGTTATTTGCCGTACTGACAGTAGATTTGCGCAAAGGCTCGGTACATATTCAACATTTCGAACATCAGTAGCAATTTTTTGCTTGTTTACATTTAAAAGCAAACTAACATCCCCAACGCTGTTGACAGGGATTCGGTCACTGTTAGCTAAAATAACTTCGCTGTGCTCTGCCGCTCTCATTTTTGAAAGTAGCTGCTGATCGTTCGTCATGTGCGACGTTGCGCCTGAGTCGACGTACCATACACATTCGCTGCTTTGAGAATGCAAGCACGAATTTGCTAACAGTGAGTTCGAAAACATAGCATTTCTGCTTTTATTTTCGTTCTCATTTGTTTTCTTCGACTTACGACACTCTTTACGCATATGGCCGCAATTGAAGCAACGAAACATTTTTTTATTTGACATTTTATCGTTCTTTTTCGGTTGCAAATTCTTCGAATACAAAGCGCTGTCTGTAGCCGCTCTGTTGCTATCCAATTTGACATCTTGCAATAGCAGACTTTTAACGCTGCCTACTGTTAATTTCGCTTTGGAATTTTCCACTGCTATAACAAGTGGTTGATACTCATTAGGCAACCCAGCGAGCAATAATGATGCGACCACTTCATCACCCATGTGCAAACCTGCGTTTTGCAACTTGATTAAAGTCATGACCATTTCGTTCACGTAATCTTGCACAGATTGGAACTGCTCAAGTTTTAAATGCACTAGCTTCTTCAAAAGCTCCACTTTGCGCGTTAAACCACTGTCTTCATATGCTGCTATTATCGAGTCCCAGGCTTCTTTCGCCGTTTGTGCATTTGCTATGTGCGAGAAATTACTCGACTCCACCATGAGCGTAATCTCCGCCAGCGCACGTTCATTTGCGTCACGGTCCTTTTCTGAAGAACTATTAGACAAACCTGCCTCAGTAATTTTCCAGCAATTTTTCAGCACCAAATACGATTTTACATTTCGCCGCCAAACATCAAAGTTTTCGCGGCCGCGAAGTTTCACAAATGGAAAAGTAAGTGTGCCCGTCGCCATTTTATTTAAATAAAAACTCTTTAAATTAATCTTACAATGTGAAATAGGCCCATAACCTGATGTCACAGAAAAATGTACACGCAGTTTCAGAGTAAGATGGCGACTAATTTATTCAGTATAATTCAAGCGTGAATACAGGGAAATAGTGTGTAATGGAAAAATGATAAATGGGTTGCCAGATTTATATTATTTTACAATAAAAAGCTTATAAAATACCAACTTTTAGGTGAAGGTGAAAGTGAGTGAACGTGAGTGACTGCGACGCAACGAGTCACGACGTTTTGTAAAATAAGGGCGTTACTTAATTGGCACGTAACCGTCTAGACGATTTTGGCCGAATCCAACATAGCGCGCCAGCTATTTCTGTTTCGTGCAGCGTAGCGCCATTTGGGATTACCTAGGGAGCCAGCATCACTGTCCACCTGACCTTCCCAACGCAGTGGAGGTCTCCCCTTTCTTCTGCGTTCAGCGGGTTTCGACAGAAATACTTTCTTGGCTGGAGCACCTTCGTCCATTCTCACGACATGACCTGCCCAGCGGAGCCGCTGGATCTTTATTCGCTGAACAATATCGATGTCTGCGTACAGCTCGTACAGCTCATTGTTAAATCTCCGTCGATACTCGCCCTCGCCAACTCGCAAAGGTCCATAAATCCTCCGAAGAACTTTCCTCTCGAATACTCCAAGCGCCATCTCATCTGCTTTTGATATAGTCCATGCTTCTGCGACGTACATGAGGACTGGAACGATGAGTGTCCTGTAGAGTATGATTTTGGTTCGCCGAGAGAGGACTTTACTTTTCAATTGCGTACTTATTCCAAAGCAGCATTTATTGGCAAGAGTGATTCTTCTTTGGATTTCAGTGCAGACATTATTTTTGGTGTTAATGCTGGTTCCCAAATAGACGAAGTCCTTAACAGTTTCGAATTTGTAGCTATCAACATTGACGTGGCTGCCAAGGCGTGCTGTTTCTTTGTGTGATGATAGGTCACTGGTCTCATACCGATCTGACAAAATCAATTCAAGCACAGCATTAATATTTTTCGCTACAACAGAGGTGCATGGACTACCTTCGCGAAGATCGTCATCAAACGTTGGTCTTCCACGCTTGAATTCTGCACACCATTTGTAAACCATAGTTTTGAATGGTGCTTCATCACCAAACAACGGATTAAGTTTTTCCAAACATTGATGCGGTGTAAACCCGTATCGAAAGTCATAAAACAAAATCACTCGGAAGTAAGGATTCGAAATTTCAATTTTTCACGCAAATACTACTCTCGTTATATGCTTTTGAAACGGAACCGAGCAGTTTAAATCAGAGATGGGCGATAAGGATTACGATTACAAGATGATTACGATTACAGTAATCGTAATCTTAGAAATTTTGAAATTACGATTACTGTAATGGTAATCGTCGTTACAAAAATAAGGATTACTGGAATCGTAATCGTAAAAAAACTTGAAATTACAATTACTGTAATCATAATCGTCGTCATAAAAATAAGAATTACTGTAATCGTAATTTAAGAAATTTTGAAATTACGATTACTGTTATCGTTATCGTTGTTTGGGATTACAATGTGTACAAAACAGTGATATACTTACCCATCATCGTTTTCCAAGAAATAATAATAATGTTTACATACAGAACTAACTTTTCAAAAGAAACATGGGAAAGTGCATGGCGTCGAGGACTGTTTATTATGCCCGCCAAGGAAAATAGCCTTTCCACAGGGGTGTTGAATCTTAAAGATGTTTTCTTTATCAGATACAACGGCAACTCTGTTAGTATGCAGAAGTGTTTTTCATTACGTGCTAAAGAGTTGGAGTTCTTTAATAGTTTTAATAGCTGAAAGAATGTTTAAAAAGTTGTGTTTTCGAAAAACACATAGTGGTTGTGCCTCCCCGTGTGGAGAAATTGTAATATTGAAAAGATAAATTTTCTATATATCAGCTGTTCAGCGTTGCCAACCGATATTTGAGTTGCGATTATTGACCGGTAGGTGGCGCTGCCTCAAGAGTAGCTGTGCCAACCAGAGTGTAGAGGTCTACACAAGTGCATATACTTATTCAACAATACGTTTTAATTAGAGGTCTGCACAAGTCCATATACATACGAAGAAAAAAAATTCAAATTAAATCAATTAAACAAAACAAAATAAAATGCAATTAAATAAAATAAAACTCAATTAAGTAAAATAATTTGCACTGATAAGATTTCAAAAGAGAGCTTATAGTCTCTCTTTGATAACAGGCGAAATGCCTATTTGACTATAGAATTGCCCGACAAAATTGAAAAAGCGACAAAAGCCGGCAACGAAAATCCGGCTACTGAACAAAAGGCACGGTCTTGTTCTCCGTCAGTGCCATAAACTTACACACAGCCTCTAGCAAGTATTTCCGCAGCTGGAGTTCAAAATAAGATTTGCGATCCCACCAAAATGGCAGGTGAAAACGCCAAGAAAACAAATGTGCAGATTGGATTGGATCGCTATATTCTTGTAAAAAGAAAGCGAACTCCAGAAAAGAGTGGAAAATCAAATCCGCCCAAAATAGCCAAAGGCGACCGGCGAGCAGAGGCAACGCAAGGGGCACCGAAAATAACATTGGACAGCAACAGATTCAGAATTCTTGCTGAAAACGTTCAGGTCGAAAAGTCATCACAAATTTCGAAGCCTCCTCCAATATACCTGCGAGAACAAAGCTCTAATGCATTAGTAAGCAAACTGGTTGAACTCGTAGGTCCAAAAAATTTCCATGTCGTACCTATAAAAAAGGGCAACATACATGAAGTAAAAATTCAAACGTATAGTGAGGATTACTTCCGCAAAGTAATTAAATACTTCGAAAACTGGAAAAAAAATTTTACACCTATCAACTAAAAAGTAGCCGTGGCTTCTCAGTTGCACTGAAATTAATAGAAAATTCAGCTCCCACTCGTTCAATTCTAAACTAACACTAGACTGTCGCCGATCTCTACAGGAGATGGCCAAACAAACCCGTCTGCACCTCGTGTGGGTCCCGGAATATAGGGATATCGATGGGAATTGAAGGGCAGAAGAACTTGCGAGGCAAGGCACTAACGAGCAGGTTCTTCCTGACAAAGAACGCATAGGTATACCGTTTACCGCATGCAGGCTAATGCTTTAACAGCACATCTATATACTGGCAAGTGATAGATGGCAACAGAACCCAATATGTCGAACATCAAGACAAACCTGGACGAAATGGGATCACAAGCGACCTCGTCAAACATGTTCTCTAAGGAGAGAGGAAATGTCGGACCTTGTGGGGGTGCTCACAGGGAACTGCCTTATCGGGAAACACGCAGTAAGGCTAGGTGCACCCTACCGCAGATACTGCAAAGATGATGAGGAAGAGGAGACAATCGAACACCTTATTTGCCACTGCGCGGCTCTTAATAACGCCAGACGACGCTTTCTTGGGACACCTTTCCTGGATAGCATATCTGAAGTCGCGGATGTCGACATAAAGGACCTGGTGAATTTCATTAGGTTATCAAACTGGTTCACAAGGGAGGAGTAATATGTTTTTCTTCTTGTGGTATCACAATGGGCCTCTGAACCGGCCTAAGTGTGCCCCTAGGGCAGCCACTTCAACCTAACCTAACCTAACCTAGCAGCGTTCTGCACTGATTTAATATTTGGCCAGATGCAGGAAAGATGCGTTCGCAAGGAACGGAACAACGCAAAGAAACTGCATGTATTTTGTTATTGCTTTCCCATGCACATCTTGTTCGCTACTACACACAGGCACAAACATTTGAAAAAGAAGTCAGCTTGACTGATGAGCTATCGTCCTATAATTTATTCATGGTTGCCGTATTCACATATGAAAAAGTGACTTGCCATACGGTTTGAAAGAACTATAAAAATTTAGTTCACTTTACTAAACGAACTAACGAACTAGTTCAATTAAAAGATTACTTTCTTTAGTTCTTTATTTCCAAAGTTCACCAAGCCTAGTACATACCATGGTATAAGTATACCAGGTAAAACAAACGTCAAGTTTTCGTCGCCATATTAACCACCTGACAATTAAGCAGATTATGACATTTCGTGCTGCCAACTTAATGATAAAAGTCCTCCATTAATGGTATTTTTCACTGCTTTGTTTTAAAAATAAATTGTAACCATGGTATTCATAGTAACGTTTTTTTTCAATTTGAATTGAAAGAAATTTTTTCAAATTGAAAAAATTACACATCCTGCAGTAAATTTGTTTCACTGCTGAATGATCATTGATGATTCTTCTGAGTACAATTTTTATTATTATTATTATTTTTTTTTTTAAAAAGCAAACCCTTTATATGAAAAATTCAACAGTCTTTATTTGAAAATACTCACTGATGCCTCCTCAGTCATAGATGAATTTCATCAGTGATTCATAAAAGATTCATTTCGCATTTTTACTTCGCGGAATATCAGTTTAGCCGTACTACAAAGTAGCCCCTTTCCGGTATTCTCGGTGAGTTTTTAATTTAGTTTAGTAGTTACGATCACTTAATTTAGGCTTTGTGATCACTCTGGTATATAGTTTGGGGAGGTTTTGGAGATTGATCTATTATAAATCCATATCGTCGCATAAAGTGTAATACCGCGTATCCGCTACCACCCAAATTTTACAGGAGACAGTAAAAACTGTTTTAATTCAAAACCGTTCGGAATTTTGCAAACCCACATCCAAACCAAGGTAGATTTTTGGATTATATTCTTAATCCAAATATCATTTTGGCGAAAAACAGTTAAATGTGCAGTTATTGGCTTACTTATGTATTTATAAGCGGTTTTGCGTCTTTTATTTTGTTCAATAGTGACGTATAGGTGGTTTTGCAGGCGTACGTAAAAACTTGTCTTCAATAAAGCAAAGTTATAATCCATTTCGTGTTTATGAAAGTATAATCAACTTTAGTACATTACAGTACAGTTATAAAGCAATAACACCTATTATTCGCGGTATTGGTTGGAAAAATTTCCTTTAAAAAAGCAGTTTTGAAACTGTGTCATTATTTGGAATTGCGTTGTGTGAATCTCAAAATTGTTGCATGAATGGATGGGGACGGACGCCAGGAATGTATTTTTGATGAAATCTCATTTTTGGCAAAAATGTTTCGCGGTTTTGCACTTTAAACGACGATATGTATGTACACCACCATACCAAGTGTGCATTTCAGTCTATAATTGTATGTATGTACATATGTCCAATCCAATTATAAAAAATATGTACCCTAGATTTTAACAATATGAGTTGCTTATTTCCGCGGTGCAATAATATCAAATATGGCTGCAAAGACGGTGATATAAAATTTTTCCAATTTCCGAAGATACCCTTTATTCGCGGAGAGTGGATGAAGATTTGTGGAGTGAGCGAAGAGGAGCTACCGGAAGTTCCATAAATCTGCTCACTAGCGCCCTTTCTCTTTCTGTCCTTTGATTCCTGAAATACCCAAACTTTCAAACAAAAATCTACACATCCAAAAAATAAAAGTCTGGCATCGCTATACTCCAAAACTGACATAAGATCAAACTTCAAAAATCTGCTTTTTAATCAAAAAGACAGCGTCAAAATGACAATGCACATACCTGTATTTTTTATACCATGGTACATACATATATACATAGTTATTAAAATGTAGAAACAAAATGATTATACAACAAAAATACTTACTTATCCATGATGCAAAGATATTCAACTAACTTGTTAATGACAGGAAGTGCAGTGATGCTGGAATTCAACAAAAATTAAACATTAAACATATTTTATATGTATTAAAATTGCATTTAGTATCTTACCTACATTGGCGAACGACTTTTCATTTTTGGCGCGTTGCTTCTTCTATTGTCACTGTTTCGCTGTCTCACATTTCAAGCAAATGTAAATGTAAAAGAGAAACTACAAAAACGCTTAAGTAAGGTTGCCGGCTAGTGCCAAAATAAAATTTAGTTAATGCTAAAAATTTTATCATCATTTTTATAATTGTTATCTTTTGATGGAAATAATTATCTGAAAACAACCAAATCGAAAAAAACTCGACACATCAAAACAAAAACAACGAATTTCGGTTTGAAACAACAGAGAATTGCATCCGTGGCTGGGATTAATATCGGGTTTTAAACTTACCATCGGCATTTGCGCACATATAATAATCACTAAACTTATAAACGTTTTATTATTCAGAATAAAATGTCTAATTATGTTATGTTAAAATAATAGATACCTATAAAATAAATGCTTTGAAACTAAAGTTAAAAGAATTTAATATCTACCTTAAGTATTTGCAGAAGTTGGTATATATGTTCATATACCTACCCAGCAAAGAGACACGTAATCGTAAGCTGAAGCTAAGCTGTTTAACTGGAATGTGCCGACAGCGCTGGGTAGGGTTCTCGCCTGCTATACCAGACGTCTCGGGTTCAAACCCCAGTCCGGACAAACATCAACAAATTTTCTAATGAATTAAAATTCAATTATTGGATTTTTAGAAATAGCGGTCACCTCTCGGCAGTGGGCCGTAAGCCTTACAAATAAGGTGTACTCTCAAAGAGAGTGTTATGGTAGCGCACTCTATGATCGAGCCGTGGCCGCTGTGGTGCAGTGGGTAGAGTGCTCGCCTGCTATGCCAGAGGTCTCGGGTTCAAACCCCAGTCCGAGCAAACACCAAAAAATGTTTCTAATTAGTAAAAATCCAATTATTGGGTTTTGTAAGAGCAGCGGTCACCTTTCGGCAGTGGGCGGCATACCCTCCGAGTGTATTTCTGCCATGAAAAAGCTTCTCACAAAAAATGCATTCGCCGTTCGGAGCCGGCATAAAACTGTAGGTCCACCCAATTAGTAGGAAAAACAAAAAGGAGCCCAACTCCAATTGGAAGAGAAGCTCGGCCATAAAACTCGTCAGAGTTATAAAAAAGCGCCATTGTATTATTGTATTACTCTATGATCGAGTGGAGCAGCAATGAATGGCGGTCGGCATGATCTAGGGTTCCACCGTTGAAAAATTCAAAAGATAACCCGAAAAAACCAAATTCAAGAGTTAAGGCGTCTGTTAAATTTAAATAGATGTAAACCGAGGGAAATGTCCTTAAAATTTCAATATGAATTTTGAATGTACGTTAAAGTTAGACGGACGTTAACAAAGCATTCAAACTAAAATTTAAATCGGACGGACACCACTGCTACTCAACGGAAAAAATTTAAAATAAACAAGCGGACGTTAAACTCGAATAATCGCGGACGGAAGTAAAATCGATGAACTGAATTCAAATTTGAATGTGCGTTTGATTTGAATCTATGTTAAATTTGAATAAATATTAAAACAGCAAAAAAAAATCGTTAAACTTGAATTTAAATTTGAACCAACCGGAACGACCGGTTATAAATGGGCACCTGAAAATACGTAAGAAAGCTGAAATTTAAAACAGGAAAGATAAAAAAAAAGTTGAAGGCCGAACTCACAAGGGGGTGGCGCTGCTGGTGTTTTTGCAACGCCGGTGCGTTTTTGTCCCACCCTAATCCATGGTCACTGCCGCACCAGAGTATCAGTGACCCCTTACCTGTGGCGCGCCGCTGGTGTTGTTGCAGCGCCGGTGCTTTTCGACCCACCCTCATCCTTGGCCATCGGTGCACCTATATTTCGATGACCCCATAAATATTATGCGCCGCTGGTGTTTTTGCAGCGACGGAGCTTTTCTGCCCCACCCTCATCCTTGGCCATCGGTGCACCTATATTTCGATGGCGGGGTGTAATAAGGCCTTTTGAAATAAGGCCTTTAAGGCCTTATATCGCTATCGATTGAGAAATAAAGCCTTTATTAAGAATAAGGTCTTATTTCACTGGAAATGTGAAATAAGGTTCTAAAGGTCTTATTTCACTTTGTGGCAAGTGCCTGGTATAGGGGACGACCATGATTCAAATAAAGAAGATTGTGTATTCAGCGGTTCCGCTATGCGTTCATCCAAAATTTGACAGAATCAGCTGATTTAGTGACGTAGTAACATAAATTCTCTTTCACCCAGTTTCGTTTCCGGTTTTCTAATAACTAAAGATTGATGATAAAATGAAGTGCCGCGTATTTATTTGTGTGAATAGTAGTTCAATAAAGGAATTTTTTGCCTGTTTGCAAATTTTCTGTCTCGTCGATAACGTAGTTAATGACGTACTAACCGAAATGAACCCAGTCTCACGGATGATTATTTTGCTGAATATGGCTGAGTGCACAATCTTCTTTATTTGAATCATGGGGACGACGACAAAAAAATCGATACCAATTTTGCGATTTGAAATGGCCGCAAAAGTACTGTAGACCAGGCCATAGATATTACTCCGTTTGAACCCCCCACGAAATTCTGGTAGATAAATTTTACTTCTATCATATTCAAAGCTATATGTTGAAAACACGGTGAAGTTACAAATACCCGTAACCCGTATCTACTCCATTCGAAAGATAATTAAAGTACGCTTCTAACGACATACCACTTATAAATTAAATTATGTTACATACATTTTCTAAAATTTTAGCATATTTCCTTATAACTGCATAAAGTCATTGCATAGCTGAAAATTCATTACTCGGGTTATATTATTGTCTGAATTATAACATTTTGTGCGTTTTCCGAAAGATCCCATATATGGTATGTGTGCGTTGTTATAGTCCGATTTCACCTATTTTCAATACTAACTTTTCAAAGTCAAAATTTTATTGATTTTTTGCGATTATTGGACAAATTTTGTTTTTATTGGGGTTTTTATAAGAAGTAAAAACCAGGAAAGTTTTATTCTATTTATTTTAAAATTTATTTATTTTAAAATTATTCTGTTTTATTGCAAATATTTTAAGCGTAATATTAAAAAGATTCGATGAATACTTTATTTTTATAGATTTTTTCCAAGTGAAACAAAAAAGATGTTTTATGGTCGAAAAACTCGGCTAGGTGAAACAAAAAGGATGTTTTATGATCGAAAAACTCGGCTAGGTGACACAACTATATGAAAACGACTTCACAGATCGAAGGACATTAGAGGGAGATATAAAGCTTCCCAAGCACTGTTTGCACAGTCTCAAAAAATAAGCTGTTACTGTTCTCATAATTTTTTTGAGAACTTTTGAATTTCGAAGTCGAAGCACAGAATAGTCAAATATATTTGTTTGTTTATTCGTGCTGTTGCTTTACTGTGTAATTTCAAACAGATCAGTCGACAGCAAAGCACAGATAAACAGAATTTTAGTTTTCAGTGCGGCTTTTTAAAATTGTTTTTTTTTTTTTGTACATAACAATTTCGATTGTGTTCCCATAAATTTAAAAAAAAAACAACAACAACAGTGCTGTAAAAACTCGAAATTGTGTTTGCCCTTTGCTGTGCTCTAAAAGTTTGCACAATACATCAACAGTCGACTATAATTTTTTGAAACTTAAGGCTGCGCAGGTGCAGTACAGTAGAACTTTTTATTTTTTATACTTCTGCTGCACTGTTTATTTTTTAATTTTCAAATGAAAATGAAATTCAATACAAATGAAAAAAAAGTTGAAAATAATTTCAAACCCTGCTCAAAAGACTAAAATAATGACATATCTATCAATTTTAAAAATCGGATTTCAAATAACAAAGTTGGGAAAAAAACAAGTTAGAGTCTCAACATAAGCTAAAAATCTTGGGGAGTTTTTCGTCCATAAAATATTTTTTTTTCACTTGCATAAAATCACCAAAAATAAAGTGTTCATCGTGTTTGCAATAGAACAGTCTAATTTTTAGATGAATAAAAGTTTCCTGATTTTTAAAACTTCTTATAAAAACCCTAATTTGAAAATCAAGTTTTGTAAAAAAAATTTTGTTCTAAATAGCACTTTAGAAACCAGATTTTTTTATTATTTTTATTTAGTGGACGAAATAGGTTATATATCTTTCTAACAAAAAAAAAATATACGATGAAAACCCCCCACGAAAAAAATCCTGGCTACGGCCCTGCTTCTGCGTAGTACACACTTAAGCGTAGGCGGCCTTCGGCCGCGCTTATAAAAAATAACTCTGGGCTACGCTATCCAAATCCGGTCGTGTGTCACAGCAGTGGCTACCGCCACGGTGATGTCCTTCTGTTATTTATATAACAGTTATTTGCTCATTGGAATTCTCATAAGTTCTCGCGTAAATAAATAAAGGGGTTATTGCACATTTCAAAAAAGACCTAATTGCGTTTTAAATGTGAAATAAGACCTTTTTTTTGAAAATGACATAACAAAGGTTTTATCTCACTTTGGTTGCGATATAAGGCCTTATTTAAAAAGGCCTTATTACACCCCGCCTATTTCGATGACCCCATACCTGAAAATCCCTATGCCTTTTAAATTAAGGTGGTCAACATTCCCATTTTTAATTTTAAAAATTTATTCACAATTCATTATTTTGTAAAATCCCAGTAAACACAACGGATTCGCCTCGAATTTGCGTCGGATTCGCTTTCTCTGATTATATTATCGCGGCAATAGTTCGCGGCGATAGATCGACGAATCCGAATTCGTAGGCATGTCACCTATCACTAGCGATTCGAGAATTTCTTCATTCTCGGATCGCTGGCGATTCGGATTTTTTATCATTAGCGATTCGAGATTTTTTAATTTCTCGGATCGTTGGCGATTCGAATCTTTTATCATTGGCGATTCGAGAATTTTTAATTTTTTGGATCGTTGGCGATACGAGATTTTTTATATTGGCCATTTCAGAGTTAGGTTTACTGGCAATGGGTTAGATCCGTATAAAATAATACAAAGCAATTAAAATATTTTTATAAATAAAGGTTAACTTTCATCAAGTAACAAAAGTTTTTCAAATAAATTTAAGCAGTAATATTTATTTTATTCCGTTGTTGCATTAAATAAAATCACACAAAAAAAGAAATTAAATAAAGTCATTTGTTTTTTCTACATACTCGTATTTATTTATTTGATTAAAAACTGATTTGATCTACTTTCGCGAACTCACCCCGAATTCTCCACGATATCATCTGCGGAACTGTGATATTCGAGTTCAGGTCTAAATGTGAAATTTCAGAACTATTTTGATTTTTTAGTGCAAAACAACTTAAAAAAATAGAAAAAATTATATCGCGAAAATCTATTTTCTCGAACTTGTCGCGAACTCGAGGCGAGTCCAAGAAATTACATTCGCTAAAAGCTGCTTTCGCGAACTCGCGGCGATATCATCCTCGCTTCTGTGTTTATTGGGATGATGACAAGAAAAATATATGTAAATTCTTAGAGTCTATGTGTATTAGGCTTCACTACATATCGTCGTACCATACGAAAACTAACATATTTAAAATTTCTGGCGAAAGCTATCAAAAAAAAAAAAAATTCTGTACGAAAAGTAACATATTTCACTTTTGGCTGACGAAAATTAACAAAATCGACTTTTGGCTGACGAAAAGTAACAAGTCCGACTTTTGGCTGACGAAAAGTATCAGTAATTATATACTGTTTTTACATTAGAATTGTTGTTGTTTAAACGAAATTGATAGTTTTCGTCAGCCAAAAGTTGAACTTGTTACTTTTCGTCAGCCAAAACTCGATTTTGTTACTTTTCGTCGGCCAAAAGTCGAACTTTTTACTTTTCGTCAGTCACAAAAAATATGATGTTAGTTTTCGTGTGGTACGACGATATGTGGTCAAGAAAAAAAATGTGAAACTGCCAAATTGGCGCATATATGTATGTACATTCGTAAATATGTATGTATATTCTATGGGTTTTTTTCCAATATTAGTTGTAATCTTTTCCAAGCGACATGCAAAAGAACAGCACAAAAATTGAGGAATTGCATACAAAAAAATAAGCTACCAGTTAAAAAATAAGCAGCAAGCGTATAACTCGGTAAGTCATAACTACGGTGACCATTCGTTCTGTTTTTAGCAGAACAGTTCTGTTTTCAGGCGCTTGTTCTGCGTATTTTTTTTTTCTCTGAAAACCAAAAAACTGTTCTGTTTTTTTTTTTAATGTTCTGTTTTTATCCACTATGCAAATCAAAAATTGTTTTACAGCGGCAACCATTTTCTGATCTAAATGTAGGTTCCTATCAATATCACTCAGCATTCACTATTAATCAGCTGGTTCAGAAGTTTAGTAGTTTTTGTATTTTCGGCATAAATTACAGACAAATTCAACATCAGAAATGTGGCTTCTGTTTACCCACTGCCAAGCATCTCTTTTTCATAATTACATTACACAAATTGAATCGCAAAATATTTTTATGGTAGAAGTTGCTTTACTAATAAAAGACCTTAAATTAAAAATCGCAAAACGAAGAGATGGCATTTTTTTTACCGAAATTGATGATGAAAATAGTTTCAGAGTTGGAAAAATCAGGAACTGTAGATTTAAATAAAATAAAAGATCATGCAAAACGTTTTTACATTAATTGCGCTGGTTATTTAAATCAGTGGGACCAAGCGTATAAAGAGGTCAATGAAAGGATATTTTCAATTTTAAAGAATATATGGACTGATGAAAAATCAAAAATTCAAATTGAGACTGTGAAATCTGTTTTAATAACTAGATGTAACTATGATTTTAATTGGTTAGAATTTAAGAATTAATTACAAAATGAGGAAAATGTACTTAAACAAATATATGCCTCAGAAAAATATCAGTAATTTGATATATTTATTAATTGGTTATGTACCTAATACTTGATTGAAATCAAAGCCAGTGAAACGTGATGCATGTTTGTGAATATTTTTTGTTCCTATTAATACAAAAAAAATGTTCTGTTTTTTTAATACAAATTTATGGTCACCGTAGTCATAACCAACTTGAAAACAGTGTTGAAAAGTTTAAAAACGTGCGTCATTGTGAATGGTCAACGGAAAGTAATTGGAAAATTTCAAAATAAACGTCAAAAAATCAGAAATGAAAAAATTTCCCAGCCAGCATTTTTTGAAAATTTTGATAAAAAAATATTTTAATATCATACGCCCAGATGATTAAAAACGATCAAATTTAAAAACATTTTCTATTGGAATATGAGTGAATCGGCGGGAGAAAAATGTACCCTAAATATGATTATTCTTAAGTAATCATTTATTATGATACATATTTTTAAACATTTTTCAATCATTTTTTATCAAATTTGATATCATTGAAATCTCCTACTTCATTTTTTTTTTTGGAATCGAAGATGCGCACTTTGCTTCAAGCATGTAAATCCGCGTCCAATAACAATAGACGAACAGGAGCCAGTCCATATTTCGCTCCATTTATGGAAAAAAGAGAAGAAATATTAGAAATATTAGTGTTGTAAATGAATCACAATTTAAAAAATTCCTCAACCATACCTCAGTAATCCCTCAATAAAAGCAGGTAGTGCATTCTTTTGCAGGTTGCTTACAAAAGATTGCCACTATTATATATGTAAGTATATAGTTGTTGCCGCTGTGGTGCAGTAGGTAGAGTGCTCGCCTGCTATGCCAGAGGTCTCGAGTTCAAACCCCAGTCCGGAAAAACACAAAAAAAAATTCATCTAATTAATTAAAACCCCAATTATTGAGTTTTTAGAAACAGCGGTCACCTATTGGCAGTGGGCGGCATGTCCTCCGAGTGTATTTCTGCCATTAAAAAGCTTCTCACAAAAAATGCATTCTTCGTTCGGAGCCGTCATAAAACTGTAGGTCCACCCAATCAGTAGGAAAAACCAAAATAAGGAGCACACCTCGAATTGGGAGAGAAGCTCGGCCGTAAAACTCGTCAGAGTTATAATAACGCCATTGTATTATATTATTATATTATATAGTATATATCAGAGATGGTAAGTAATGCAATACTTTGTGACTGCGCAGTCTTTTGATTGGGGTCAAAATTACTGCTATTCATTTTTTGTCAGTCATGACTGGGAATTAAAAAATTAAGCCTTCATTCTGATTGGTAAATTTTAACTGTGCAGTCACCTGGCTGCAATCCACCCCGTTACTGCAATCATTTGATTGCAATCATGAAATGATTGCAGCTACGGTCTTTTGCCATTCTTCTCATAGGGGTTACTAGGTTTTCAAAGATTCGATCCCCAAGTTCGATAAACCAATCTCTTTGGCATAAGAGGAGGGTTCCTACCAAGGCTAATTTATGGAAGGTTAACCTACTAAACAGCTGATTGCAAACTTTTTTCTATTTTTTTTTATTCATATTGTGATGCTTATGTCAAACTTATGTCAATTTTGATCTTGACGCAATATGTTTTCTACAATGGCGGGCTATGATTTTGACAGAAGCATCACAGAATACACAAACAATTTACATGGAGTGTGTATGTATGTATGTAAGAATAACTTACTGCACACGGTAGGCAGGAAGCGACGATAGGTTGCATGAAAATGTCGAGAAAAAAGGAAAGTGGGGTTGTGTTATGTGATGGTTATAGATGAAACATCCGTTGAAATTAAAATCCGAGCTGCTCCTTTTTCAAGGATATCCACATTTTTTGTTTTTTTTGAAAGGATCAAATATTGAGGAAATCGAATATTCGCCACCGTCCAAATTTTTCCGATTTCAATACATTATTTGGTCGCTAAGGGATACAAAAAAAGGTATTAAAAAGAAAACAGGACACCTGTAGTGGAAAAATCCAATGTGAACAGGACCTAAAGGATAACCACTGAAATATAAAATAACACAAAAAGTACCCACTTTAATTTGCGTATAACTCCTAAAATTTTAACTCTACGTGAAAATTCCTTATTATATGTTTCATTCAGAATAAATAAAGAAATATTTCTTTAATATACAATTTTGATGTACCTGCAGTGCTTAATGTACTTTTGTGCATCTAAAGTGAAAATTTCAAAAAAAGAACGTTTTTTTTATGGTGCTATTTTAAGTTCAAATATTTTTCTAGTTTATGTAAATATTTTAATCTAATGATCCAACTCTCATTCCTACATATCTCTACGTTAATACTAAAAAAGAGTTAGAGCTGAGATACGCGCTAGCTGTGCACGGTGGGCGGGAAGCAACAATAGGTTGCATGGGAATATCGTAAAAACGATGGCCCAACGAATATGTGCCTAGCTGTGTGCTGGTACTAATTTTCGTTTAAAAAAAATGTTGGAGATTTTATTCACGCTTGCTGTGTGTTTATGAAGTATATTAGAATATCATTTTACGTAAGTGTTTAGCCGGCGATCGTTTTTTCGATATTTTCATGCAACCTATTGTTGCTTACCGCCCACCGTGCACAGCTAGCGCGTATTTCAGCTCTAATTCTTTTTAATATTAACGTATAGATATGTAAGAATGAGAATTGGATCATTAGATTAAAATATTTACATAAACTAGAAAAATATTTGAACTTAAAATAGCACCATAAAAAAAACGTACTTTTTTTGAAATTTTCACTTTAGATGGACCAAAGTGCATTAACCACTGCAGGTACATCAAAATTGTATATCAAAGAAATATTCCTTTATTTATTCTGAATGAAACATATTATAAGGAATTTTCACGTAGATTTAACATGTTAGGAGTTATACGCAAATTAAAGTGGGTACTTTTTGTGTTATTTTATATTTCAGTGGTTATCCTTTAGGTCCTGTTCACATTGGATTTTTCCACTACAGGTGTCCATTTTTCTTTTTAATACCTTTTTTTGTATCCCTTAGCGACCAAATAATGTATTGAAATCGGAAAAATTTGGACGGTGGCGAATTTTCGATTTACTCAATATTTGATCCTTTCAAAAAAAACAAAAAATGTGGATATCCTTGAAAAAGGAGCAGCTCGGATTTTAATTTCAACGGATGTTCCATCTATAAACATCACATAACACAACCCCACTTTCCTTTTTTCTCGACATTTTCATGCAACCTATCGTCGCTTCCTGCCTACCGTGTGCAAAAACCTTCTATAATTGAACCATGGTTCCTACTTTATAATTGTATTAACCCTACGTGCGCCATTGGGGTCACTTCCACCCAGTACTGAGTTTATACCACCTTAATGTAACTTTTTTTGCCGGCATGTTAAACGTCGTCAACAAGCATTCATTTTTTTCAAAAGAGGTATTTCGATCGATTCAGTGGAACCGTAAATAAAAACATTTAACATTCCGAGGAATATAAGAGAACTAAAATGTTCTAGAAAATTATTCGGCATAAAATTTCAGTAGGAGTCTCTTCAGAAAAAAACTGTGTAAAATTAACCTAAAAGACCACAGGAAGCGAAAAACGCATATTCCTCGGAACGTTAAATATGTTTTATTTGCGGTTCTACGGCATCGATCGAAATACTTCTTTCGCAAAAGGTTAAGGTTTTTTGACGACGTTTAACATACCGGCAAAAAAGTTACATTAAGGTGGTATAAACTACGTACTGGGTGGAAGTGACCCCAATGCCGCACACAGGGTTCATACAATTATAAAGTAGGAACCATGAATCAACAATTAAGAGATTGTGTATTCAGCGGTCCCGCTATGCGTTCAGCCAAAATTTGACAGAATCAGCTGATTTAGTGACGTAGTAACATAAATTCTCTTTCACCCAATTTCGTTTCCGGTTTTCTAATAACTAAAGATTGTGTGCGATAAATGTGAAATCTTTATATATATTACGCTAGGCGATTTTTGTAAACACCATAACTTTTACACCGTTATACCGGTTTTCGAGAATGTGGTGTCAAATGAAAGGGCTTGACCAGTAGATGTGCAGGAAGGTTTAATTTTTCTGAAAAGGGCTGCCAGCTGTTCGAAAATTTAATTTTCCTGTATAGTTTGATTTTAAAACTTTTGGTACCATATGAAAAGGCATGACCTGATATTAGGTAGTTTAATAAAAAAATTTACAAAAAGGGTTGCCACCTGTTCAAGAATTCAGTTTTACGCTATAGTTTGTTTGATTTTTAAATTTGAAGTGTCATATGAAAGGGCTTGACCTGTTAATGAGTAATTTAATAAAATTTTTACAAAAAGGGTTGCCACCTGTTCAAAAATTCAGTTTTACGTTATAGTTTGTTTGATTTTTAAATTTGATGTGTCATATGAAAGGGCTTGGCATGGAAATGAGTAATTTATTAAAATTTTTACAAAAGGGTGCCTGTTCAAAAATCCATTTTTACGCTACAGTTTATCTCATCTTCTCATCTTTATATATATTACGCTAAGCGGTTTTTTGTGAACACCATAACTTTTACACCGTTATACCAATTTTCGAGAATGTGGTGTCAAATGAAAGGGCTTGACCAGTAGATGTGCAGGAAGGTTTAATTTTTCTGAAAAGGGTTGCCAGCTGTTCGAAAATTTAATTTTCCTGTATAGTTTGTTTGATTTTAAAATTTTTGGTACCATATGAAAAGGCTTGATCTGATATTGAGTAATTTAATAAAAATTTCAACAAAACAACACAAGAGGACAATAACGGACTTTTACCTCCTTGTTTAATGAGGATACAAAAATAGATTTATACCATGTCTCCACATAACGTGTTTCGCTCTTTTTTCTGCATTTTCTCTCTCAATCTTGTTTCGACACGGAAACCAGTGCCGAAACTCGCCAATTTCCATACAAATTTCTGTGAGCGAGTGAAGATTGAAACACTGTTTCATTCTGAATCATCTTGCCAACCTCGATGATATCGATGTCTTCTCTAATTTTGTATCGATAATCTATCGAAATCTCACACAGACCAAAACAAAGACGCAAACATACAAACATTTAAGAAGAACAAGAAAGAGAAATGTCAAACTGAATCACGATTAGCCAAGTGGAGACGGGTTATTGAGCGAGATGTTTTGCTACATGTTTCTCTGGTGAATCAAGTTATGTGGAGACGGGCTTTTACATACCTAAACACACAGACTCGCACGCACGCATGCACGAACACATCACACGAACACGAAGTACGTGACCAAACGATGGAAGTTAGTTACTATAAGTACTATCGAACTTACACAAAATAACTCAGAACGAAAAAAGACACTAAAGATGGCGCATATTAGCCGAAACCGGTTTGTCTCCAAACCAAACTTGACAAGGGATGACGGAAGATCGTTCCACAATACATCATATTCCTACCCTGTCGGAAAAACAAGCAACCAAAAAGTATTGAAAAAGAAATACATTTGAAGTACTCTGATACTCCAATTGCAATTGATAAAATTTGTTTGTGTGTACTCAGGTATGCTCGAGGATGGTGTAGATTTACAAACTGGACCAATGGATGAAGTGGGCGTGGCTCCTCCCAAACAAATGAGGTTTTTCGTATTGTATATCTCTGCAAGTATTCATGGTAGAATATTGAAAATGGGTGAAGAGTTGAAGTTGCCAGATACCTTTCCCGAAAAAATCAGTACATTGCTTTCCAAAAAAAAACAATATATGCGGAGAAAATCGTCTTTATTACTGGCATTTTGTTTTTGTTTCCGTATCGTTAACTGTCAATCATGTTTCTATGACTTTTAACGTTCACGTTGCTTCCTCCCAGAGATGTAGAATAATTATTATTTCATTTTGAAATTATCAAAAAGTCTTACAAATTTTATTCAGAATCATAAAAGTCTTTTGATAATATTTTTTTCCTGATCAAAATGATAAAAATCTTCTATAATTATTATTCAGAAACTTATATTTTAAAAATCTTTCCATAATAGTTATTTCAAATATATATTTTTTAAGTCTTCAAAGACTTTTATATTGAGACAAATTTGAAAAAAGTCTTTGCGTAATTATTATCAGTAACAAATTGTTTTTTATATTTTCAAAGACTTTTTCATTGAGACAAAGTTCAAAAAAGTCTCAGAAAATTTTCAATAACTTTCATATAAGTATAAAATAAAAATAACTTTCATATAAGTACTTCAAAATTCAAGCAAATTTCCAATTTGAAATTGTATGAAAGATTTTTATCGAAGATATAAAAAAAAATTTGTTACTCAAAATAATTACTTAAAGATATTTTTGAAATTCGTCTCAATGAAAAAGTCTTTGAAGACTTAAAAAACAATTTATTACGAATAATAATTACTCAAAGACTTTTTTCAAATTTGTCTCAATATAAAAGTCTTTGAAGATATAAAACAAAATTTCTCATTTATAATAATTACAAAACGACTTAAAAAAAATATCTCAGAAATAACTATTATGGAAAGACTTTTAAAATATGTTTCTTTCAATAATAATTATTTTTTGATTTTTATTTTTTCTCTTATAATAATTACAACTCTGCTTCCTCCTTCCTAAGTGTTTCATGGTTATGCCGTGGTTATGCTTACGAGCAAAACACCGATGAAATTCGGAAACATTTTCGGCATCGGTGAGAGGTGGTTACGCTTAAATCGATGATTAGAGTGCACATACACAACATAACAGATTATTACCCCGAAACCTCGGCGTGCTGGGTGCTTCTTTCACCCAGCAAATTTGATCGATGTGCGAGTCCGAAAATTCTCTCACTCATCGGAGTGCACAACAACAATTACACGTTGCTCGTCGAGTATTGTCGTAAGCATAACCACGGCATTACAAACGTCAAATGAAAACAGTTGGAAAATTAAAAACAGAGCAGGGTGATGATAATGAATTTTTTTGGTGCCGGCTAAAAATCAGTACAAATCAGTACAAAATCCAAAAAATCAGTATTTCTTAAGGTTTTTAAAACCATCAGTACGGAGCACGAAAAATCAGTATTGTACTGATCAAATCAGTACGTCTGGCAACCCTACCTCCAATACAAATAGGATTTGAGAAAGGAAGATAGGGAGAGGGATAGGGATACATGCAGGCAAGTACATTTTCAGCTAGGGCAACGTCTGTCGGGTCAGCTAGTTCTCATATATGTATTTTATTGGATCTTACCTTCCAAGTTCGCTACTCGTTCTCCGCATCCACAACGTTCCACAAATGGTCCGTTTCCTATATTTTCTTCGTCTGAAAATTACGAACATTAGTATGGATAATAAATCCAATTAAAATGGAAGCTTACTATTTTAGAATATCTTTCGGATGATATTTGCATTGTTGTTCATTTTTTATTATGATTTACTATAGTAATGTGTTTTACTTGTAATGTTATCGTTTATGTTATATAATCTACTAATGTGCTAAATACTAATCCTGCAGCAAGAGTGAATATAAAAGCTGTTTAAGACTAAAACAAATGCAGCATTGGCATTATAATTAAGGAACTTTCATTATAAAATATTCCCACTGCTTTACATTTCAAATCATTTAAGGAAACGGTCTCTTCTTCGCCTCCTTGTACTGGCATACTAACCATATATATATCCAAGTTCGATGAATCAAACGGCTCCTTAAAACAGAACCCTTTAAATAACATGATCTTCCAACTATGTATGACTCCAGGGGCTCTTCTGGGATCGACAAAGTTACTTAAAAAATGTTTCTATTTAATTGCTGTAATATTTGCGACGGTTTCTTGACCATTTTTTTGAGCCGCTGCAGGTAATTTTCGAAAGCATACGCAGAGCCTGAAATTGGGTCTCCTACAACTGAGATTTTTTTTTTAAATGTAACAGGGAATGAATATTATACGAAACATTATTTGGCCCAAATAAAACTGCGAAGTTTTCTACGAAGAGGTCTAACATGGACTGTGCCGTTTCCAAGTCAGATTCACGTAGTTTTTCGCAGCAAAGAAGTCTATTTGCACAATGGAGTAAAAGAAACTCATAACACAAATCATCAGGAATATTATCTTTGAGGGCAATAATCCCGCTATACAATAAAATTGCCTGAACTCGGTCGCTTTCCAATGAAAGACCTCGTCTAAACTTCGCGGCTTTCTGGCGAAATCTTTGGGAATATTGTTTCATTGCTACTAATTTGTCGGATTTGTTTTTTTTTTTTTTGTTGCTTAAGGAGATTTTAAATGAGCATTTTTTACTTATTATCCTAATTAAAAACTTGCGCATAATTCTTAATTCCGCGGGGGGGATACAGTCTAGTGGAGTTTGTGAAACCATGCCTGCTCCTAAATTTTCTAAAACTGTTTTTGTGGTTAGGTACTCCGTAGAATGATGCTTTTCGAACTTTGGGAATATTGGGTTTCATTGCTACTAATTTGTCGGATATGTTTTTTTTTTTTTTGTTGCTTAAGAAGATTTTAAATGAACATTTTTTACTTATTATCCGAATTAAAAACTTGCGCATAATTCCTAATTATACGAGGTGCATACAGTCTAGTGGGGTTTGTGAAACCATGCCTACTCCTAAATTTTCTAAAACTGTTTTTGTGGTTAGGTACTCCGTAGAATGATACTTCTCGAACATTCTTTGAGAAAAATCCTCATCTGATATAAGTTGACCAATGTTTGTACTATACGTTAAAACCCCATATATTTTTTTTTAGCTATCTGAGTACATTTTGAACAGCCGTGTCGAGATGTATGCGATGTTATACCGGATATAAATGCTTTTGCTGGGGCATCACAAATTATTGCGCATATAGAAATTTTTACAGTTTTTCCATCAATATGAAATCCGTTCTCAATAACATCTACGGCTTCCTCATAGAATTTGGCTAAAAAATCTGTACAATTTTTAGGTTTGCAAGTATTGGAAGTACAGGCATGCTTTTTACATTATTGAATCGAGCTAAGATTGGCCATATCTGCGCTTTTGAGATGTTATAGAGGGGAAGACCGTCGACATTTATGTCAATATTTAGCTTCATTACGTCAGTACGAACATTTAGCAGCCTTTCTATTTGTACCTTAAACCCTACATGTAGATATTATCCACCAGCAACCTTTGAAATCTGGGGTGCTATCGGACAACACGATTTATAAAATGGACCCACTTTTATATGTTCCTCCCTTAGAACTTTTATTAAATCCTTCGAAAATTCACGAGATAGCCTATGTTTTATGTGAAGCCTTCTTCAAACAGTTTGTTAAAAACTGCCCCAAGCAGTAACAAAAAGGACCCAATCTATCGTGAAATAGTTAGGACTTTTGCTCTGTTTGTGGATTTCTAGTTAACAAAAAGTTACTTTATTGCTATTACTATAGAGCAAAAGCAGTAATATGCTGCCTAAAATTCATTTCTTGCATTCACATCTTGATAATTTCCCTACAAGCTTAGGTGCTGAAAGTGATGAACATGGTGAAAGACTTCATCAGGGCTTAATAGTTTTTGAAAGGTAGTATCAAGGATTCTGGTACGAGCATATGATGGGACATTATTTTTTGGACAATCATACGTGTAACATATCCAGAAAATCACAAAAGAGTAGTCAAAAGTACTTACTGACATTCCTCATTATTTATCCTCTCCTTAAAATCGCGAAAAACAGATTAATTAATTTTTTTCCTATTAATCTCTGTTCTGAGAGGCATTGAGCACTTCAAAACACATAATAAATGCAATGAAATAATGTTAAGTATTACTCCTTAATGAAGTTTTATGAATAAACCCAATTTTTGTTGTTGAAATCTTACTCTTCCGGAAAAATTTTGGCTAAGGACTTTCAATAAAAATAGATAAATATAAATAACGGTAAATACGATTATTGCAATATTAGCCTTAGTATGTTCACAATTAAATTCTCTATAGGATAGGGGGGCTAACGTTTTGTCCCCCATATAATTTTTCTGGTTTTAGAACAGTCGAATCTGAAATTTGTTTAAAAAAATTCAACTTTTTTCAAATTGTTTTCATTCGTTGCCATTGTAACCAAACTACTTAACCAATTTTTGAGTGTGATGGCAAAATATGGTTGCTGGAGCTTCCTCTACCAGACCTTCTTAGATGTCAAATTGCCACGATGTCTAATAAAACTTTTTCATGCACTTATGTGATGCAATGTCTTGCATATATGGCTATTTCTATATTTTTACCGATATCTCAAAAACTGGGTCTGCCACAAAAAAATGGATGTGATATTCGGAATCCCCGTAAAATTTCGCTTTAGAAAAGTATTATTTTATTCTTGGTGATTTTTTTTGTCGAGTAGTGTTATTAGCTCCTGCTCTTTCTTAATCAAACGCTTTAACTGCCGTTTGCCTATCACTCTTACCTTTTTCAACACAATTAGTATTTTATTTATATTATTTCACAACACAATTATTTATTAATTTATATTATAATACACAATTTATTATTTTAAATCTTTCCACTTTTTTATTTTCCATTTTCACACAGACCAAATCTTTTTTTTTTTCATTATTTTTCACTATTTTTTGTTTTGTAATTTATTTTGACATTAAAATAACATTTGCTTTGTCAAAAAATCAAGGCATGCTGCCTCATAAAAACAAAAAAATTTGAACATTTTTTATACATTGAGGGTTTGATATAGGACCGGGTAGCAGAGGCATGAGAAATTGCAGGCTCAAGCGGATATCTTGCCACCATAGAACTGCTGGGTATTGTATTGTGTGTAAATTTTAAATTTTTACCAAATATTTTGTAAATGCTATAAGATTTCACTTATTTCAAATATGATGTTTTTAAATTAATCTGTCGTAGTTCGTGTTCGCCATGTGGAAGAAATCGATATACATACATTTGTGTTTACAATATCGATAGGTAAATGTTATACACAGAGCAAGAAAAAAATCCCTACTTTTCCCTACGCTGGTTTCAAATTTTCCCTACGTAATTCCCTACACTTTTTTTTAGTTATTTCCATGCTAGAACAATGAAGAGTCCGCACAGCAGTAGATGAACGTTTTTCAATTTCAATTTCAATTTATTTAACATGAAAAATTTGTACACGTAAGACATTGGTCTTTTGATGGTACATCAACATAAAACATTAATTGACTAACAATAGTATATCTATAATTCTTAAGGCTAAAAACTAATAGATAATTATTTGGACAAATATAAGTTACATTAAATTAAATTAAATATGGAATTATAATAGCATAAAAAGTTACACGGTAATTAATTAATTAACATAAAGGAAAATATTTATATTAAAATTAAAGAGAATAAAGCAAAGATAAATAGGGAGGGGATCTCATGAGAAAAACAATAATAAGAATAATAAATATGTTAATAGTAATCACGTTTACAACGACTTAAAGTAATTGTGAATAATGTTTTTGTAGTTACCTCTATTCAACTTCTTCTTAACAGACTCTGGAATGTTATTCCAGAGCCTAACAGCATTGATGAAAAACAATCTCGACGATGCCAGGTAAGTATATCTTGGGACTATGAGGTTATGACGTCTAATAGATATGGTAACGGTTAGCTTTTCATACAAGTATGTGGGAAGTTTTCCTTCTAATAATTTATATATTCCTTTTCCTTCTAAATATTTATACATTCGTCAGCGCATCACCTGGTAAAATATTATAGCTGAAATCCTTATAGTTGTGCCAAAAATTGGCTTTATTTTTTATCGTAAGGGACAATCCACACTTTTTTCTTGAGCTCGAATTTATCGTATCGCCCATATAAAAATATTTTAAATATAGCTAGCAAGTAATTTTATGTACTATTTATTTTGAAAGTTAAAATAGGATATGAAGGGGATTGTAAGCGTAATGTAGCCATCGTACCATGATTATGTTTGGATTATCTTATAACCTTAAACGAGTTATTCTTGTATGTATCTTCTTATATTATAGATGTGAAATGGAAATTGTGTTTAAACTCAATTGCAGGGACCGTAACGGTTATAAGTGATATCTAAAAAGTTGATTTTTAACGATTATTTTCTGAGTTTTATTTTTTGCTCAGAAAATAAAAGTTTTTTCTTGAGTTTTATTTTTCGATCAGAATATAAAAGTTATTTTTTGAGTTTTATTTTTCCCTCAGAAAATAAAAGTTATTTTTTGAGTTTTGTTTTTCGATCAGAAAATAAAAGTTATTTTTTGAGTTTTATTTTTCGATCAGAATATAAAAGTTATTTTTTGAGTTTTATTTTTCCCTCAGAAAATAAAAGTTATTTTTTGAGTTTTATTTTTCGATCAGAATATAAAAGTTATTTTTTGAGTTTTATTTTTCCCTCAGAAAATAAAAGTTATTTTTTGAGTTTTGTTTTTCGATCAGAAAATAAAAGTTATTTTTTGAGTTTTATTTTTTTGCTCAGATAATAAAAGTTATTTTTTGAGTTTTATTTTTTTGCTCAGATAATAAAAGTTTATTTATAAATTTTACGTATTTATGTGACGCGAGCACATATATACTATTAAAAATGTAATTTTATGTATGTATGTGAGTTGGTACATAAATATGTAGCATTTAGAAACTCTGTAGGACAGAAATAAAGTTGTTGTATGTGAAGCAGATATATACAAGAATTGCTCGTTTAAAGTTATTAGATTTAAGTATACATATATACATACATATATATATATATACATATATATATATATATATACAAGAATTGCTCGTTTAAAGTTATTAGATTTAAGTAAATGCTTCACATACAACAACTTTATTTCTGTCCTTCTACAGAGTTTCTAAATGATACATATTTATGTACCTAATCACATACATACATAAAATTACATTTTTAATAGTATATATGTGCTCGCGTCACATAAATACGTAAAATTTATAAATAAACTTTTATTATCTGAGCAAAAAAATATAACTCAAAAAATAACTTTTATTATCTGAGCGAAAAAATAAAACTCAAAAAATAACTTTTATTTTCTGATCGAAAAATAAACTCAAAAAATAACTTTTATTTTCTGAAGGAAAAATAAAACTCAAAAAATAACTTTTATATTCTGATCGAAAAATAAAACTCAAAAAATAACTTTTATTTTCTGAGGGAAAAATAAAACAAAAAATAACTTTTATTTTCTGATCGAAAAATAAAACAAAAAATGATTTTTATTTTCTGATCGAAAAATAAAACTCAGAAAAAAATTTTATTTTCTGAGGGAAAAATAAAACTCAAAAAATAACTTATTTTCTGAGCGAAATATAAAAATCAAAAAATAACTTTTATTTGCTGAGGGAAAAATAAAACTCAGAAAATAACGATTAAAAATCAATTTTTTTATCGAAAAAATAAAAGTTAATGCACCTAGAGGTAGTCTGCGTTACGGTGATTACATCTGTTTACTTCTTTTGCGTTTAGCGTTTCTCCTTCAGTATGATTTTTTTAGTCAAAATTTAAAAAATAACGATTATTTGCAATCCCTGCTCAATTGGCGAGAAAACCGCTGAACGGATCCTCACGAAGCTTTGCACACCAAGGTATTTTCACCCGGTAATTGCTATAGGCATATTTTTAATCTGATTAAAAGTCAGGGATGGGCACCTCCCATACAAAATTTTCCTTTTTTTCGTAATATCTCTTGAAATATTTGTACTAGAATAATGAAAATTTTTGTGAAGGAATAATACAAAAATATATACTCAACGGATAAACAATTTAGGTCTTGGTAAAACAGGGATGGGCACTCTCCTCCCATATAAACTGAAATTTTCACATCGAAAATCTCTGGAAATATTTGTAGTAGGGTACTGAAATCTGGTGTGAGGGCATATGAGATAACTATGTGTTAAACGGGAAAAACACTAGGTATTGGTATAGCAGGGATGGGCACCTCCCATACAAACTGAAACTTTCACAGCGAATATATCTGGATATATTTGTAGTAGGGTACTGAAAACTGGTGTGAGGGCATATGAGATAACTATGTATTAAACGGGTAAAAACGCTAGGTCTTGGTAAAGCAGGGATGGGCACCTCCCATACAAACTGAAATTTTCACATCGAATATCTCTGGAAATATTTGTAGTAGGGTACTGAAAAATGGTGTGAGGGCATGTGAGATAACTATATATTAAACGGGAAAAACACTAGGTCTTGGTAAAGCAGGGATGGGCACCTCCCATACAAACTGAAACTTTCACAGCGAATATCTCTGGAAATATTTGTAGTAGGGTACAGAAAACTGGTGTGGGGGCATGTGAGATAACTATGTATTAAACGGGTAAAATGCTAGGTCTTGGTAAAGCAGGGATGGGCACCTCCCATACAAACTGAAACTTTCACAGCGAATATATCTGGAAATATTTGTAGTAGGGTACTGAAAACTGGTGTGGGGGCATGTGAGATAACTATGTATTAAACGGGTAAAAACGCTAGGTCTTGGTAAAGCAGGGATGGGCACCTCCCATACAAACTGAAACTTTCACAGCGAATATCTCTGGAAATATTTGTAGTAGGGTACTGAAAAATGGTGTGAGGGCATGTGAGATAACTATATATTAAACGGGAAAAACACTAGGTCTTGGTAAAGCAGGGATGGGCACCTCGCATACAAACTGAAATTTTCACAGCGAATATCTCTGGAAATGTTTGGGTTTTATTTGTTTTTCAAGAAAGGAAAAAACGCCCGCGGGTGTTATTTCCTTTTTTTTGGGAAATAACGCCCGCGGGCGTTAATTCCAAGCGCGTTATTTCGTTTGATCCACGGGCTCTATTTCTCTTTCGGAAGGGCTTTTTTTAAATATGGTGTATTAGGGAAAAAATCGCCGCAGGCGAAAAATTGGAATAAAAAATCGCGCGATTTTTAATTCCAATTTTTGGTTTTTTTTTAAATATGGTGTATTATTATTGGAAAAAGCGCCGCAGGCGAAAAATTGGAATAAAAAATCTCGCGATTTTTAATTCCAATTTTTCGTTTTATCTGAATATGGTGTATTGTTATTGGAAAAACGCCGCAGGCGAAAAATTGGAATAAAAAATCGCGTGATTTTTAATTCCAATTTTTCGATTCTTTTTATTTTTTTTAAATCCCCTTCTAAATATTCAAATACTCAATCAAAATAAACAAAGCTTCAGTAAATTTCTTTAATCATTTATTAGTAACAATTTTCAAGGTCTGTAAGTAAGTAAATATTTAAATACTCAATCAAAATAAATAAAACTTCATTACATACATATTGGCACTTTCAGACCACAATCTAAACAAATACTCTTATAGAGTTTTCAACAATTTGACGACAAACCGGGCACAAAATATTTATATTGCCATTTACCATTGCAACCTTACTGTGCTCTCCAAAGCAATCCGCACACAATTTAAAGTGATTGCATGGGCTTAAGAGAACATCGCGTGGCTTGATAAAACAAATAACACACAACAACATGCTTTGACTCTCCCAAAATTGTCTGCCGTTTCTTCATAGTCAGAACAATCCATTTCGGATACATCAATGTCTTCTGTGTCACATGTCTTATTTTCGGGATTGCTTATTTGATTCACCTGCGGCGCTTTTTCCAATAATACACCATATTTAAAAAAAAAAAAAAAAAAAAAAAAAAATTGGAATTAAAAATCGCGCGATACACCATATTTAAAAAAAACCCCGTCTGCGGGCTTAATTGCCCTTTCGAAAGGGAAATAAAGCCCATATCGCCGAATATGGCGCGCGGGCGTTCCTCTTTTTTGGGAAATAACGCCCGCGGGCGTTAATTCCACGGGCGTTATTTCACTGCACCAAATGTTTGTAGTAGGGTACTGAAAACTGGTGTGAGGGCATGTGAGATAACTATGTATTAAACGGGTAAAAACGCTAGGTCTTGGTAAAGCAGGGATGGGCACCTCCCATACAGACTGAAATTTTTACAGCGAAAATCTCTTGAAATATTTATAGTAGGGTACTGAAAATTGGTGTTGGGCATATGAGATAATTACGTACTCAACGGACAAAAAAAATAAGAAAACTATCTTTGACGTCAAGAATGATATTTTTCTATGTAACTTTTTTGGACTAACTCAATATGCTAATATTTTTAAAAGCACGTGGTGTGAAACCCGTGGGTAACCTCTAGTATTTGTATATATATTAGTTTATTTATATATTTCTATATCCACTACTATCTCGGGAACGGCTAAACCGATTTGGATGAAATTCGTTTTACAGATAATATGCCTAATTTTAAGATATTCAATCCACATGCTGCCCCTGGGGATGTTTTTCCAATTCTGCCACCTTTTTGGAACTAAAAAAAATTAGATGTGCTAATATGGACATGAAATGAATGGTATTTTACGACGTATTTCAATTAAAATATTGCTCAGTGGGATTTCTACATAACCTAATTTTATTAATTCCTTTGTAAACTATCGCGAACACGGTTTGACTGAGTTGAATGAAATTTTATACATCCATTTTTGGCTCATTTACTTGATTAGATATTTTTATATTTCTATATGGTGAACTAGAATTTTCTAAGGCAAAGAATCACGTCGGAGCTCGACCACCCAGGTTCTAGTAATTTATAGAAATAAGAGAACGCCCCACTTGCATGTAAAATAATGAAAACTAGCGATTAAAAATACTTACTTATATATTATTTCTAATTGGTGTTCTTTTGCAATCCCTTTTCTTCTATCTTTGACGTCAAGAATGATATTTTTCTATGTAACTTTTTTGGACTAACTCAATATGCTAATATTTTTAAAAGCACGTGGTGTGAAACCCGCGGGTAACCTCTAGTATTTGTATATATATTAGTTTATTTATATATTTCTATATCCACTACTATCTCGGGAACGGCTAAACCGATTTGGATGAAATTCGTTTTACAGATAATATGCCTAATTTTAAGATATTCAATCCACATGCTGCCCCTGGGGATGTTTTTCCAATTCTGCCACCTTTTGGGAACTAAAAAAAATTAGATGTGCTAATATGGACATGAAATGAATGGTATTTTACGACGTATTTCAATTAAAATATTGCTCAGTGGGATTTCTACATAACCTAATTTTATTAATTCCTTTGTAAACTATCGCGAAAACGGTTTGACTGAGTTGAATGAAATTTTATACATCCATTTTTGGCTCATTTACTTGATTAGATATTTTTATATTTCTATATGGTGAACTAGAATTTTCTAAGGCAAAGAATCACGTCGGAGCTCGACCACCCAGGTTCTAGTAATTTATAGAAATAAGAGAACGCCCCACTTACATGTAAAATAATGAAAACTAGCGATTAAAAATACTTACTTATATATTATTTCTAATTGGTGTTCTTTTGCAATCCCTTTTTCTGCTCACATAATTTACCAAAATTTATAAGTAAGGCATCGTTTTAAAGGTATAAATTAGCTATGCATGTGAAACGGTGATTTATTGGGCGTGGTACTTTTTTTTAATAGTATTTTGCAAAAATAAAATATTTAACACGTTGTCTGCCAGTGTATCACCAGTGATCACGACGAAAAACCAACCCCAGGTACCAGTGCAGTGGCAGCCAACGTGTTAAACTAAAAGATTTGCGCCTAACGCTATGCCTTATTCTAACACACTATAAATTAAATTTAAATTTCAAACGTAGATGTCGCGCAAGTTGAACAAATTCAAATATTCAATGCATGTAGATGTCGCGAAAATTGAACAGCTGTTTGTGTATATTTTCTTTTATCATCATATATATTATTTATAATTGGTGTCTTTATGCAAATATCCCTTTTTCTTCTCACATTATTGTTGTTTTATTGGGTGTGGTACTTTTTTTAATAGTATTTTGCAAAAATAAATGTTTAAATTTAAACTAAAAGATTTGCGCCAAAAACTATGCCTTCAGAATTATTTAATCTAACAGGAGTGCAGAGTTAAATACAAATTTCAAATGTAGATGTCGCTCCAGTTGAACAGTCGTGTATATTTTAAAACACTTTTATAAGCTTCAGCTGTATGTTTGTATGTAAACATCACATTATTTTAGGCGAACACGTGTGTGTTGATCAAATAACGGTTGTACGTAAGACCATAAAATAATTAAGATAGATATAGACTTACATAAATCAAAACGATCAGAATGAAAAAAATTGATTGAACGGCCGTCCTTACATAATCTAACTGGCGCAAAAATAGAAATATTTTAATGAAATTTGGTACACAGATTCTAAAGGGAACAGAGAAGGTTGGGGTTGAAAATAAGGCATATGTATGTATGTATTTCGAAAAACACGTAAAACTTGATAATTAAGTCACTAATAAAGCCCGAGTGATGAAATTTCATCCATGCAATGACCTTATGCCGTTATGAGGAAATATGCTGAAATTTTGAAAAAGTGGGCCAAGGGGGGCAAATTTTCAATGATTTATAAGTCAAAACTCAGGAACTCTAGCAAATAAATCGATTAAGCTTCGGCCACTGATTTGCTTGCCAAGGCAAACGTGTGGAAAAAAATTACCCAAGTCGGCAGGGACCACATATGTATATGTTAATAAATTCATTGAAAGTTCCATGAGTTCCACCAAACTAAATAAATAATAAGTTTTTTAAAATAGGCCGACTGGCGCACAATGGGAACGTTTCATACAAAAAACGGTCATAAATAGTAAAAAATGACCTAGAGTGCGGAAATTTGGAAAATAAGCTTTTTTGATGAATATTAGTACATGGTGTAAAAAGGAACTTAATCTGATGACAAATACTCCCACCCCCCATATAACGGGTGTCGCGAAAAACCACGAAATTGCAATTGTTTTCGAAACTATATAAGTTAGGATGCTCAAATTCGGTATACAAGCTTTCTTGATGAATATTAGTACATGGTATAAAAAGGAACTTAATCTGATGACAAATACTCCTACCCCCCATATAACGGGTGCCGCGAAAACCATGAAATTTCAATTATTTTCGCAACTAATTAAGTTAGAATGCTCAAATTCGGTATACAAGCTTTTTTGATGAGCATTAGTACATGGTGTAAAAAGGAACTTAATCTGATGACAAATACTCCTACCCCCATATAACGGGTGCCGCGAAAAACCATGAAATTTCAATTATTTTCGCAACTAATTAAGTTAGAATGCTTAAATTCGGTATACAAGCTTTCTTGATGATTATTAGTACATGCTGTAAAAGGAACTTAATCTGATGATAAATATTCCTACCCCCCATATAACGGGTGCCGCGAAAAACCATGAAATTTCAATTATTTTCGCAACTAATTAAACTAGAATACTCAAATTCGGTATACAGGCTTTTTTTGATGAGTAGTATTACATGGTGTAAAAGTGAACTTAATCTGATGACAAATACTCCCACCCCCCATATAAAGGGTGTCGCGAAAAACCATGCAATTTCAATTATTTTCGAAACTAATTAAGTTAGAATGCTCAAGTTCGGTATACAAGCTTTTTTGATGAATATTAGTACATGGTGTAAAAAGGAACTTAATCTGATGATAAATACTCGCAGCCCCCATATAACGGGTGTCGCGAAAAACCATGAAATTTGCAATTATTTTCGCAAGTAATTAAGTTATAATTCTCAAACTAGATATATGAAATCCATATTATGGACGCATTTTTTTTTTCTTGAAATATCACAATTTTTATAAAATACTAGCTGTACCCGGCCAAGCTTTGCTTTGGCCCACTTTCTATTATAGGTACTTGAAGCGAAAAACGGCACACTTTAAAATATGTTGGAAGTATCTAGAAACCGAATTTACCTCAGGCTGCAGAGCTCAGCACAATGGAGATAAGTTTAAAAAAGTGAAGGAAAAAATTGATAATTTCAATAGTTTGCCCTCTTCATGTTCTTATCCCATTTTTCTTCGTATCGCTCTCTCTTACCTCTTCTTTTCTGTCTTTCTCCTTTTTATTCCCCCCTTATTACTTCTCTAATTCCCTGTCTTACTGTCTCTCTCCCCATCCTCTTCATTCCTTTTTATTCCCCTTTATTCCTTCTCTAATTCCCTGTCTTACTGTCTCTCTGCCCATCCTCTTCATTCCATTTTTATTATATTCTCCTTTTCCGTCCGTTTGCCTTTCCCAGTCTCATTACTCTTCCCCTGTCCCTAGGGAACTGGGTTTAGCATAACATACCCTGCATTCCACTTCTCATTTCATACCATCATTGCTTTAAAACATTCCGTGGCGTCAGAATCGTCTCTTTTACCCATAATTGGGTATCCGGACTAAGAATCACTATGAAAATATCTATATAACAGACCTTTCATTTTATATAAGTGTTACTCAGAAGCATCCCAGGCTCATTCGGGTCCACTTATTGACCCACATCTCGGAACTTGACCTAGGAACCATAATGACTACGATATCTGGAGACTTGACCAAGAAAACGTAATGGGTACGGCTCTACATGAGAGTCCGCTCAACACCTTTCATTTGGTACCAATATCCCTAAGATATATCCCGAGTAAAGCTTTTGTACGTTCGATGTCAAACGAACAAATGTTTGGTTGGAAAGAAATGTACAAAACAATGATTTGTACATAAGTAGAAATTATCGTTTGATCGATCGGTGTATGAGTTGTACTTAAACAGAAATGATCGTTTGATCGTACACTGTACGATCATGTACATTTTTAATATGTGTGTCGTATAAATATATGTATGTACATACCCTGTAGGGAAAATCTCTAGTTCCGAACTGGGTCGCTTCTAGTACATTTTTCGACACTACTAGTGCGAGCTAAATCTCTTTTGCATGTTATCAACTGGCGAATTTAACACGGCGATATCCTAGGCGGTGTCAATTGTCCCTCTCTGCACTACATTTTCGATAGTTCTGAACTAGTACTAAATTCTACAGTTTACACTAGTTCATTTATTGGCACAATTTCGATAGTTCTGAACTAGCTACAAGTACCTAAAAATTCTACAGTTTTACATCTGCAGCTTAAGAGCAGCATTTGACACACTTCATGCAAGTGGCGCGATGGCCGACTGGCTAACGCATGTGCCTTTCAATCTGAGGGACGCGGGTTCGAATCCTGTCGGTGTCAACGTGAATGATAATTTTTTTAAATATTTTTTTTAACTAATATTTTTTTATTTATTTATTTAATAAAAATTTACAATAATATTTAAAAAGTAATAAAATAAAAAAAAAAATAAAAATAAGCCTAAGGGATCGGAAAAGCATAATTAGGGAAACATTTCATTTCATACAAGATGCAAATAGAAAACTCTTTATATAAAATGCTTCACTAAACATCTGAGAATTGCAGAAATATACAAAGCCGACGGCAATTGAAAGAATGAAAAATTTTCATAGAATTTTTGTCACTTCGAAATTGCATACAAATCAAAGTCTGTCTTATAATGGTCACCCAATTCACTCCTTCTGAACTGGTGAGGGTCTAACTACAATTGATCTAGTTCCCTTTTGACACCTTTTCGCTAGTTCGGAACTAGAAATTTTGCTCACTAGTTATTGAGTTCCCTGCAGGGTACATATATATGTATGTATGTATGCTGGATTTAGTTTTAAAGCCGTTTTTCTTGCATTTTCAATTCTTTATTTTCTGTAATCTTTGTATGAGTGCGGATCAGCCGCTTTATTTTACATATCAAAAGTTTAAATAAACGATTAAAAACTTTTCAAAGCGATAAAATGAAAAATCAATTTGTTTTATTTTCATTAGTAGATACTTTTTTATTTCATTTTAAATATAAAATTAGAAAAGCTATTATATAAAAGGAAAAAATTCGTGCATACAAATTAGGCATTATTTCATTTATTTATTCTTGTTTTCATTAATACTTTTTATACTCAACTGTACTAGTACACAGGGTATTATAGTTTTAATCACATAACGGTGGATTGCAACAGAATGAAATAATCGAGATAGATATAGACTTATATATATCAAAATGATCAGGGTGAAAAGAGAAATCGATTGAGCCATGTCCGTCCGTCCGTCTGTAAACACTCTAACTCGCGCAAAAATTGAGATATTTTGATGAAATTTGGAATGCAAGTTGGTATCGAGACTGGGACGGTTGGTATTGAAAATGAGTGAAATCGGACCATGAAAATGTGCGCTCACTTGCTGCACTGCTAGCTGGAATGGATAATATTTTAAGGGCAAAATTATAAAGAGTTGGAAACTCATTTTTATGATTTTCCCACCACTGCATGGCATCAAAATTATTTTCGAAGGCTGTTTGCCAATCGGTAACATTTTTCTCTATGGCAAAATGAGGTAGAAAATTTTTGCCGTATTGAAAAAAAAAAACCTATTTTGCTGTGCCAAACGGAAGGAAAATTTTGACAGTTACAAAGATACACATTTGGGCGAAAACGGGCAACGATACAATTTTAAACCGTAAAATGCATATAATTGTTGATGGTAGTATTAATGGAACAGAAGAAATGTATTCATGAAACGATTTGATGTTATTTTGTATTTAAATACATATTTGTGTTACTTTTATGTGTATGTATTTACAAATGTGTATGTATTTCAAATCCACCACGAATACTTTCAAAATTTTACTCCCTTATGTCAAAATTTCATTTTTTCTACCGATTGGCACACGGCCGAATTGTACAAATTCATTAATTTGACACCCGTTTTCGTCTTCAATTTCACAAAAAACTTCCCACACTTCACTACGGCCTTTTCTTTTATTAGATTTTTTGTAAACACCACTTTTAAGTTTTTCGTACAGTCGAATGATCGTATAAACATGCAATGATCGCGATCGATCAACTGATCGATCGGTTCGTTATAGTATGTACATATGTATACTCGTGCGATCATACAGCGATCGTATCGTTCAACCTGTACATATGTTTGTTTCAAACCAAACCGTTCGATCGCTGTGTTGTTTAGTATGAAAGCATACAAACGAGCTGTAGCTCGTACGTTTACGGTTTGCCGGGTATCAAACGTACGTAAACAATGAGTTGTATGCTATACCCGAACTTCAAACTGATCGAAGCAGAACTCTGGTATATAAGTATATCGTCGCTGCGCCAACAAAAAGAGCTATACGTTTTTCAGCAACTTTTCAGGAGAGCAAAAAAACCGTTTTCTGGTGATCCTAGAGAATATTTTTTCTAGTTTGAATTGTTAACTAATGATATTACACATATGTAATAGACTTGTGCAATTTTTTTTTACTTTTTTTGACCAGCCACTTCGCATGAAGCATTTGCGCCGTTTTACAGCACATAGCTCTTTTTACAAATTGTTTAAATTTGCTAGTAGGGGTAAGAAATCGTGAAAGATGTGTATACAATTCTTCGCTAGGGTCCGATGAAATTAGCGATAGCTTGGAAATGCATTATTTAATTGGCCAGTGCCCCTCCTATTTTGAAAATTTGTCACATACGCTTTTTTTAAATAATTTTTTTACACAAAAATAACCTGAAATCAAAAAACAATTATACGAAAATAGATGTATAACTGATTTTGCAGAGCATTTCTACTACTGAGAGCATATAGCTGTGTTTGATAACTTCTAACCAAAGAAGGATATCAGAAAACAGGAAATGCAGAAATGTGGCTAGCGGATAGCGCTAAATAAATATGTAATAAAAAAAAATCGAAAAAAAACATATAACTGAATTTGTTGGCGCAGCGACGATATATTCTATATAAAATTGCATTAGTTAATATATTAGCAATTTTAAAGCATAAACATCTGTCAAAACTGCTCATCAATGCTTTTCTCTCTAGCTACACAGTGTGCCATATGTATACATATGTATGTATATCCATATTGATAGCGCGCATATAGACCTCGTCGGAAAAATATGAATAAGTGAGAAGAGCGCGGATGAATGATGAAACATATATTAAAAAATTGAGGATACGTTTTTTTTTATTTTTTTTTTATTTCGTTCTAAAGTTTCGCAATTTTTTTTAATATTTTTTTTTTTACCCTGCATAAAAAACAATTTATAATAAAACTTGTGCAGCTAATTCAAAAGTGGGTTACTGTATTTGATAATATGAACTATTCTCTATATTACAGAGAAATATTGAAGGATAAATCTCGTATAAACATTTTGTGTTTTAATGCCGAATATGTCATAATAAATGTAATTTCAAAAATGCACTTTTAGCCCATTAGGAGAATAATTAAAAACGCGGAAGCGCTGGTGAAATTAATTTATGTTAATGTGATCTGATAAAGAATATGTTAGTTCATCACACAAAAAAAAATCCAGGATACGTTTTATTTTTGTTTTTTTCATTTTATTGCTTAAAGTTGGCGAAAAAAAAATGTTTTCGATATTTTTTTATCCTTATTTGAAAAATCATATAAAATCAGGTTTCAAAGATAGTAAAAAATGATTACTTCTGGAAAAAGTCGAAGCCATTATCTATATTTACATGTCAAAACCAATTATATGCGTCAATAAATGGCTTAGATAGAGCATTTCGCATCAGGTCATATAATTCATAATTCAAATGGCACATTTTTTGTTCAACTTTGGGCACCCTGTACGGCTAAACAAAACGGAACTCAGAAAATTTTACATTAGCTTTTGTCCTATGAAATATCTGTCGATAGCTGTTAAAAAAGATGGATTTACGGCTACTTTAATTTCGACTTTATTTTTGGCCACGAATTCCCATTGTGTGGCGCCACGTATGTTTTGTTATTTTTTGAGCATGATGCGCACTGTTCCGGCTAGTACTTACTTATTTAGAAAAAATAACAATAGTATTATCTGTTCTGGTGGCGCCTTTAAACGGTATCTGCTAATATAATTTGTTTTTGGAGGGTTTTCTGACATTTACTGATTGGGAGTCGCTGGTTCAAATTCACGTTCGATGTGTAGTTTTATATTGTAGACTAGAGACGCCGACAGATGTTGCCCTGTCCAACCATTGATTTGTCGGAATAATGTAAAAGTTTTATATTTCCATTTACCTCTCCTTCTTCCTGCTCATTTACCTCTCCCCTTTCTGTTACTCCCAACACTCGTTCCATTGCTCCGTCACAATACAGGAAATAATCTACCTATTTACCAAATTTCCAACAAACGTACATATTATAAAAACCAATTGAATAATTCGCGGAATTATGCAAAATAAAAAGAGAACGCTTGTTTAGTACGTTATAATATATAAAATCCGTAGAATTTTATTGAACTATATTATGTACAAATACAAGGTAAAATGTAGATATAAAAGCCAACTTACGTTAATATAATGGTGATTTGACGAGATGTCGCTGCAGTTGTTGGCGCTAGAATAGAATTGCTGCACACTTAAATTTGTGCAAAAGGCCAAGATTTACTAAAATTATCCTAGTTAACGGGGGCCGTTAATTCAGCCACTCTTTACTATTATTATGCATTAGGGTGGTCACGTTTTCATTAGGTTTTAGGCTGCTGGCCTAAACATGCCGGCCCCCTTGCAGTATGCAACGTCTGTGGCAACACCTAATCAAGTATGTATATATGTACATATACAATTAGGTACATAATTAAATTTTTTTTTTTTTTGAATATATGGAAAAATTGAACTTAAGATTACATAATGTATGTATGTATAAATTTACAATATAAGTACATATGTGTGCATTTGTATGTCATCTGTGTATCTATGCATACATACCTATAAATTAAACATAAAAAGAATATAGATGGATTAGTAAATAGACGTGGTTCCCTTTTCTGAACATTTGAATCTACCCTCCAATGCCGGCGGCATCGCATGTGATAAGGGTGGACGGTAGTGCCTAGACTCCGACCTCCCTACGACGTTCGATGAAGGGGGCTCAGGCCCCTACACCACGTCTGACCCGGCGGGTCCACATCTCGGGTTTTCTGGTTGAGTGGCATGCCTGTACGTAGTACATTAAAATCTGGGTGTGGCAATTCGATTTTGGAATCACTTGAAAATTTTCTTTTTTTACTAATCCTGTGAGCGTAAGCCAGTGTGTTTGCTTTATGCAATTTCAAGCAAATGAAATTGATGAGTAGCGCGCCATCTGTGTACGCACATGAACATTAAAAGTGCAGAGCGCCCTCTGTGTACCGTTGGCAACATTAATCGTGTAGTGCGCCCGGGCGCCCTCTACTGATATTCCACAGTACTATGTGAAACGAGGGTTGCCGCTTTGGTCAATTTTAATGGCTTGGTAATTTTTCTTTTGTACAACCCACCATCCTGCACCAGGGAATTTGCCGATGCTTTCGACTTGTTTCATTATTATTATTTGTTACTTGAAAGGGTTTTTAGTGCTTAGCAAATTCCAATTATTATTTTTAATTCAATTTTTAATTGTTGGGGTAAGTGGAAAAAAATTCAACAACTATTTACAGCGAAGGTTGAGTGTATAGCTATTTCACGAAAAACCATTTTCGATCATCAGCACTCTTTTCGGAAGTGGATGCACCGGGGATTGAACCCGAGTCCATTCCAACTTCAGCCGCAATGACCCAACGGATAAACACACTCGGCCATTGAGACTCTGTGCAAGCTGTTGGATTTTCCCCACTTTTGCCTTTTTCATTTTCAACATTAACGTTAGTGTGTATATGCTTCTGCATATATTCTCCACAAACGTGCTGAATTTTTGTTGTAGGCAGTTCGCAATGAACATTGTTGTTGGTATTTATTTTATGTATATACCAAACAACGTTAACAATTTTACTTGAAAGGGTTTTTAGTGCTTAGCAAATTCCAATTATTATTTTTAATTCAATTTTTAATTGTTGGGGTAAGTGGAAAAAAAATTCAACAACTATTTACAGCGAAGGTTGAGTGTATAGCTATTTCACGAAAAACCATTTTCGATCATCAGCACTCTTTTCGGAAGTGGATGCACCGGGGATTGAACCCGAGTCCATTCCAACTTCAGCCGCAATGACCCAACGGATAAACACACTCGGCCATTGAGACTCTGTGCAAGCTGTTGGATTTTCCCCACTTTTGCCTTTTTCATTTTCAACATTAACGTTAGTGTGTATATGCTTCTGCATATATTCTCCACAAACGTGCTGAATTTTTGTTGTAGGCAGTTCGCAATGAACATTGTTGTTGGTATTTATTTTATGTATATACCAAACAACGTTAACAATTTTACTTGAAAGGGTTTTTAGTGCTTAGCAAATTCCAATTATTATTTTTAATTCAATTTTTAATTGTTGGGGTAAGTGGAAAAAAATTCAACAACTATTTACAGCGAAGGTTGAGTGTATAGCTATTTCACGAAAAACCATTTTCGATCATCAGCACTCTTTTCGGAAGTGGATGCACCGGGGATTGAACCCGAGTCCATTCCAACTTCAGCCGCAATGACCCAACGGATAAACACACTCGGCCATTGAGACTCTGTGCAAGCTGTTGGATTTTCCCCACTTTTGCCTTTTTCATTTTCAACATTAACGTTAGTGTGTATATGCTTCTGCATATATTCTCCACAAACGTGCTGAATTTTTGTTGTAGGCAGTTCGCAATGAACATTGTTGTTGGTATTTATTTTATGTATATACCAAACAACGTTAACAATTTTACTTGAAAGGGTTTTTAGTGCTTAGCAAATTCCAATTATTATTTTTAATTCAATTTTTAATTGTTGGGGTAAGTGGAAAAAAATTCAACAACTATTTACAGCGAAGGTTGAGTGTATAGCTATTTCACGAAAAACCATTTTCGATCATCAGCACTCTTTTCGGAAGTGGATGCACCGGGGATTGAACCCGAGTCCATTCCAACTTCAGCCGCAATGACCCAACGGATAAACACACTCGGCCATTGAGACTCTGTGCAAGCTGTTGGATTTTCCCCACTTTTGCCTTTTTCATTTTCAACATTAACGTTAGTGTGTATATGCTTCTGCATATATTCTCCACAAACGTGCTGAATTTTTGTTGTAGGCAGTTCGCAATGAACATTGTTGTTGGTATTTATTTTATGTATATACCAAACAACGTTAACAATTTTACTTGAAAGGGTTTTTAGTGCTTATGTTATATGTTAATGTTGAAAATGAAAAAGGCAAAAGTGGGGAAAATCCAACAGCTTGCACAGAGTCTCAATGGCCGAGTGTGTTTATCCGTTGGGTCATTGCGGCTGAAGTTGGAATGGACTCGGGTTCAATCCCCGGTGCATCCACTTCCGAAAAGAGTGCTGATGATCGAAAATGGTTTTTCGTGAAATAGCTATACACTCAACCTTCGCTGTAAATAGTTGTTGAATTTTTTTCCACTTACCCCAACAATTAAAAATTGAATTAAAAATAATAATTGGAATTTGCTAAGCACTAAAAACCCTTTCAAGTAAAATTGTTAACGTTGTTTGGTATATACATAAAATAAATACCAACAACAATGTTCATTGCGAACTGCCTACAACAAAAATTCAGCACGTTTGTGGAGAATATATGCAGAAGCATATACACACTAACGTTAATGTTGAAAATGAAAAAGGCAAAAGTGGGGAAAATCCAACAGCTTGCACAGAGTCTCAATGGCCGAGTGTGTTTATCCGTTGGGTCATTGCGGCTGAAGTTGGAATGGACTCGGGTTCAATCCCCGGTGCATCCACTTCCGAAAAGAGTGCTGATGATCGAAAATGGTTTTTCGTGAAATAGCTATACACTCAACCTTCGCTGTAAATAGTTGTTGAATTTTTTTCCACTTACCCCAACAATTAAAAATTGAATTAAAAATAATAATTGGAATTTGCTAAGCACTAAAAACCCTTTCAAGTAAAATTGTTAACGTTGTTTGGTATATACATAAAATAAATACCAACAACAATGTTCATTGCGAACTGCCTACAACAAAAATTCAGCACGTTTGTGGAGAATATATGCAGAAGCATATACACACTAACGTTAATGTTGAAAATGAAAAAGGCAAAAGTGGGGAAAATCCAACAGCTTGCACAGAGTCTCAATGGCCGAGTGTGTTTATCCGTTGGGTCATTGCGGCTGAAGTTGGAATGGACTCGGGTTCAATCCCCGGTGCATCCACTTCCGAAAAGAGTGCTGATGATCGAAAATGGTTTTTCGTGAAATAGCTATACACTCAACCTTCGCTGTAAATAGTTGTTGAATTTTTTTTTTTTTTTTTTTTTTTTTTCCACTTACCCCAACAATTAAAAATTGAATTAAAAATAATAATTGGAATTTGCTAAGCACTAAAAACCCTTTCAAGTAAAATTGTTAACGTTGTTTGGTATATACATAAAATAAATACCAACAACAATGTTCATTGCGAACTGCCTACAACAAAAATTCAGCACGTTTGTGGAGAATATATGCAGAAGCATATACACACTAACGTTAATGTTGAAAATGAAAAAGGCAAAAGTGGGGAAAATCCAACAGCTTGCACAGAGTCTCAATGGCCGAGTGTGTTTATCCGTTGGGTCATTGCGGCTGAAGTTGGAATGGACTCGGGTTCAATCCCCGGTGCATCCACTTCCGAAAAGAGTGCTGATGATCGAAAATTATTTGTTATATAATATACGATATTGTGTACTAAAACGAATACTTATCGTCAGAGATAAGATTTTTATTATTTATTAAAAATGGTAATTTTCTTATTTTGGCTGTGGCAACACTGGTTGAAACACATTGCTGGAAACAAATGACGCAAAAATATTAATTAATTTTTTGTTTCTTAATTTTCTGCGTATCGTACATTGGTACGTAGATGCCTCGCCCCCAAAGGGAAGTTGCAAATTTTCTAAGAAAAAGTGCAATTTTTGGAAGTGAAACTGGTAACTTGTTTTTTCCAACAGATGTGTAGCAACAGATATTTATGCGACTGAGCGTAGCTCGAGAAAAATGTAGGACATAAAGAGAAATTGTTTTACAAATGTAAATTTGAACAATAATTATAATTCTTTATATGCATTTTGTTCTTATAAGTTTTATGAAAATTTTTATGACATGCACAAATTTACGTATTGTCATGTATAGATTGTGGTTTGACGCAGCATTGCCCAGCAAGTGTATGAAGATTAAAAGTGTATTCGTAAAAATTTAATGTAACCAAAATCGGCAGAAAGTAGTCATGTAACCAAACGCAAAAAATAATGACCAATTTTCTAGGAGAGTAACCAAAAACGGCAACCCTGATTGACGTCTCTTGAGTTTTGCACTTAGCTGTGGAATGTGAGTGTAGCAATTGTCAATGAAAGAACCGTTGGATTTTCATTGTCAAATTAGATATTCATGGCGAGTAAAAATCGGTAAATATAGTAATTTATTTGTAAAATAATTTGTTAATATATGCATGTATATGTATATTTAATTATATTAAAATTTCCTTTTCTTTTCAGGGCACAGGAGTAGAGGCATTCCATCGCTTGGGAGGAAGGGCATTGCAAAAGGGTAAGTAAAGTTCCATTGAATTTGGTGAATCTAATGGAAACTGATTTTGTTTTGTTGTTGTTCTTTTCTTTGCAGGTTAAGACCCCGGGGCTCCGGCAGCGCAACAAGTGGCTGTATATCATAACCTCAAAACGTTCGAGATTTTTCTTTTGTGCATACCATTGTTTTATGTACATACATATTTACATACATTAGGTCAGCCGGAAGGTGGGCATAGAAAACTTCCGGACGGGCACGTTTGCCACTTTTTCCAAGCACAATAAGGTGGAAAATAAGTGGATGAGTACCAGTCTTACGAGTATTTGGGTTAAATGCCAAAAAGAAAAAACCCCGGTATTTGGGCCAGTAAGCCAAGCACATACATATGCACGTACAGACCAAATATACGTATCGGTATACGTACCAAAAACACGGACAGGTTGCTACTGGTGTTAGTCTTCATACCGACTTGGTGGTTAAGTATTAGGGTGGCACTTTTGGCCCAAGGAGTATCGTTTTTTTTTTTTGCTTATTACAATCCTTTTATTTTGATGCGATTTGTTAACCATTTAATTATTTCACAGGTTGCCGAGTTGCGTACTGGACTCTGGAGAGCGGAAAAGCAGGGTTCGGAAATTCTCACTCACATTCATTCACGTCCGCGAGCGAGAATATTTCAAATTATTTTTTTCGTTCATTTATCACGAGTGAGAAATGCAAAAAAAAAAATTATGCTTCTCACTCGCGATAAGTGAACAAAAGAAAAAATTTCTATATTTTTCACTCACGAGCGAAAAATAACAAACCAAAATTTCTCACTCACACGTGATAAAACCGAACTAAGCCGACTTCGGCTTTTCACATATGAGAAAAGCAATGCGAGAAATACTGATCGCGAGCAGTATTTTAGCGTTCACGAAAAGAATTTCTCATGGACATTTTTCAGCTGCGTTGTATGAAAGGAAAGATGCAAGCAGATTTTTGCAGTTGCCTTAGCCAAGCATTTGTGCGTACATATGTATCCACATATTTATGTATGGTTGGATGTATGCATACAAGGGAATCGTTTCCATATGTACATATGTATGTATATACATACATATTATTTATGTATACGTATTCAATATTATCTCGGATTGCCTACGATCTTTAGTAGAAGGCGGGTAATTAAATTTTCCTTGTTTATTATAATTACATTTTTTTTTTTTTCATCATATTTGTTTTTATTGAAGCTTTCTTGCTTAGAAAATAACAATAATTTCGAAAATCTTACAAACTAATACAATAAATTATTTGTTGCCAATGCTACAAATAATAAAGTTGGCAAAGAGTCTTTTTACATATACACATATTGCATGTATCTTAACCTAGGAGTGCAATATTAACCTAGTTGTGTAATGGAGTTTTATCTTGGTCTACACCTTTTCCAGTTTAAGTTCAGAAAGTTACAATTGAAGTTCAGAAAATTACAATTGAAGTTCGGAATTTCCAATTGAAGTTCAGAAAGTTAGAATTGAAGTTCAGAAAATTACAATTGAAGTTCAGAATTTCCAATTGAAGTTCAGAAAGTTACAATTGAAGTTCAGAAAATTACAACTGAAGTTCAGAATTTCCAATTGAAGTTCAGAAAGTTACAACTGAAGTTCAGAATTTCCAATTGAAGTTCAGAAAGTTACAATTGAAGTTCAGAAAATTACAATTGAAGTTCAGAATTTCCAATTGAAGTTCAGAAAGTTACAATTGAAGTTCAGAAAATTACAATTGAAGTTCAGAAAATTCCAATTGAATTTCAGAAAATTACAATTGAATTTCAGAAAATTACAATTGAAGTTCAGAAAATTCCAATTGAAGTTCAGAAAATTACAATTGAAGTTCTGAAAAGTTACTCATATGCCCTATGTACATAGTGTCTCGGTTGCAGGAAAATTGTATGGATTTGTTTGAAGATTTAATAAAAATTTAAATTCTTGTGTCCCGCTGGCCGCTGTGGTGCAGTGGGTAGAGTGCTCGCCTGCTATGCCAGAGGTCTCGGGTTCAAACCACGGTCCGAGCAAAACACCAAAAAATTTTTCTAATTAGTAAAAATCCAATTATTGGGTTTTTTAAGAGCAGCGGTCACCTCTCGGCAGTGGGCGGCATACCCTCCGAGTGTATTTCTGCCATGAAAAAGCTTCTCACAAAAAATGCATTCGCCGTTCGGAGCCGGCATAAAACTGTAGGTCCACCCAATTAGTAGGAAAAACAAAAAAAGGAGCACACCTGGAATTGGGAGAGAAGCTCGGCCATAAAACTCGTCAGAGTTATAATAGCGCCATTGTATTATTATATTAAATTCTTGTGTCTTTAGCGCCCTTCGTTGTACATATGTAGATGCATTTTTCAAACTTTTCAATTGCATAATAGTGTTTTCAGACAAAGATGATTTGTATGTTCATTTCGCATCATAAAACGTGTAAAGACTACGGCATGGTATCTCTAAGGCAGCCGCGTTCTTACATACTTGTTATTTACATATGTATTTATTCCGAAATAATGCATTTTATGTAAATAATTAATTTATTTGCTTATATGTATGCAATTCCGAAAATATTTAGCTTCATTGTTCATGAAAAGTAATAACATCAGTTTCATTCCATGTGAATGCGCGAACATTATTTTCATATACGGTTTCGATTTACACCCATTGCTTGATGCACTTTCTTGCAACCAATGTAAAACTTTCTGCATATATATGTAGACGTTTGTTTCAAGCCCTATAAAACATATATGCGATTAATCGAATTAAAAATGCATCTACCCCGAAGGGCGTTAAAGATACGAGAATTTACATTTTTATTAAATCTTCCAACAAATCCATACAATTTTCCTACAATCGAGATACCAGGGCGTATGAGTAACTTTTCTGAACTTCAATTGTAATTTTCTGAACTTCAATTGTAACTTTCTGAACTTCAATTGTAATTTTCTGAACTTCAATTGTAATTTTCTGAACTTCAATTGTAACTTTCTGAACTTCAATTGTAATTTTCTGAACTTCAATTGTAATTTTCTGAAATTCAATTGTAATTTTCTGAACTTCAATTGTAACTTTCTGAACTTCAATTGGAAATTCTGAACTTCAATTGTCATTATCTGAACTTCAATTGGAATTTTCTGAACTTCAATTGTAATTTTCTGAACTTCAATTGTAACTTTCTGAATTTCAATTGGAAATTCTGAACTTCAATTGTAATTTTCTGAACTTCAATTGGAAATTCTGAAATTCAATTGTAATTTTCTGAACTTCAATTGTAACTTTCTGAACTTCAATTGGAAATTCTGAACTTCAATTGTAATTTTCTGAACTTCAATTGGAAATTCCGAACTTCAATTGTAATTTTCTGAACTTCAATTGTAACTTTCTGAACTTAAACTGGAAAAGGTGTAGGTCACTATTATTATTTATTTATTTTATTTTATTTTATTTTTTCTCAAAAGTGGATAAACAGTTTAAGTTTTCATTTACATTTATATGTACAGCCATAGCATGGTGATCGTAGAGGTGTTTGTCTTCGCGCGGGCTGGCGCGATGAACAACAGGGACTAGGTGCGTTCATCGCGATGGCCGTTGGTCGGACGCTTCGGCGACGTTTATTGTATTGTTCGGTATTTACGCTAGCCCGTGCGATGAACAATAGGGACTAGGTGCGTTCATCGCGGTGGCCGTTGGTCGGACGCTTCGGCGACGTTTATTGTATTTTACGTTATTTCCACCAGCCTGTACTATGAACGCCAGGGACTAGGTGCCGTTCATCGCGATGGCCATTGGTCGGTCGCTTCGGCGACGTTCATCATTATCTTTACTTTATGTTACTTTCGAGATATTGGTCTAACAGAATATGACCTTATGCACAATTGAGGTTTACATACTTTCTCTTTAACCGCCTAGGATAGTTCTGCTTTAGGAGACTTTTTGCTAATGAATTAGAATGGTTGGCTAATCTTTTTGCATAATTTGTTTGCATTTTCTCTATCTCTTCGGTCACCGTATTTATCTCTAGGTTATTATGTATAATTGAATTTTTTACATACCAAGGAGCTTTGCATATTGTTTTTAATATCTTGGACTGTAGCCTTTGAATTCTATCTACGCTAGATTTCGATGCTGAGCCCCATAGTTGTATTCCATACATCCAAATTGGTTTCAAAACCATATTAAATATTAATATCTTATTATCTAATCCCAGTCTGGAACTTGGACCAATTAACCATTGCAGATGGCTTATTTTGAACTTGGTTTGCATAATCTTTTTGTCAATGTGATTTTTCCAAGTCATTCTTCTATCTAATGTGACTCCAAGGTACGTAACGAAGTCTTTCTGAGTTATTATTTTTCCATTTATGGAGACTGGTGGGCATGTGTCTTTTTTTAGGCTAAAAGTTACTTGTACACATTTAGATTCGTTGACCTTAATTCTCCACGTAGTAAGCCATTCTCCTAAATTTTTATGTGTCTCTGCAATTGGATAGTAGCAGTTGTAGGATATGCGTGCACACTCAGTATAGCCGTATCATCTGCGAAGGTAGACGTGACAAGGCTCGCGTTGGTTGGCAGATCGCTTGTGTAGATTAAGTATAGTACAGGCCCTAGAACGCTACCTTGTGGAACTCCAGCAGAAATTGGATGGCTTTCGGTTGTAAAACTTTTGTGCCTTACTCGAAATTTTCTACCTGTTAAAAAGCTTTCTAGGAGCCCGCAGAGATTATAAGGAAGTGTTTGTTTTATTTTATACGAGAGCCCTTCTAGCCATTCTTTATCGAAAACTTGTGCCACATCTAGGAATAGGGCAGTGCAACATCGTTTGGTTTCAAAAGTTGACCTTATTTCTGAAACTATTCTATGCACTTGTTCTATCGTACCGTGCTGCTCTCTAAATCCGAATTGGTGACTTGGTATGGTTTCGTGCAGTTCTAAGATAGGCTGAATTTTTTTCAGCAACAATTTTTCGAATAGTTGGAAAAGATAGAGATTAAGCTTATCGGTCTGTAAGAGCTTACTATTGTCGGGTCTTTGCCTGGTTTTGGGATCATAATAATTTCAGATAGTTTCCATGGATTAGGAAAGTGACATAATCGGAGGATACTATTGAAGATGTATAGTAATTGCTTAATAGCTACTATGGGAAGAGCTTTTAACATTTCACCTGTTATTCTGTCATACCCTGGTGCTTTCTTATTCTCTATGTTTTTGGATATAGTTTTATTCAAGTCGTCTAGTTTAAATCCAAGTGGTATTGCTGGTAATTGTGGAGTATTTTCTTGGAGAACATTTTGGCCTTCATTTGGAGTAAATACATTTGAAAGATGGGTTGCAAAAGCTATTCCTTTTTCGTGGTCACTTCGGGCAAATTCACCATTTTGCATTCGTATTGGAGGATCCTGCTGAACCGGCCGTTTTAGATATTTCAGAGAGCGCCACAAGGAATAATCTGTACAGGATGTGGCCGTGAGGGACTTAATTCTATTTTGAAATTTTGTTTCCCTTTTCTCCTCTAGGAGCATTTGGAGCTCTTTCCTGCATTTTTTTAGCTCGTTTTTCAGAGTTTTTTGGAGATCGCAACCTTTGCCAGTCTCTCCTAAGTTGCCTTTTCTTGGAAACTAGCTCAATGATATCGTTTTCATTGAAAGAACTAAAGCTTTGCTGCTGGGTTGTGTTAGGACGTAATGGCGTTGAAACCTTTGCTGCCACTTGCAGTAAGTTTGTGAAGTCAATTATCGCATATTCCACTTCGGCGGGTGATTTAAGGCTCACATTTGGATTAATATGCGAACTTATAAATTTTCTGTACTTCAGCCAATTCGTAAATCTATTAGTTAGGCTTGGGTTCAGTTCGTTTAAAGTTGGAAGGGTTTTAATAGATATGACGCAAGGAGAGTGATCAGATGATAGGTCAAAAAGTGATTCTATCTGAAGTATATCCCGATCGAGGCCGCGAGTTACGCCAAAATCTATGAGGTCGGGAGTTTTACTCCTATCAGTGGGCCAATATGTTGGCTGCCCTGTTGATATAATATCAAGACCATTGCTTTGGATTGCTTTGAACAGGTTTCTTCACTTTGGTGTTATTAACCTAGATCCCCAAAAAGTATGTTTAGCATTGTAATCTCCTGCTGCCAAATATCTCGTGCCTAACTTGGAAAAGAATTCAGTAAATTGTACTCTGTTATATTAAAACGGGGAGGACAGTATATTGCAGATACAGTTAGTCCGCCGGAGCTATCATCTACGTGCACTGATGTTAAGTGTATATAATCTTTGCAATATTCTTCTAGTACGTGGTGCTTAATCCTCTTTCTTATAAGTATCCCGGTTCCGCCTCTAGCTTTTCCTTCGGGGTGTTTAGTATTATAGAACACATAACCATCCATGCTAAAATTATAAAACAAAGTCAGATGGACACTAACATTATGTCAATTTGGTGATTTTCTAGGAAAACATGGAGTTCATTGCGATGTTGGCCTATGCCGTTAGCATTCCAGAAACCTATATTGAAACAGTTCATGGTTTTGACAAAATTGTTTGAAGTAGGAGATTTTGATTCCTAATCAATTCTTGCATCATGTTTTGCATTGACTTCATATGGTCCTGCATCATATGAACAAAGCTATTTAGAGTGATGTTGGTGGAGTGGAATCGTCTTGGATTTCAGTCTGCTGTGTGCCTCTTAAGACTTGAGCGTATGAGTACGTTCCCAGATTTCTTTGCGGAGCTGTATTAATAGTTGTTTTTGGCACATTTTGAGGTTGTGGGCAGGGAAATTTTTAGGTTTTTTGCTACCTTTCTCTTTTAATGAGATGTATACTGGGCAACCCCTATAATTAGCAGTGTGATTTTCACCGCAGTTACTGCACTTCTTATTTTCTGGGTTTGCTTTAGGTTTCTCGCACTCCTTGGAACTGTGCAAATTTCCGCAAATTACGCATACGCTAGGTAATGTGCAATATCGTTTTGTATGCCCGAACTCCTGACAATTATGGGATTGTACGGGGCCCACACGTTTATGCGGTTCTTCCACAGAGATTCTTCGGTGTAGAAGATAACGTAATTTATAAATGGGATGTACTTCTCCCTTCTTTAAAAGCTGGAAATCTGGCTCGATTTCAACCCTGAACATCGGTTGCGGTATGTTGGCTTTATTTTTGATATTGTAAACATATCTGACTTTAAAGCCTTCCTCGTTTAATGCAGTCTCTATTTCTGCCGGGCTTACGGAATTTTCTATTCCTTTAAGTACAACTGACAAACCACGGCTACTTTTTAGCTGATAGGTATAGAAGTTTTTCTTCCTGTTTTCAAAGTCTTTAGTTATTTTGCGGAAATAATCCTCACTATAAGTTTGGATTTTAACTTCCTGTATATTGCCTTTTTTATAGGTACGACATGGAAGTTTTTAGGACCTACTAGCTCAACCAGTTTGCTTACTAATGTATTAGAGCTTTGTTCTCGCAGGTAAATTGGTGGGGGCTTGGGACTTTTTTGTGGTTTTTCGACTGGAATATTTTGAGATTCAGCGAGCACACTGAATCTGTTGTCGCCCAATGTTATTTTCGGTGCCTCTTTTGTTGCCTCTGCTGGCAGGTCACCTTTTCTGGCGTTCGCTTTCTTTTTATAAGGATATAGCAATCCAAGCCAGTTTGCACTTGTTTCTTGGCGTTTTTATCTGCCATTTTGATGGTGTCGCCAGCTTTATTTTGAGCTCCAGCTAAGGAAGTACTTGCTAGAGGCTGTGAGTAAGTTTTTGGCACAGACGGAGAACAAGACCGTGCCTTTTGTTCAGTAGCCGGATTTTCGTTCCCGGTTTTTGGCGCTTTTTCAATTTTATCGGGCGATTCTATCGTGAAATAGGCATTTCGCCTGTTATCAAAGAGAGACTGTAAGCTCTCGCATTACATTATTGAGTCTTTTTTTTATAATTTTTGTTTTTTTTTTGCAAATACATACATACATATCGTCGGTCTCCTGCCAGAAATTCGAATGTGAAAAATTTTTTAAGTACGATGTCTGATCTTTATCGGGTATATATTGATGTAATAACAATTAATATTTGTATAAATTCCTGTGTAAACATACATACATAATATGTACTTGTATGTACATAAGCATATATACAAATATTAATTGTTATTATATCAATATATACCCGATAAAGAGCAGACATCGCTCTTAAAAAAATTTCACATTCGTGTTTCTGGCAGGAGGCCGACGATATGTATGTGACGAGTTCTTAATAGCCATTTTTATAGCAAATGTAGGTGGATGCTAGCTCCTTTTTTATACCTATTTAGCAAGGTTTTTGAACGTGGAATGTTATAAATATGTACATACCTAAATATGCATGTATGTATATACATAAGTATATATGTATGTATGTAGGTTTTATTAATATTTACTTTATTTAAATATTATAACTTACAATATAAATTAAATAATAAGCGAATTTGGTTAACTCAACACGTGTCGCCGAAAGTATGAAAAACGAATGAATGAAAGAAAGAAGAATGAGATTTTATTAAGTTATGTATCTGTCGGTAAACACGGTTGCCGTTGTGGTATTCTTGGATTGAATGTACGGGTTGCCGTTGTGGTATTCTTGGATTGAATGCACGGGTTGCCACAGTGCTCCCCTTGGAGTAAGTGCGTCGATTTTTTATTGCTCACCGGCATGGTATACCGGTTTTATACGATCTATCGAAGCTTTTGTTTCTCTACCATTTACGTCGATGGTGTAGTACTTGGGCGTTCGTTTCAGAACCCTGTGTGGACCCGAATATGGAGGTGACAGTGAAGGTCTAATTAGGTCATCCCTGAGAAAAACTTGTTCAGAGCTCTCCAATTGTGGATGAACGAAATTTTTTTTAGTTGAGTGCCATGCCGTCTCGGTGGGTCGTAGCTCTCGCATAGCTTGTCGAAGTTGCTCCACAACTTCTGACTCGGTTCGTTGGTCGTTATTGACAAAAAACTCGGACGGTAATCTCAGGGTGGTGCCATACACTAACTCCGATGGCGCACACTTGAGGTCTTCTTTGAACGTAGAACGCAGCCCCAAAAGTATTAACGGCAAGTACGTTGTCCATTTCTGTGTGTTGTGGCATAAAATGGATGTTTTCAACGTCCGATGCCAGCGCTCTATAATACCGTTCGTCTGCGGGTGATACGGTGTGGTACGTAAATGTTTGATGCCAAGCGCTTTCATGAGTTCTTGAAAAATAGAACCCACAAATTGCCTCCCTAAGTCGGATGTAATGTCGATCGGAACACCGAATCGGGAGATCCAGCCGTTAATGAGAGCATGTGCCACGTTTGCCGCTGTCGAGTCGGGCATTGGAATGGCTTCTGGCCAACGAGTAAAGCGGTCGATAATAGTTAAGCAATATCGACATCCATCTGCTAGCGGAAACGGACCAACCACGTCGATGTTAATATGGCCAAACTAGGGCTGGGTAAGTCGACTTCGACTTTAGTCGATTATCGACTTTTTGCTAAAAAAAATCGACTTCTACAATCGATTGTTGTGTGTGAAAGTCAGTCGGAAATCGACTAATTGGCTCGACTAATCGACTAGTATATATATTGGCGGTATAATTTTGTCAGAACTAATATATAAAAAAAGCTGCTCACAAAAAAGCATACCAATTCCAGCAAGCAAACCAAAAAAAAACAAGCATTCGCCCTTCGGAGCCGACACTTAATTAATTAATTTGTAGGAACGTTATTAATTATGAAAGAGGATGTCTCTCAGACCAACTTTGCCGAACAGAGTACTAGTCCAGAGGGTCTGAGTTTTATTTTAGAATGGGGTTAAAGTTTTATGGTTTTATCTGGAGCAATTACTTTATCGAAAATATGTTATAAAAAATTACCTGAAATGAAGTTTTTGAGCTCGGACTTTTGCTACAGAATTCAATAAGGAATTTCTTTGCGGTAGACATTAACATGGTGGGAGGATCATAAAACTGAAAGCCCCACCCTCCGGAGGCCTATGGTTCCGAAGATAATTGCCGTTAAAGTTCCGAGGCTCAGATTGGATATAATGAACCAAGTTCACTTCAATTTCCAAACTAGTGGGAATTTCACCTAAATTTAACACTTTCAACTATTATTAAATTATAATATTTAAGTTCTCCAGAAAGAGATTTTTGCCGACTGAGGGTTACTTTATTAAAGCGCGGCCGAAGGCCTCCAACGCAAATAGATCTTCTGCACACATATATACACATGTTCGTCTGTTTGTACATACGTGAAAATTTTAAGAAAAAAAGTCGAAAAGTCGACTTAAATCGATTATCATAGCCGACTAATCGACTTCGATAATCGAAATGATAAAAGTCGAGTCGTATGTCTAAAATCGACTTTTCGCCGAGACGACCCAGCCCTAGGCCAAACGTTGCGAAGGTAGATCTCTTCGTACGAGCGGCGTAGATGCGTGACGTCCTATTTTGTTGCGTTGACAACGTAAACAGGCTCGTGCGAATTGGATGCTATCTCGACGAATACCTGGCCATACGAAACGGTCACACATGAGCGAAGCTGTGCCTCTAGAGCCGGGATGTGATAAACCATGAGTGGTCCGCGAAGAATTTGTTGGCGAAATTTTTTAATTCAATTTTTAATTGTTGGGGTAAGTGGAAAAAAATTCAACAACTATTTACAGCGAAGGTTGAGTGTATAGCTATTTCACGAAAAACCATTTTCGATCATCAGCACTCTTTTCGGAAGTGGATGCACCGGGGATTGAACCCGAGTCCATTCCAACTTCAGCCGCAATGACCCAACGGATAAACACACTCGGCCATTGAGACTCTGTGCAAGCTGTTGGATTTTCCCCACTTTTGCCTTTTTCATTTTCAACATTAACGTTAGTGTGTATATGCTTTTGCATATATTCTCCACAAACGTGCTGAATTTTTCTTGTAGGCAGTTCGCAATGAACATTGTTGTTGGTATTTATTTTATGTATATACCAAACAACGTTAACAATTTTACTTGGGAGAGTTTTTAGTGCTTAGCACGAAATTTTTATTTTTAATTCAATTTTTAATTGTTGGGGTAAGTGGAATAAAATTCAACAACTATTTACAGCGAAGGTTGAGTGTATAGCTATTTCACGAAAAACCATTTTCGATCATCAGCACTCTTTTCGGAAGTGGATGCACCGGGGATTGAACCCGAGTCCATTCCAACTTCAGCCGCAATGACCCAACGGATAAACACACTCGGCCATTGAGACTCTGTGCAAGCTGTTGGATTTTCCCCACTTTTGCCTTTTTCATTTTCAACATTAACGTTAGTGTGTATATGCTTTTGCATATATTCTCCACAAACGTGCTGAATTTTTGTTGTAGGCAGTTCGCAATGAACATTGTTGTTGGTATTTATTTTATGTATATACCAAACAACGTTAACAATTTTACTTGAGAGAGTTTTTAGTGCTTAGCACGAAATTTTTATTTTTAGTTCAATTTTTAATTGTTGGGGTAAGTGGAAAAAAATTCAACAACTATTTACAGCGAAGGTTGAGTGTATAGCTATTTCACGAAAAACCATTTTCGATCATCAGCACTCTTTTCGGAAGTGGATGCACCGGGGATTGAACCCGAGTCCATTCCAACTTCAGCCGCAATGACCCAACGGATAAACACACTCGGCCATTGAGACTCTGTGCAAGCTGTTGGATTTTCCCCACTTTTGCCTTTTTCATTTTCAACATTAACGTTAGTGTGTATATGCTTTTGCATATATTCTCCACAAACGTGCTGAATTTTTGTTGTAGGCAGTTCGCAATGAACATTGTTGTTGGTATTTATTTTATGTATATACCAAACAACGTTAACGATTTTACTTGAGAGAGTTTTTAGTGCTTAGCACGAAATTTTTATTTTTAATTCAATTTTTAATTGTTGGGGTAAGTGGAAAAAAATTCAACAACTATTTACAGCGAAGGTTGAGTGTATAGCTATTTCACGAAAAACCATTTTCGATCATCAGCACTCTTTTCGGAAGTGGATGCACCGGGGATTGAACCCGAGTCCATTCCAACTTCAGCCGCAATGACCCAACGGATAAACACACTCGGCCATTGAGACTCTGTGCAAGCTGTTGGATTTTCCCCACTTTTGCCTTTTTCATTTTCAACATTAACGTTAGTGTGTATATGCTTTTGCATATATTCTCCACAAACGTGCTGAATTTTTGTTGTAGGCAGTTCGCAATGAACATTGTTGTTGGTATTTATTTTATGTATATACCAAACAACGTTAACAATTTTACTTGAGAGAGTTTTTAGTGCTTAGCACGAAATTTTTATTTTTAATTCAATTTTTAATTGTTGGGGTAAGTGGAAAAAAATTCAACAACTATTTACAGCGAAGGTTGAGTGCATAGCTATTTCACGAAAAACCATTTTCGATCATCAGCACTCTTTTCGGAAGTGGATGCACCGGGGATTGAACCCGAGTCCATTCCAACTTCAGCCGCAATGACCCAACGGATAAACACACTCGACCATTGAGACTCTGTGCAAGCTGTTGGATTTTCCCCACTTTTGCCTTTTTCATTTTCAACATTAACGTTAGTGTGTATATGCTTTTGCATATATTCTCCACAAACGTGCTGAATTTTTGTTGTAGGCAGTTCGCAATGAACATTGTTGTTGGTATTTATTTTATTTATATACCAAACAACGTTAACAATTTTACTTGAGAGAGTTTTTAGTGCTTAGCACGAAATTTTTATTTTTAATTCAATTTTTAATTGTTGGGGTAAGTGGAAAAAAATTCAACAACTATTTACAGCGAAGGTTGAGTGTATAGCTATTTCACGAAAAACCATTTTCGATCATCAGCACTCTTTTCGGAAGTGGATGCACCGGGGATTGAACCCGAGTCCATTCCAACTTCAGCCGCAATGACCCAACGGATAAACACACTCGGCCATTGAGACTCTGTGCAAGCTGTTGGATTTTCCCCACTTTTGCCTTTTTCATTTTCAACATTAACGTTAGTGTGTATATGCTTTTGCATATATTCTCCACAAACGTGCTGAATTTTTGTTGTAGGCAGTTCGCAATGAACATTGTTGTTGGTATTTATTTTATGTATATACCAAACAACGTTAACAATTTTACTTGAGAGAGTTTTTAGTGCTTAGCACGAAATTTTTATTTTTAATTCAATTTTTAATTGTTGGGGTAAGTGGAAAAAAATTCAACAACTATTTACAGCGAAGGTTGAGTGTATAGCTATTTCACGAAAAACCATTTTCGATCATCAGCACTCTTTTCGGAAGTGGATGCACCGGGGATTGAACCCGAGTCCATTCCAACTTCAGCCGCAATGACCCAACGGATAAACACACTCGGCCATTGAGACTCTGTGCAAGCTGTTGGATTTTCCCCACTTTTGCCTTTTTCATTTTCAACATTAACGTTAGTGTGTATATGCTTTTGCATATATTCTCCACAAACGTGCTGAATTTTTGTTGTAGGCAGTTCGCAATGAACATTGTTGTTGGTATTTATTTTATGTATATACCAAACAACGTTAACAATTTTACTTGAGAGAGTTTTTAGTGCTTAGCACGAAATTTTTATTTTTAATTCAATTTTTAATTGTTGGGGTAAGTGGAAAAAAATTCAACAACTATTTACAGCGAAGGTTGAGTGTATAGCTATTTCACGAAAACCCATTTTCGATCATCAGCACTCTTTTCGGAAGTGGATGCACCGGGGATTGAACCCGAGTCCATTCCAACTTCAGCCGCAATGACCCAACGGATAAACACACTCGGCCATTGAGACTCTGTGCAAGCTGTTGGATTTTCCCCACTTTTGCCTTTTTCATTTTCAACATTAACGTTAGTGTGTATATGCTTTTGCATATATTCTCCACAAACGTGCTGAATTTTTGTTGTAGGCAGTTCGCAATGAACATTGTTGTTGGTATTTATTTTATGTATATACCAAACAACGTTAACAATTTTACTTGAGAGAGTTTTTAGTGCTTAGCACGAAATTTTTATTTTTAATTCAATTTTTAATTGTTGGGGTAAGTGGAAAAAAATTCAACAACTATTTACAGCGAAGGTTGAGTGCATAGCTATTTCACGAAAAACCATTTTCGATCATCAGCACTCTTTTCGGAAGTGGATGCACCGGGGATTGAACCCGAGTCCATTCCAACTTCAGCCGCAATGACCCAACGGATAAACACACTCGACCATTGAGACTCTGTGCAAGCTGTTGGATTTTCCCCACTTTTGCCTTTTTCATTTTCAACATTAACGTTAGTGTGTATATGCTTTTGCATATATTCTCCACAAACGTGCTGAATTTTTGTTGTAGGCAGTTCGCAATGAACATTGTTGTTGGTATTTATTTTATTTATATACCAAACAACGTTAACAATTTTACTTGAGAGAGTTTTTAGTGCTTAGCACGAAATTTTTATTTTTAATTCAATTTTTAATTGTTGGGGTAAGTGGAAAAAAATTCAACAACTATTTACAGCGAAGGTTGAGTGTATAGCTATTTCACGAAAAACCATTTTCGATCATCAGCACTCTTTTCGGAAGTGGATGCACCGGGGATTGAACCCGAGTCCATTCCAACTTCAGCCGCAATGACCCAACGGATAAACACACTCGGCCATTGAGACTCTGTGCAAGCTGTTGGATTTTCCCCACTTTTGCCTTTTTCATTTTCAACATTAACGTTAGTGTGTATATGCTTTTGCATATATTCTCCACAAACGTGCTGAATTTTTGTTGTAGGCAGTTCGCAATGAACATTGTTGTTGGTATTTATTTTATGTATATACCAAACAACGTTAACAATTTTACTTGAGAGAGTTTTTAGTGCTTAGCACGAAATTTTTATTTTTAATTCAATTTTTAATTGTTGGGGTAAGTGGAAAAAAATTCAACAACTATTTACAGCGAAGGTTGAGTGTATAGCTATTTCACGAAAAACCATTTTCGATCATCAGCACTCTTTTCGGAAGTGGATGCACCGGGGATTGAACCCGAGTCCATTCCAACTTCAGCCGCAATGACCCAACGGATAAACACACTCGGCCATTGAGACTCTTATCAAGCTGTTGGATTTTCTCCACTTTTGCCTTTTTCATTTTCAACATTAACGTTATTGTGTATATGCTTTTGCATATATTCTCCACAAACGTGCTGAATTTTTGTTGTAGGCAGTTCGCAATGAACATTGTTGTTGGTATTTATTTTATGTATATACCAAACAACGTTAACAATTTTACTTGAGAGAGTTTTTAGTGCTTAGCACGAAATTTTTATTTTTAATTCAATTTTTAATTGTTGGGGTAAGTGGAAAAAAATTCAACAACTATTTACAGCGAAGGTTGAGTGTATAGCTATTTCACGAAAAACCATTTTCGATCATCAGCACTCTTTTCGGAAGTGGATGCACCGGGGATTGAACCCGAGTCCATTCCAACTTCAGCCGCAATGACCCAACGGATAAACACACTCGGCCATTGAGACTCTGTGCAAGCTGTTGGATTTTCCCCACTTTTGCCTTTTTCATTTTCAACATTAACGTTAGTGTGTATATGCTTTTGCATATATTCTCCACAAACGTGCTGAATTTTTGTTGTAGGCAGTTCGCAATGAACATTGTTGTTGGTATTTATTTTATGTATATACCAAACAACGTTAACAATTTTACTTGAGAGAGTTTTTAGTGCTTAGCACGAAATTTTTATTTTTAATTCAATTTTTAATTGTTGGGGTAAGTGGAAAAAAATTCAACAACTATTTACAGCGAAGGTTTAGTGTATAGCTATTTCACGAAAAACCATTTTCGATCATCAGCACTCTTTTCGGAAGTGGATGCACCGGGGATTGAACCCGAGTCCATTCCAACTTCAGCCGCAATGACCCAACGGATAAACACACTCGGCCATTGAGACTCTGTGCAAGCTGTTGGAAAAATTTCGTGCTAAGCACTAAAAACTCTCTCAAGTAAAATTGTTAACGTTGTTTGGTATATACATAAAATAAATACCAACAACAATGTTCATTGCGAACTGCCTACAACAAAAATTCAGCACGTTTGTGGAGAATATATGCAAAAGCATATACACACTAACGTTAATGTTGAAAATGAAAAAGGCAAAAGTGGGGAAAATCCAACAGCTTGCACAGAGTCTCAATGGCCGAGTGTGTTTATCCGTTGGGTCATTGCGGCTGAAGTTGGAATGGACTCGGGTTCAATCCCCGGTGCATCCACTTCCGAAAAGAGTGCTGATGATCGAAAATGGTTTTTCGTGAAATAGCTATACACTCAACCTTCGCTGTAAATAGTTGTTGAATTTTTTTCCACTTACCCCAACAATTAAAAATTGAATTAAAAATAAAAATTTCGTGCTAAGCACTAAAAACTCTCTCAAGTAAAATTGTTAACGTTGTTTGGTATATTCATAAAATAAATACCAACAACAATGTTCATTGCGAACTGCCTACAACAAAAATTCAGCAAGTTTGTGGAGAATATATGCAAAAGCATATACACACTAACGTTAATGTTGAAAATGAAAAAGGCAAAAGTGGGGAAAATCCAACAGCTTGCACAGAGTCTCAATGGCCGAGTGTGTTTATCCGTTGGGTCATTGCGGCTGAAGTTGGAATGGACTCGGGTTCAATCCCCGGTGCATCCACTTCCGAAAAGAGTGCTGATGATCGAAAATGGTTTTTCGTGAAATAGCTATACACTCAACCTTCGCTGTAAATAGTTGTTGAATTTTTTTCCACTTACCCCAACAATTAAAAATTGAATTAAAAATAAAAATTTCGTGCTAAGCACTAAAAACTCTCTCAAGTAAAATTGTTAACGTTGTTTGGTATATACATAAAATAAATACCAACAACAATGTTCATTGCGAACTGCCTACAACAAAAATTCAGCACGTTTGTGGAGAATATATGCAAAAGCATATACACACTAACGTTAATGTTGAAAATGAAAAAGGCAAAAGTGGGGAAAATCCAACAGCTTGCACAGAGTCTCAATGGCCGAGTGTGTTTATCCGTTGGGTCATTGCGGCTGAAGTTGGAATGGACTCGGGTTCAATCCCCGGTGCATCCACTTCCGAAAAGAGTGCTGATGATCGAAAATGGTTTTTCGTGAAATAGCTATACACTCAACCTTCGCTGTAAATAGTTGTTGAATTTTTTTCCACTTACCCCAACAATTAAAAATTGAATTAAAAATAAAAATTTCGTGCTAAGCACTAAAAACTCTCTCAAGTAAAATTGTTAACGTTGTTTGGTATATACATAAAATAAATACCAACAACAATGTTCATTGCGAACTGCCTACAACAAAAATTCAGCACGTTTGTGGAGAATATATGCAAAAGCATATACACACTAACGTTAATGTTGAAAATGAAAAAGGCAAAAGTGGGGAAAATCCAACAGCTTGCACAGAGTCTCAATGGCCGAGTGTGTTTATCCGTTGGGTCATTGCGGCTGAAGTTGGAATGGACTCGGGTTCAATCCCCGGTGCATCCACTTCCGAAAAGAGTGCTGATGATCGAAAATGGTTTTTCGTGAAATAGCTATACACTCAACCTTCGCTGTAAATAGTTGTTGAATTTTTTTCCACTTACCCCAACAATTAAAAATTGAATTAAAAATAAAAATTTCGTGCTAAGCACTAAAAACTCTCTCAAGTAAAATTGTTAACGTTGTTTGGTATATACATAAAATAAATACCAACAACAATGTTCATTGCGAACTGCCTACAACAAAAATTCAGCACGTTTGTGGAGAATATATGCAAAAGCATATACACACTAACGTTAATGTTGAAAATGAAAAAGGCAAAAGTGGGGAAAATCCAACAGCTTGCACAGAGTCTCAATGGCCGAGTGTGTTTATCCGTTGGGTCATTGCGGCTGAAGTTGGAATGGGCTCGGGTTCAATCCCCGGTGCATCCACTTCCGAAAAGAGTGCTGATGATCGAAAATGGTTTTTCGTGAAATAGCTATACACTCAACCTTCGCTGTAAATAGTTGTTGAATTTTTTTCCACTTACCCCAACAATTAGAAATTTTTTTGTTATGAAAGGCCGCACGCGATCAGTCGAAACATCACAGTAAATTGAGTGCTTGCTGAAAGGGAGAGCAAAACGTTTGAGAATTAACGAACTTGTATTACCTTCCTCCAGAAATGATTTGAGCTCTTCATCTATGCCTTGATCTTGAGCTAGGTCGTCGTAGTTGATCGGCTGGTCGTCGATTTGGTGGATTTGAACTTCGTCCTGCATGTTGTTGTCGGTTTTACTCACTTCATCATCGGCGCTGTTTCGCTGAATGCGAGAGAGTAAATCGGCGACTATGTTGTATTGACCTTCGACAAATCGTATATCCGTTGTGATTTTACCGACGAAATCTAATTGGCGGGCCTGTCGATCTGAGGCCTTATCATGCCTTTGCTTGAAGGCAAAGGTTAAAGGCTTGTGGTCTGTATAGATGTGACAGCGCCTGCCTTCGATGAGATAACGAAAGTATCGTACCGCTGAGTACATAGCGGTCAACTCCCTATCATAGGTGCTATAGCGGGATTCGGCTCCGGAAAATTTACGTGAGAAAAACCCTAGTGGTTCAACCTTGTTATCGATTACCAGGTTTAATACAGCACCCGCAGCGAAATGTGAAGCGTCAACCCATAATGAGAGCTCGGCGTTCGGGGAAGGATGCGCAAGCAAAGCACAGTTTGCTATTCGGCTCTTACATTCTTCGAAGCAGTGTATGGTTTCTGCTGTCCATTTCAAATTAGTGTTATCATTGCGAAGATTTCCAGGGACCATTTTGAATAGTGGGTCTTGGATCTCTATAGCATTTTTCAAAAATCGGCGATAGAAATTCAACATCGCCAAGAAACGCTTCAGCTCCTTTGCGACAACCGGAAGTGGGTATTCCATCAATGCTTTAACTCGATCTGGTAAAGGAAGTATACCATGACTGGTGATGCGATGACCAAGAAAGTTGAGCTCATTTGCGCCAAACTGTGACTTGGCAACATTAATTGTAAGACAGTTTTCTTTTAAGCGCTGAAAAACTATCTTCAAGTGCAACTCATGCTCTTCGGGTGTCGCTGAAGCGATGCAAACGTCGTCAAGATAAGCGAACACAAATTCTAGACCTCTGAAGACTTCATGAATTAACCTTTGAAAGGTCTGCGCAGCATTGCGCAACCCGAAGGTCATGTGGGTGAACTCGTAGAGCCCGAATGGCGTAGTAATCGCCGTTTTGGCTACGTCATCCGGGTGAATAGGCACCTGATGAAATGCCTTCTGGAGGTCAATCTTGGAGAAGATGGTTTTTCCATGCAGTATAGCAGCGAAATCTTGTAAATAAGGAAGCGGGTAGCGATCAGGCACTGTAGTAGCGTTCAACGCACGATAGTCGCCACATGGTCTCCAAGAACCGTCCGCTTTCCGCACCATGTGCAATGGACTCGCCCAATTGCTGCACGAAGGTCGGCAAATACCCAACTTCATTAAAGCCTCAAATTCTGAGCGAGCGGCTTTAAGCTTATCTGGCGATAAACGGCGTGGCCGTGCAAAGACTGGTTGACCCGTTGTTTCAATACGATGCATTATAGCTGATTTGGTTTTTGCCCCAGGTGCGGGACTACGTGTTATCTCAAGAAATTGTTTTAATATGTTTGCAAATCGTTCGTTGGTATTAAGCGTTTTGACACGGGCGATGTTCACACTCTGTATTGCGCACACAGCGTTTAATTCAGTTAGACCGTCGTGTAATAATTTACGTTTTATGTCGACTACGAGACTGAAATTCGCTAAAAAATCAGCGCCTATTATAGCGTGACTTACATCCGCAATTAAAAAGTTCCAAATGAATTCGCGACGTAAACCTAGATTAAGTTTCAGAAGAACTTGGCCATAAACGTTTATGGCAGTTCCGTTGGCGGCGAACAATTTTGTTGATGTAGGCGTAGCTCGAGCTGAGTGTGTGTGTTTTGGGATTATAGATACGTCCGCGCCCGTATCTATTAAAAATTGAATTTGGCTAGTTGAATCACGGATGCACAATCGTGATGTTTTTTCTTTCCCGGATTGTTCGCCAATATCCGATGTCTCAGCTGAGCTGGCCTATTGTGACGTTTCATTAGTTGAGGTTAGTTTCTTAGCAAAAGCACATGGCTTACGACAACTTTTTGCTTTGTCTTTGTAGGTGGCGTGATACCAGCATACATCGTGTGTGTTGTTGTGAGAGCGAGATCGTGATTGAGAGCGCGAACGGGAACGCGGGCGTGATTTGCGATTATCCCGAAGTTGGTGGACCTCTCGGGAAAGTGCTGCTATTTCCTTTTTGATTTGTTGAAAATCCCCTAATGCCGACGAAACTTCAGCTACTTCAGCTGTTGGTGCACTCAAAGACTCCACAATTGAATTTGCGATTTTCAATCTCTGTGCAATTTGCACATCCGCTGCTATGATTGCGCCACGTGCATGTGGAGGTAGTCGGCCAATCCAAAGGTTGAGCAATACGCCATTACTCAATGATGTGCCAGCTACGCGCTTCATCTCATTGTAGAGTTCACTTGGCTTTTTGTTTGCGAGCGGCATCTCCGATAGCACCCTCTGTAGGCGGCGCTGTTCGCTATCTGCGAAAAGTTCGATTACCTTCTGTTTAATATAAGCGTACTTTCCCGTATGGGGTGCTGCGTCGATTGCTGGCCGTAACTCCAAAAGACGGTGTGGAGGCACACTTGCCAAAACGATATTGTATTTTCGGGTGTCTCCAACTACTATTGACGCTTCAAACCAGAATTCGAGTGAATAAAAATATGCCTCAATATTGCTCTCGGACAACGTAGGCAGAGGCAGCCTTGGCAGCGAAAGTGCATGAATGTTTTGCACATTCCTGGAGTCCGGTGTTTGTGGAGAGGCGTTGTTTTGATTATTGTCTACCATCGTCGCGGGTCACCAATTGTAGGTTTTATTAATATTTACTTTATTTAAATATTATAACTTACAATATAATATTATTTTGGTTAACTCAACACGTGTCTCCGAAAGTATGAAAAACGAATGAATGAAAGAAAGAAGAATGAGATTTTATTAAGTTATGTATCTGTCGGTAAACACGGTTGCCGTTGTGGTATTCTTGGATTGAATGTACGGGTTGCCGTTGTGGTATTCTTGGATTGAATGCACGGGTTGCCACATGTACATATGTATGTATGTATGTACATAAGTATAGTGATATTTTAAAAAATGTTCAGGAGAGCAAATTTTGTGTTTAAATAGCAATAACTTGTTAACTGTCACAATTTTTCAGTTATAACGATTACGAATAATTAATTGGAGTATGTAGAATCCAAATGTGCTAAAATTATATTGATGGCTTCAGTACCTATACTATTTTTTTAGTGATTAAAATTTGTTGGGCACTTAGCCGATTTGGCGCTAACTTTTTTAATTTCAAATATTTTTGTTAGAGCTCTTCTATGAAAAATGTATTCAATTTATTTCTGTTAGTACATATTTTATTGTTCATTTAGAACACTAACATAGTTATTAAATTCAAATAGTACATTTTTATGGGTTATTTACCATGCTAACATAGTTAAACTAAAAAAAATCAATTTCGATCATTTGAAAAATTATTACTTGTCGGTAGATTGGCGAAAAAGTTTTCATAAATTGCAGGAATTACACTCATATACTGAATTGCTTAAAAAAAAATTAGTTAAATAATAGCTACATACGTTAAATATTCATCGTGACGTAACTTCTTTTTTTTTTATCAATTTAGTAAAACCGTTTCAAGGTAACATTGTCATGAATTTTGAAGCACTTTCATTTGGCAAAACAAAGAGGATAATTCATGGACATACAAATAAGTTAGCTGACCCAACTATGTGAAAACGACTTCAGAGCTCAAAAGGACATTAGAAGGAAGTGTAGAGCTTCAAAATACGAAACTAATGACGTATCAATTTTAAAAATGGGATGTTAAATAAACAATTTCGGCGGTATTTCGCGGGATAAAAAATTTTTTTTTTGTGTCCCTTAACCCTTTCAATATAACTTTCAAATTTAGGGGCGGACTTTTACAACTTATTTTTTCGACCCTATCTAATATACATACATACATAGGTACATATAAATATATAGATATAGGGCCGTAGTCATAGTCGATTTAAAACAGTGTTTTACAACACTTAGAATGATGCTAACATAAACGTCATTTTATCTCTGTCATAGTCGACTTAAAATCAGTTTTATCACTAAAACAGCGTTCTAACTTTAAAATGAGGTGAATGTCATTTTAAAATCTTAAAATATTGTTCTAAGTTGTGAATTCGTCGTGAAAAACTGTGAAAATAGAAATACGTAGTGTACTGAATTCAATAAAAGTAAAACAAAAACGTATAAACAAGACATTTTAATAAATATGTTTAGAAATAGCAGAATATTTCAAGATTTTTCCATAATAGACGATGCTATCCCGGAACGTAGAGCAAAGGTATATAGAAGCCGGTGTTATCCGTTCCAAATGGAGGAGGAGGAATTCTATTCGCGATATTGCTTTGATAAGGCCACAGTAGAATATCTAATAGATATTTTAGATATTGAAGAGCCTGTCAGTAATAGGGGACTTCCAATCTCACCCGCCTTGCAAGTTCTGACTACATTAAGATTTTTAGGTCGAAATGTTCATCAGAGCGATATAGGTGAGTTCAAATAATTACGCATGGCAAATAATTTAATAGTACCAATAAATTTTGGTTATTATAGGTGACCTCCATGGTATGTCACAGTGCACTGTTGGGAGAATTATAAAAAACATATGCAAGAAGATTGCCCTCCTGCTGCCCCACTTCGTTGTCTTTCCCCTTAACGATGAATTGATTAACATATCCAGATTTCCTGCAGTTATAGGAGCAATAGATTGTACGCACGTCCGAATTAAATGCCCTAAGAAGAGTGTTGGAGTAGTTAGGGCGGGACATTATCTCAATCGAAAAGGATATTATTCTCTTAATGTACAGGTTAAGCATTTTCTTGTGCTATGCATTGTAATATAATCAATCTTATAAGATAAAATGCTTTTATATACAGATCGTTTGTGATGCGGATTGCAAAATTTTGGATATTGTTGCGAGATCCCGGGGCTCAAAACATGATTCCAGGATTTGGAATGAGTGCCTACTAAAACGTAGATTAGAACGGACGAGAAGTTCCCACAATGAAGTATTACTTGGAGATGGAGGCTATCCCTTATCACCACTTTTACTAACCCCTGTTCGGAATCCATCAACAATAAAAGAAGAAAGGTATTTATACGCCGATATATATACATACATATATGAGCATCTATTAAATTCTGTTTTTATACTAGGTACAACAGATCGCATATTGCTACCCGAACTAAAATAGAGTGCCTCAATGGGCAGATGAAATCCAAATTCCGTTCTGTATTTGAAAGACTTCGCGTAGATTTGGACATGGCCAAAAATGTTATTGTCGCTGTTGCTGTTCTTCACAATATCGCTAAGGAACGGACTTTATCATGTAATGCATATATTTAGTATCCAACTTTTTATTTGTGTATATATTAACGTATTTCTTCACTTCAGTTTTAGATGATGAGACTGCTACAATTAATGTGGAATCTACAAATGCTAATGCTTCAGCAAATGTGGTTTCCATGCCAGGAAGAGCTTTTCGTGCAGCTTTTATTAACAGTCATTTTTAATTCATGGCATACATAAGTTTGTTAATATTTAAGTTGTACGATACGAACCTACGTAACATACAATGTTACATCTTAAACCGAACGCATTACGCTTGAAGTCAAAAGTCAAGTCATCAATCATTACCTTTAATACGAACGCATTAACAAATGTCATAACCAGCAAAATTAATCAAAACAAAGCAGAATTCCTCTGGTATTTTTATTTTAATCAAATAAACAAAAAAAAGTGGCTTATTAAGTGTTATGAATTTTGCCTTTTTATTTAATATAAATTTGCTCACCTGTAGTGTATATGTTAGCTGAAGGCGAATGTGAATAAGCGGGACTAATAATCATTAGTTTGCAGCTCGCCAAATTTTAGAAAATCTCAGTGATCAAAATTTAGCCCTCTTCTAGTTATTTGGGTTATTTGTTGTTAAAGTTGCCACAACTAACCATATAAATTCTTTGCAATATATATATGTATATGCATATATTTGCATACATACGTATGTAATCACATTCTTAGCTGCATTTCAGTACAACCAAAACAAATTTTGGGAAAATTTTCCAATAGTCTACCACGCGTTGACAAAAAAGAGATTTTAGGGGTTGTAGAGGAGGTCTTCCTGATTCTATATCCCAAAGTCCCATCAACCGCAGATGTTTGTAGCAAAATTTACCAAACAAGACCCCAAAACTGCATACGATTACCGAGGAAAGGCACTTATAAAAACACGCACATATGTGTGTAGAACATCTTTTTGCCTTCGGCCTTCGGTCATGTATGTACATTAGGGTGCTTTTAATTTGTATGAAAAATTTAAAAGTTCATAAAAAGACTGTATCGCCCCCTCAATCTGTAGTAACATGTTCAAAGATATCACAAATAAATTTTGGTCTCGATTGGTGGCGGTTAAGGCGTGACGCATTGAGGTCAAAGTTTAGAAAACTCTATGAAGGGTCAAAAAATCAAAATATTTTTTTTAATTATCTTATACCCAAAATTAATACTTCTATACCCAATGATAACAAATATAAATTTTGGTCCCGATTGATGACGGTTTACTGGTGTTTCAAGGGGGTCAAAGTTCAGATTACCATATGCGACACTAAAAATGTAAGTCTTCTATGGCAATCTGAATATTGACCCCCTTAAAACAGCACTAAACCGTCATCAATCGGAACCAAAATTTATATTTGTTATCCTTGGGTATAGAAGTATTAATTTTAGGTATTAGATAATTAAAAAAAATATTTTGATTTTTTGACCCTTCATAGAGTTTTCTGAATTTTGACCTCAATGCGCCACGCCTTAACCGCCACGAATCGGTACCAAAATTTATGTGTGATATCTTTGGCCATGTTACTACAGATTTAGGGGGCGATACAGTAAAATATCGTTAATTTGAATTTTAAACGCACTCTAATGTACATATATAAATATGGCCGGCTTTCCTTAAGGAAACACGCCCCGAGAAAAATTGCTTTTTCATGGGGGTGGAGCGGTTCTTACAAATCTCAAAACTGAAATACAAACATGCCGGAGGCTTATAGTTTACGAGATATTTGTTGGTAAAGTTGGACGGGTCCATATACATATACTACCCCAGAAAGAGAATTCTGCTGGCTGAGGGTTTTTTAAGCGTAGCCATAAGTTGCCTCCGGCAAGTTTTAATCTTAGTTCTGAGACCTGTGAGAGCCACTCTACCCCCTGGAAAAATCCAATTTTTCGGGCCGTGCTTCCTTAATGTAGAATTTTTTATTATATAGTTTAGGTACGCGTGTTGACACATAAGTGTATTTAATTTAATTTTGTGAATTGTAATCCCAAACATGTGCTGTTTTGTATTCATTGTCAATCATTTTGTGTCGACTTTAAATAAATAAATGCATTCCCACAGCTTGGCATACATTGGCCATAATATTGCATATAGCATTTAGTGGAAATATTTGAGTGGCATGTTGTGGAGGTGGTGTCATTGACTGCCCAATAGCTTAAGCACATTTCTTTTAACCTAAGATACCAATATTTAATCTTAAAACAATTCAGTTCCGTCAGATATTGATCTTATATTACTTTATTTAACAATATATATTTTAAATTTTCAGGTACAATTCTTATTAAATAATTTACTATTCTTTATTCAGTATTGGTTATTTTATACATATATGAATATATATATTCACACAATTTCGGAAAAGTTTTCAATTTCCATTGCAGTTTCAGTAAATAACAACATATTTTAAATAATGGTTTCGAATTCATATTCTTCGTGTTGGTAACTCAACGGACAATGCATTGATATACCTGGATTTTAGTTCGTAAATTTTTCACAACCAAACTTACTATCAGTCTTACTTGACTTATGTATATCCAATTAAGGAATTAAAAAAAGAAAAACAAATCATTAAATGAACTTTAAATAACGCAGGTACTTTAAAAGCTCATCATTAACTTAAAATATTTCAAGTTTATAATAAATTATTTACAAAAAAAAACTAAAAAGAATTCTGCATCAAATAAAATTAAAACATCACATGTATGTACATACATATGTACATATGTATCTTTAAAACGTGTTTAAAAAAAAGGAATTCTGCTATAAATTAAATAAAACATCACATATGTATCTATGTACATATAAAAACGTATTTACACAAAAAAAAATAAAAAGAAAATCCACTTGAAATTAAATTGAAATATTACATGTATGTATGTACATATATACATATTAAATTATTTTAGAAAAAAAATAAAACTAAAACTCTAAATATGTACATATAAAAAACGTATTTACACAAAAAAAAATAAAAAGAAAATCCACTTGAAATTAAATTGAAATATTACATGTATGTATGTACATATATACATATTAAATAATTTTAGAAAAAAGAAATAAAACTAAAACTCTAAATATGTACATATAAAAAACGTATTTACACAAAAAACAAATAAAAAGAAAATCCACTTGAAATTAAATTGAAATATTACATGTAGCAAAAAGGAATAAAACTAAAACTCTAAATATGTACATATAAAAACGTATTTGCAAAAAAAAAAAAGAAAAAATGCTAAATAAACTTAAAATATCACGTATTCTTACAAAACGTATCACTAAACATATATTACAGATTCATACATATATTACAGATCGAGCCTTACTTTTGATTGCGCGGATGTTCTTCAAAGCTAGAGGATAATACCACACCAATGTCACCGAAGCTTATTTCGACCACAGCTTGTCCTACAACTGGCGCCGCTTTTCGTTGGCGATTTGCTGACGTAGCAACTCAATTTTGAGAGAATACAGCTCCTTCTCCTGTTGCATTTGCGTTCGCTGATGCTCCAGTTGCAGCTTCATTTTGAGAGCATGCAACTCTTTCTCATTTTGTAGTTGCGTTTGCAGAAGCTCCAGCTGCAGCAGATGAATCTCATCGGAATTGGAAGATTCCTATTTTAACGCAAAAATTATTAAATCATAATTACACAATAGGTAAATTATTCAAGCTCACCTTTTGAATCTGCCGCTGCCTCTCTTCCACCACATTTCTTTTATATGGTGGGAGTTTCCGCAAACGCTGTATGTGCTGTGATGTGGAGGACTGCTGCGTTGCTACATCAGCCTCAGGACTGGTGCGGGGCATTTCCGGCAAATCCACGGTAGAGGTGGGAAACTATCGATAATCCCACCATCGATAGTTTTTGATAGTTTTGATAGCACTATCGATAGTACTATCGTATTGAAATAAACAGGGTACGGAAAAACTCACTCATGAACGCTCAAAAATACATTCTACTCATATCACAAACAAATATTCAAAGAAAAATGTATAGCGAGCGAACTAACGCACAACATATGTATGTATATATTTATAATATTTTAAAAAGCCTTAGGTCTTATAGCGATATATATGTACATATGTATGTACATTGAAGTTGCACTTTAACAATTTTATTATGTATTTATTCAATCTAATAAAAAGTTTATATATGTATGAGTTTACATACATACCCAGCAGTATTTATCAGTTGGAAAACAGCACATATTTCCTACTGAATATTCAGTAGAGATGTAGTTCCAAAATCTGAACTTTATCTTTCGTTTTTATATAGAGATGGTGTCGAAAATCAACTACCTAAAAACTGCCGAACGAGAAGGGAGAGTTTCCATATGAAAAAAGGGCTGAATACGCAGGGAGAACTTCCATAGCATATATTTCAGTACACCTGATGTCTTCACTGCGTGTTCAGTTATTTTTTCAGGCATGATTTTTGAACTCAGTTTCAGGGTATTTTTCATACTGAATATTCTACTGAATATGCACCTCCTTACCTCAAATACTGCTGGGTATTTGTGTTCATTCGACACATACATACATATGTATGTATATGCATATGAAATAGGACGTTTTTGAAAAAAATTCTGAAATAAGACGTTTTTCAAACAATTTTTGAAATAGCCGTCGATATGTAGTCTAGGTATATAAATATTTTATTTAACATAGGTACCTACATCTTTAGATTTTACTTTAAAACTGGAATTGAACAACTGAGCGTACGTTCAAAATACAAGTTCGGATTTTATTAAATTGTACATATGTATGTATGTATGTATATAATATTAATGCATGCACATATGTATGTCTATTCAATAATGGAATGCGGGTAATGATATTTTCCATTTCGAATTTATATACATAGTACCTACATGTGTACAAATAAATAAAATGCGAACTTATTTCTTTAACGCTCAATTGTTGTATTCTAGTTTTCAAGTAAGAATTAAATACATACATATATATGTAGGTATTTATGTTAAATAAAATATTTAACAACCCTGCAGTAAATTTGTTTCACTGCTGAAGGATCAGTGATGATTATTTGTTGAATATTCATCACTGTCGTCATAACTCAGTATATTTATACTCAGCTGTACTAGTACACAGAGTATTATAATTTTGATTTCATAACGGTGGATTGTAACATAATGAAATAATCGAGATAGATATGGACTTATATATATCAAAATGATCAGGGTGAAAAGAGAAATCGATTGAGCCATGTCCGTCCGTCCGTCCGTCCGTCCGTCCGTCCGTCCGTCCGTCCGTCCGTCCGTCCGTCCGTACGCACGATAACTCGCGTAAAAATTGAGATATTTTGATGAAATTTGAAATGCAAGTTGGTATCGAGACTGGGACGGTTGGTATTGAAAATGGGCGAAATCGGACCATGACCACGCCCACTTTTCCTATATAGAAAAAATCGGATATTTGGTATCTCAGCCACTACTATAGCTAGAGTGATAAAATTTTACCCACGTATTGAGCTCAGGGCCTTATGAAGAAATTTGATGAAGTTTTGGAAAATGGGCGGTGCCACGCCCACTTATTAAGGGGCAAACATTGAAAGTTTTATATGTCATTACTCAGCAACCGTTGAAGATATATCGATGAAATTTGGTATCCGTAATTTGCTTACTTAGACAAATGTTTTGACGAAAAATTATCAAAATCGGTGGACGGCCACGCCCACTTTTATATATGGGAACTATAAAGGGGCCTAATAAAAACATTTTAAGCGATATCTCTGTCAAATATAAAGATCTATCACTGAAATTTTGTGGTAGGAGTCCAACTACGGACATAAAACAAAAAATACAAAAATTTTTGAAAATGGGCGGTGCCACGCCCACTTATTAAGGGTCAAACATTGAAAGTTTTATATGTCATAACTCAGAAACCGTTAAAGATATATCGATGAAATTTGGTACGCGTAATATATTTACTTAGCCAAATGTGTGGACGAAAAATTATCAAAATCGGTGGACGGCCACGCCCACTTTTATATATGGGAACTATAAAGGGGCCTAATAAAAACATTTTAAGCGATATCTCTGTCAAATATAAAGATCTATCACTAAAATTTTGTGGCAGGAGTCCAAAGACGGACATAAAACAAAAAGTACAAAAATTTTGGAAAATGGGCGGTGCCACGCCCACTTATTAAGGGTCAAACATTGAAAGTTTTATATGTCATAACTCAGAAACCGTTGAAGATATATCGATGAAATTTGATATGCGTAATTTTCTTACTTAGGCAAATGTTTTTGCGAAAAATTATCAAAATCGGTTGACGGCCACGCCCACTTTTATATATGGGAACTATAAAGGGGCCTAATAAAAACATTTTAAGCGATATCTCTGTCAAATATAAAGATCTATCACTGAAATTTTGTGGCAGGAGTCCAACTAGGGACATAAAACAAAAAATATAAAAATTTTGGAAAATGGGCGGTGCCACGCCCACTTATTAAGGGGCAAATATTGAAAGTTTTATAAGCCATAACTCAGAACCGTTAAAGATATATCGATGAAATTTGGTACGCGTGATATATTTGCTTAGCCAAATGTGTGGACGAAAGATTACCAAAATCGGTTGACGACCACGCCCACTTTTATATATGGGTATTATAAAGTGACCTTATAAAAACATTTTAAGCGATATCTCTGTCAAATATAAAGATCTATCACTGAAATTTTGTGACATGAGTTCTACAATAGACCGGAAACAAAAAATAAAAAAAGTTTATAAAATGGGCGTGGCACCGCCTCTTTTTATACAAAGAAATCTACGAGCCTATTACTCGACAAATAACTGAGATATTATGACGAAACTTGGTTTATACACTTTTATAACTTGTGTTAATAGACACGCAAAAATGTATTGAAATCGGTTTATGACCACGCCTACTTTTTAACAAAGATATTTCTGGAACACCCTTTTGGAATTTGTAACGTGAAGCCTTTGTAACTAAAAGTCATAGAGGGATGCAATTTTGCACTAACAATAATATTTATATGCTTATTTGGATGATTGATACAAAGTTTGAAAATGGGCGTGGCTGCGCCCTGTTTATGCAGCACTCGTTTCATATAAAATACACCCTATATCGAACAAACGCAAACAAACAATGAAAGCATACAGCTGAGTATCTAATGTTCGATTCCACTCGAACTTAGGCTTCCTTACTTGTTTTATTTGTTTTTGTTTTTTTTTTTTTTTCTGAGGAAAGCAAACAATTTATATAAAAAATTCATCAGTCTTTATATGAAAGAATTCACTGATGATTCCTCGTCATAGGTGAATTGCATCAGTGATTCATTATGGATTCATTGCGGATTTTTACTGCAGGGAACCCTTAACTCATACATATAGACTACAAATGTACATAAATTTATATGTAGGTACATCGGTATGTAAATATAAATTTTTATAAATATTAATTTAAATAAATTGAATAATTTAATTAGTTTGAATAAATACATACTTAATAAAATTTAAACTCGATATACCTACATACATATACATACCTATCGCTATGAGAGCTAAGGCTTTTTAAAATATTATAAATATGTATGTACATACATATGTATGTACATCCATACCCTGCAAAAATCATTGGATTATATGCTCCATTTGTGGTAGGTTGGAGTACTTTCAAAGTGACCACTGACATAGCCCAAACGACCGATTCGTGTATCTGCATCGGTTCGTAGTTAGCCGAACATGACAAAAACCAAATTTTTATCGCGGCGACGACGATATGTGTATACATAAATAACTACATACATACATATGTTTGTATGTATACACGTCATTCGTCGTCGTCGCGGTAAACATTTGTTTTTGTTGTTATGTTCGGCTAACTGTTAGGTACTCCATCAATTAATCCAATGTAGCTACTCCATGGATTAATTTGTTTGTTATGCGGGGCTGGAGTATATACTCCATTGCAATGACATGCAATGTTAAATGGACCATATTTTTTGTATGAAATGTGGCAAGTTATGGAGTAATCGGTTGGTCCATAGCGAGCACTCCATGGATTAGCGACTGGAGTACTCGGAATTTTTGCAGGGTATATGTATACGTACACACATGCATGAATATGTATGTACATACATACATAAATCATATTTATGGTCTAATAAACGCACGCCATCATCCAAAAATTGCGCCTTCACAATGCCATTAGCTGCTGCACAACAAACCCTTGTGAACGCATAAAATGATAAACTCAAATAGCGACCAAAAATTGATAAAGTCAAAAAATGATCGCTAGCGCAAAAAATTATAAAATAAACTCATAGAATGAATTTTCAAAAAATGAATTTTCAAACGATCTCTCATTTTAAAATGAATTTATGTAAGAGTTTATCGCCACTGCAGAGACCCATCGATCGCTGTTGACGTGCGTTCATTTGCGTTCGTTGTCACTGTGTATTTGCGCTCATGAGAGCGTGGCATAGCTCAGAATTATAGAGTGATAATTCATTTGAGTGAGTTTATTTTGAGCGTTCTTCGCACCCTGGTTTTAATGCCACTATCACCAAAGTACAAAAACTCCTTTATTCTTACTAGCTTCGCAAATTTTATTTTCTTAAATTAAATTACGTTCTAAGTAGAATGATTAGAGCGTGTAACAATAATATAACTCTCTTTTCAATAAACTAAACCCGCAAATAAAAAAAATGATACTTTGCTAATAAAAAAGCCTTAGTGAAAATTATTTTTTTTTGCGATTTTTCTCAGCCTGAGTTTAAGAACGAATAGAAAATGCTTATGGTTTTCTAACATATACATGTATTATCTTTACTAATAAATACCAAAAAAAGTAAAGTTCGGACCATTTTCAATTTCATGCTCTGGGTTGACTTTTTCAGGATTAGCCCATATGTATATATTCACATAATAATAATAATACAATGGCGCTATTATAACTCTGACGAGTTTTATGGCCGAGCTTCTCTCCCAATTCGAGGTGTGCTCCTTTTTGTTTTTCCTACTAATTGGGTGGACCTACAGTTTTATGCCGGCTCCGAACGGCGAATGCATTTTTTGTGAGAAGCTTTTTCATGGCAGAAATACTCTCGGAGGGTATGCCGCCCACTGCCGAGAGGTGACCGCTGCTCTTAAAAACCCCAATAATTGGATTTTTACTAATTAGAAAAATTTGTTTGGCTCGGACCGTGGTTTGAACCCGAGACCTCTGGCGTAGCAGGCGAGCACTCTACCCACTGCACCACAGCGGCATATATTCACATATCATTTCCAAACTTAGTACCTAGATAGGGGTATTTCAGCTTTACTAACAATAAAAACATATTTATGTATATATGTAGTTACGGTGGATTGTACCGCCTCTCAATTAAAATTAAATTCAAGGACAAAAAAGTGCTACCTAAGTACCCTGCAGCGAAAATAACCAGTTGTATACTAGAATTATACCAGTATACCGTAAACAGTCAACTACTTGCCCGAGTGTACATTTGCCATGTAAACATTTGGTATTTTTCCTGTGTTAATGTCCTACGAAATGGCAATTGTCTTCCTCTGCATCAGCTCATACCAGTTAAATACCAGTCGAACACATACCAAAAAAAGTTAGTTCACATATACAGTTGAAGTGCAGCTTTTGACATGCTCAACATAAGTGGTGCGATGGCGCGCTGGTAGGGCGTCTAGCTTCGAATCGAGCAGGTCGCGAGTTCGAATCTCGTCGGAGTCAGGTGACTAAAGTTTTTTTTTTAATTTAATTTTTTTTTATAAAATTGTAAAAAAATATTTAATAAGTAAAATAAATAAATAAAAATGAAAAAACCTGAGGAATCGGAAAACATAATTAGTCAACTAGTATTTTCCTAGGAGTTATTCAGACAAAGGGCAACATTTCATTTCATATAAGTGAAGAACATAATAAACTCTTTAAACCAAGTCCTTCACTAATCGTTTGAGAATTGTAGAAGTATGTAAAGCCGTAGTGAAATCGACGAACGGAGGAAACACATCGAATTTCTCTTTTGCATACTAGCTGAACAACTAATAGAAAGCAAACTGGAAGGTTTTTTCCGTCTCCTACCAGTTGATCAACTAGTTTACTTGCACACCAATTCTCGTTTTCGGCGCAGGGTCATTTCATGCATACATATGTACATATCGATGGGCTACTGCACAAACCGGATAAGTGCAGGTTTTGGCGAAACTGAGTTAATTGCATTTTTGGAATCATCAACACTATACCTACCTCGTGTGTAATTTTAGTAAGAAAATTATCAATAATGGCGGAGATATGCGATGGCATAATCAGTTAAGTGCTTAGAAAATGAAATATTTGTTGTGCACAAACCGGATAAGCGCGCTTAGAAATTCAAATTTTCTATAAACATAATTTTTCTTGTGCACAGAAATTCCAAGTGCCACAAAATAAAAATTTATGCTCGGTATCCTATAGATTATTATAGACTTATATAGTGATATTTACACAAATAGTTGTTTAAATGGCTAGTCTATGGGCCGTAGTCATAGTCGTTCACTAAAATCGGTTTTAGTTAAAATCGATATTAAATTTAGAACGACGCTTAAAATAGTGATGTGTCATAGACGAGTTAGAACAACGTTTTTGCTAAAATGAACCGGAACAGGGTTAGCCATATAAAATAATAATAATCGCTCTGTAATTGTAAGAAATTTCAAGTGTTTTAAAAGTTCACCCTATGTCAACTTTTAAATTCAAAAGAAAAAGTAAGCGTATCTATTTCTTCGACATCCTAATTTATTTGCAAATTTCCTTTTAAATTAATCGTATATTTAAATATGGAGCAGCTAAAAGTGAGTTAAATTTTGAGATAAAACTACACACTTCATATAAATTAAAACAAACTTGTGATTTCAGGAAATGAAAAGATCTCGTGAACCGAACTGGAGCGCAGGAGAAAAAGCTTGCCTGCGGGAAAGCATTGAGTGCCACCTCCGAATAATCGAGGATAAAAGTAATGAAGGCGCAATGATTTAAAAAAAAGGCAAGCTTGGGATCAAATCCGAACAACAATGTTGGCTGCCGGATATGCCAGGGAAGTCTCTAAACTGCGCCAACAGTGGGCGAGAATGAAATTGGCATACAAAAATTCTTTTAGCACCGAGCGTCGAGGAACCAGGGAGACGGGCAACAGCGTGGAAGTTCCAGATGTTGATTGCGAGGATATCCTCATTCAGAGCATGATCGCTCCCGAGCTAGAGGAGGATACCATACTAATTGATAGCAACACGGATGATGTTGAGGAACAGCCAACAGCCGGCGAAATGGAGTATGATGCCAACCGAACCGTGGATTAGAGTTGGGAAACTATCGATGGCACTATCGATAGTATCGATATTTTATTTTTTTTTTCAGACTATCGAAGACCATCGATGGTTTTTTCAAAACTATCAAAAACTATCGATGGTAATGTGTACTATCGATAGTTTTACAACCTTTACACACCTCCATAGGGACACGATATCGAATCAAAAGCATCGATCTGGTACTCATTTAAAATATCGGTTAAAAAGAATCGCGAACCCGATAATATCGAAACTAAACTCATCGATACTCAAAGTATCGGTATCGAAAGCGGTAATTTTCTAGAAGGTGCAACCTTAAAATTTCTTCTAAAATAGTTAAAAGAGGTACCAATCGACGCGTTCTGACCTCTCAGTACAACAACTAAATGGTTATCTTCATGAAATAAATCCTTATACTTCATAAACTATTTTTCAAGGCAAAATTTTATGAATTAGTATTAATGAACAATGAATGTGATTTTTTATATTATATAAGCGCAATATTTACATATGTAAATGTGTAAGGTTTTTTCTAAATTTATACGAATTTGTATGAATTCCTACCTCTTTAAAATTGCTTTTGGAAATTTTTTCACCCCGAAAAAATGATTTTTCAGGGGATAGAGGGGCTCTCACAAGACTTCGAACTGAAATCCAAACTTGCCGGAGGCTTACATATACATTTGTGTTTAGAACAACTTTCTACAATGGCGGCCCTCGGCCGCGCTATAAAAAAATAACCCTCAGCTGACAGAATTCTCTTTCTGGGGTAATATCTATGGAGTATGGACCCATCCAATTTTAACAAAAAATATCTCGTAAATTATAAACCCACGGAAAGTTTTGACTTCAGTTTTGAGATCTATGAGAGGTCCTTCATCACCCTGAAAAAGTTCTTTCTCGCGGGGCGTTCCTTATGTCTATATGACCCTATGTTTTTTCTCTGATATTTTTGGTTTGAAAACCCACCGAAAGTCAAAATACAAAAACAATTCTTCTGTAGGTTGAAAAGAGACAAATACTCCCTCAAAAACAATTTTATTCAAACTAAATGAAAATATTATTATTATTACAAAAATGATTTTTTTTTGGAAATTTGAATTAAATCGAAACAAAAAAATTATGAAATTGAAGTGGCAGAATAGCTGTGCATTCCATGTTATAAAGGGAAGCCAGTACGCAATATAATTTTTCTTCCGGACTTCTTCTTTCCCCTTACGGCCAAAGCAGAAGCTTACAAGAGGTAAATTTAAAATTTGTATTTCCATATACATATTTTTTATTTGAAATATAATTTATTTTATAGTTGTCAAATTGAAAAAATTGTCAGAAAAAACTGCCGAATGTCAAAAAAACCTACCGAAATACAAGCTGGCTCGTTGGTTTTTAACCGCCTAGATGGTATTCTGTTTGGTTTTTTTTTCAATATAGCTTGCTCGCTTGTACCAACACAAAACTGTATTTGACTATCTCCTTCACACAAAAAACTTTGTAGAATACCAGAAAAAACGTAGTGTCATATGGGCATAACGTGTTTTTAGTAAAGTGAAAAAGAAAAAAGATATTGACGATTTTTTCGTTGACATGACGATTTTTTATTTGCAAACGTCAAATTATCGTATGAAAATGAAATATATATATAATCCTATATCTCCAGTTATCATTATTTCTATCGCATGGTAATTGCAAATTGTAAGCAAGTTTCGGTGGTAAGTGTGCGCCTCGTTTAATGTGAAAATCAATAAACAGATTTGGGTAACTTCATACAACGTCATACAAAAAACCTTACGAAGTAGCCCAAACCTGCAACTATTTCAGCACGTGGATCAGACCTATTTTTCGATATGTACCAGTGATGGAAAATTACTCGTGCTTGTGCATTTTTCGGCCCTTTAGGAAGCAGCTTATCACTTCTGCACACTCGACCGATTTTCGGCACTATTTTGCGTTGCACAATTTATGACAAATATGACACAATTTTAATTTTTCATCACTGAATGTACTCATTTGTTCGATACCGTGGTTGAAGTACTCGATACCAAAAAATATCGTTGCAAAAGAATCGAGTAAAAAGTATCGGTATCAAATGCAAAAAATATCGATTTGGTATCGTATCGTATCGAAATTCGTGTCCCTACACCTCCATATTGCACATTGCTATTTCAGTGTACCAGCACAGAACAAACAATTAGGTGATTAACAAAGTGTCATAAACTCATATGTCATATTAAAATATTTTACGGAAAGAGTTATAAAAGACTTTTCCGAAGCCCTGTGAAGAAGTAAAGAAAAACAAATGATCAAATACGACGACCCAAAAACATATCGTGCAGAGTTGTATTTATTTAGTACACATATAGCATAGAATGCAGCCACAAAATATGATGACTTATGACGATATGACGCAATATGACAGGTTGTGAATCCCCTAAATATATATTGTTTATTCTGTGGTACCAGCTATTGAAAGTTGTATGAATTTAGTGTGTACATATTTAGAAAATGTTTTGATTTCTACATTTGCAGACTGAATAAAAGGCGGTTCCAGTTTTGTAGATTTTTTGAAAGAAACAGTTTTCGAAATATTTTAAAATTTCAGTTTTTGAGCTAAGAAAAAAAAATACGCTTACAAGTCTGTCAATATCTTCGCTATTACCAGTTTTTATTTTACGTTTGCAGAGGATGAAATATCATTTCCACCAAAGCAAAAATAATTAAAATCGACGTTAAAGTGACGCAGTTATGGCGAACCAAACATTTTTTTTTGTAATTTTTTATTAATTATTTTTCCGGCATTCATCTTATTTTTTCATTATTTTAACGAAATATTAAATATCATCCTGATTTTACACTGTGATTTAATAGCTGTTTTCAGTAGAAAAATGACAATGTTATAAGAGATTCAGTGAACAAATCTATATTTATTTCCAGGGTGCGAAGAACGCTCAAAATAAACTCACTCAAATGAATTATCACTCTATAATTCTGAGCTATGCCACGCTCTCATGAGCGCAAATACACAGTGACAACGAACGCAAATGAACGCACGTCAACAGCGATCGATGGGTCTCTGCAGTGGCGATAAACTCTTACTTAAATTCATTTTAAAATGAGAGATCGTTTGAAAATTAATTTTTTGAAAATTCATTCTATGAGTTTATTTTATAATTTTTTGCGCTAGCGATCATTTTTTGACTTTATCATTTTTTGATCGCTCTTTGAGTTTATCATTTTATGCGTTCACAAGGGTTTGTTGTGCAGCAGCTAATGGCATTGTGAAGGCGCAATTTTTGGATGATGGCGTGCGTTTATTAGACCATAAATATGATTTATGTATGTATGTACATACATATTCATGCATGTGTGTACGTATACATATATGGATGTACATACATATGTATGTACATACATATTTATAATATTTTAAAAAGCCTTAGCTCTCATAGCGATAGGTATGTATATGTATGTAGGTATGTCGAGTTTAAATTTTATTTAGTATGTATTTATTCAAACTAATTAAATTATTCAATTTATTTAAATTAATATTTATAAAAATTTATATTTACATACCGATGTACCTACATATAAATTTATGTACATTTGTAGTCTATATGTATGAGTTAAGGGTTCCCTGCAGTAAAAATCCGCAATGAATCCATAATGAATCACTGATGCAATTCACCTATGACGAGGAATCATCAGTGAATACTTTCATATAAAGACTGATGAATTTTTCATATAAATTGTTTGCTTTCCTCAGAAAAAAAAACAAAAACAAATAAAAATATACTGAGTTATGACGACAGTGATGAATATTGAACAAAGAATCATCACTGATCCTTCAGCAGTGAAACAAATTTACTGCAGGGTTGTTAAATATTTTATTTAACATAAATACCTACATATATATGTATGTATTTAATTCTTACTTGAAAACTAGAATACAACAATTGAGCGTTAAAAAAATAAGTTCGCATTTTATTTATTTGTACACATGTAGGTACTATGTATATAAATTCGAAATGGAAAATATCATTACCCGCATTCCATTATTGAATAGACATACATATGTGCATGCATTAATATTATATACATACATACATACATATGTACAATTTAATAAAATCCGAACTTGTATTTTGAACGTACGCTCAGTTGTTCAATTCCAGTTTTAAAGTAAAATCTAAAGATGTAGGTACCTATGTTAAATAAAATATTTATATACCTAGACTACATATCGACGGCTATTTCAAAAATTGTTTGAAAAACGTCTTATTTCAGAATTTTTTTCAAAAACGTCCTATTTCATATGCATATACATACATATGTATTTATGTGTCGAATGAACACAAATACCCAGCAGTATTTGAGGTAAGGAGGTGCATATTCAGTAGAATATTCAGTATGAAAAATACCCTGAAACTGAGTTCAAAAATCATGCCTGAAAAAATAACTGAATACGCAGTGAAGACATCAGGTGTACTGAAATATATGCTATGGAAGTTCTCCCTGCGTATTCAGCCCTTTTTTCATATGGAAACTCTCCCTTCTCGTTCGGCAGTTTTTAGGTAGTTGATTTTCGACACCACCTCTATATAAAAACTAAAGATAAAGTTCAGATTTTGGAACTACATCTCTACTGAATATTCAGTAGGAAATATGTGCTGTTTTTCAACTGATAAATACTGCTGGGTATGTATGTAAACTCATACATATATAAACTTTTTATTAGATTGAATAAATACATAATAAAATTGTTAAAGTGCAACTTCAATGTACATACATATGTACATATATATCGCTATAAGATCTAAGGCTTTTTAAAATATTATAAATATATACATACATATGTACATACATACATATATACGTACACAAATGCATTCATATGTATGTACATACATGCATATATTATTAAATGAAGGCGGCGATTTTAACCCCTTCCTGATGCGGTCGAAACTGGCGCAGTCTCCCGCACGGTCAGCTACCCCAACTATGGCGATTCTTCCAAGTACGGAAGTTTCGGAGAAGTGTCACCAAGGGGAGCCCAATGAGGAAAATGCATTCCTTAGCCTTGGAAAGCTAATAGGCGAATTAAAGGAGGTCATAGGGAGCGGAAAACGCTCCATAAATCAGAGTCTTAAAGATCTGGTTAAGGCCATCGCAGTCTGCTACGATGAAGCAGCGAAGGAAACTAGGGAGAAGAAAATTGCTAAAGACTCAAAGGAGTCCCAGACAACGCCCTCAATAAAGCAGCAACGTGCAAAGAGGGTTAGAGAAAGAGTCCCTGGAGCTACACCATCTCCAGACGCGCTGCCAAAGAAGATGAAGGAGGTCCAAAAAACCACGCCTAATAACTCTGAAGGAGCTACGGCAAAAACTCCAAATCAATCGGAGTCAAACAAAGAGGGGACATGGACCAAAGTGGATAGGCGTAAGGTCCAAAAGCCAAAGCCACAAAAGCCAAAGGCAGCACGCCCTGACGCAATAATAATAAAGCGAACGGGGGACTATTCTTATGCCGACATTTTGAAGGCAGTTAAGAAAGAAGACTCGCTTAAAGAAATGAGTTCATTAGTTCGCAAAATTCGAAAGACGGGTAGCGGAGATCTCTTGTTCCAACTGACCAAGCAGTCAGAAACTGATACAGTTAAGCTGCAAGCTGCTGTAGAACAGGTCCTAGCGGGAAAGGCAGATGTAAGATCCTTAGTGGAAGAGTCGCTGTGTGAAATACACGACATAGATGAAGTAACAACCAAGGAGGAAGTATGCGAAGCAATAAACAAAGTGCTCAGCGATTACGAAGCGAAACCAACGTGCGTGCGTTCAATCAGGAAAGCCTACGGGGAAACGCAAACAGCCACTATCTCCTTACCAGCTGAGGTAGTTAAGAAGTTATTGGTAAGCGGCAAAGTCCGGATAGGTTGGGTTGTTTGCCGGATTAGAGCAAAACTTCAGCCTAAGCGCTGTTTCAAATGCCTCGACTATGGTCACATTTCAACGAAGTGCACCAGAAAAGGGGACTTTAGAAGTGCATGCTTTAAATGCGGTTCTACAGGACATGTGGCAAAAACCTGCCCCAATTCACCAAAATGCTTAATATGCACCAAAAAGGGGGCCACCAAATTCGACCACCCAACGCGGGGAATCCAATGCCCCGCTTATAAGGAGGCAATCCAGAAGTTGACCATACGATGAGATTGCTGCAACTAAACTTGAATCATTGCGAGGCGGCGCAAGATCTGTTGGCGCAAACTGTGCTTGAGCTGAAAGTCGACATAGCCCTAGTTAGCGAACCTTACAAGGAAAAGGCCTCAAATTGGATACAAGGTGTTTGCAGCAAGACTGCAATCTGGTCCTGTGGACATAATCCTTTATATATAGAAACTGTCGCAAAAGAAAACGGATTCGTCTGTGCGAAGATCGGCGATATATACGTATACAGCTGTTATATACCGCCAAGCACCCCACTAGATATTTTTGAGGCAACTGTCGAAAGAATAGCCATGGACGCGACAAATAGACAGCGCTTCATAATCGCAGGTGACTTTAATGCCTGGGCTGTGGAGTGGGGCTCAAGGAGGACCTCACCAAAGGGAGAGCTCTGCTCGAAGCATTCGCCTGTTTAGATGCAGTCTTGCTAAACACAGGGAATGAAAACACCTTTACCAGAAACGGCTATGGCTCCATAATCGATATATCATATGTTAGTGCAAATCTGCATAGGTTTTCCAAGTGGAAAATCAGCGACTGTTATACCCAGAGCGACCACTCGGCGATATTAATCGACGTTACATTATACGAGGGTAATCTGCCCAATAAAGAACCTCGCATTAAACAACATGGTTGGAAAGTTAACACATTCGACGAAGATGTATTCAAGGAAATGTTTTCTAAAATAGAATACAAGGGGCGAACAAATGAGATGGCAAGTGCAATAATTAGTGATGGGCGAGTCCGAGATGTTTAGACAATCGAGAGAATCGCCATCGTTGCAAAATCACAATCGAGTCAAAAGTTGACTCGCTCCTCGACTGCACAATCGAGATGTTTTTGCGATTGTTCCGAGTCGGCGAGACGGAGGTTGTTTCGATGACATCTCGACTACACAAGCGAGATATTTTTGCGATTGTTCCGAGTCGGCGAGTTGTAGGTTGTTTCGATGACATCTCGACTACACAAGCGAGATGTTTTTGCGATTGTTCCGAGTCGGCGAGTCGTAGGTTGTTTCGATGGCATCTCGACTACACAAGCGAGATGTTTTTGCGATTGTTCCGAGTCGGCGGGCCGGCTGTTGTTTTGATGATATGTTTTTGTTAATAAAATAAACTGAATGAGGTTTCTTGATAAAGAAAGTAGGATTTTTAATGGAAGTGAGGCAAATACATAAATAAATTAACCAAATTGAAAAATATGCTATACATAGACGCTGCATTATTGCAATCACAACAAAAGAGTGTCGTGCATAATAATAATAATTAATTATTTAAACATTAATAAATTTTCTGAAGTGAGACGCTTATGAAACAAATGAATTTTACGAGTAGCAACAACGGCAATAGATTTGTACCACTCTGTATGTTTTGTAAAGCAATTTTAATATTCAGGCGGTAATGGCCTGGTTATGCTTACAATGCTGCTGGTCGAGCACCGTGAAATTGTTGTTGTGCACTCCGACGGTGAGAGAATTTTCGGACTCTCAAATCCAGCAAATCTGCTGTGTGAAACAGGCAGCCAGCAGTCGAGGTTTCGGGGGTAATAATGTGTTATGTTGTGTATGTGTTCAGTAATAATCATGTGTTATGTTGTGTATGTGCGCTCCAATCATCAATGTAAGCATAACCACCTCTCACCAATCACGAAATGTTTCCGATTTTGATTGGCAATGTTGATTGGTACCATAACCACAGCATAACAACAATTATTATGTATTTTTTGCAGCGAGTCCGAGATGTTGTAGAGTTGCTTTGAAAACGAGAGGAATCGTTGGCGAGTCCGAGATGTTTTAGCGATTGTTTCGACTGACGGCCATTTACGACTTGACTCGAATACCAATGAAAACCATCGAGAGCATTCGAGATGTTTCAACAATCGAGAGAATCGAATAAAACATCTCGGACTCGCCCATCACTAGCAATAATGGTCGATTTACGGGCGGCTTGCAATGCATCTATGTCACGCAAAAAGAAGTCCAGATCACAGTCCTCCACGTACTGGTGGAACGAAAGCATCAACTCGCTACGGAAGGAGTGCATTCAAGCTAGAAGGCACTTTCAACGTTCAAGAGGTAGAGCCGATTTCGAGGAACTACGTTCAAAATTCAAATCGGCTCGACGATCTCTTAAGACGGTTATTAAGCAAAGCAAGCGTCAATGTTTTCTAGAACTCTGCGATGATGTAGAGAATAACCCGTGGGGGACCGCATACAAGATTGTGACAAAAAAATTAAAAAATTGCAGGGAATCTACACGAATGTGTCCTATTTTTTTGGAGAAAGTGGTAACTACTATTTTCCTGTCCAAAGGAAACTAGTTTCCCCTATTTCGAGTGAAATACAGCTGTCATTCGGAGAAGTAACGGACGAAGAAACTCTCCAGGCAGCTAATGGACTCAAGGAGAGCAAGTCGCCCGGACCAGATGCAATACCTAACAAAGTACTTAAAGTAGCCTTCAAATATGCGACATATGTGTTCACCAACCTGTTTAATTCATGCCTAGCAGAAGGTACATTCCCGACGGTATGGAAACACCAAAAGCTGGTACTGCTACCTAAGCCTGGAAAAGACCTCACTGTACCATCTAGCTACAGGCCCATATGTCTACTCGACTCGGCCGGCAAAATTCTAGAGAGGGTCATCTATAATCGCCTCGAAAGGGAAGTAATGGCATCAGGAGGCATATCTGAGAATCAATTTGGTTTTAGGAAAGGAAAATCTACCGTTCACGCAGTGGACGCGGTAAAAAAGGTAGCCCAAGACGCCATAAGTGGCACCCGATGGCTGTCAGGTACTAAAGAGTACTGTCTTATAGTAACACTGGACATAAAGAATGCATTCAACACTGCCAACTGGGCAAAAATCATAGATGCGCTTGATCGAATCGGAATATCAAAATACCTTAGAAGGCTTGTACAAAGCTACTTCGAAAATCGAACGCTGGAGTACGAAACGTCAGCCGGCACTAAGAAACTAAAGATTACAGGTGGCGTACCACAAGGTTCAGTACTTGGCCCCCTGCTGTGGAACATTATGTATGACGGCGTTTTACGCCTTGGATTTCCGGAAGGCGTAAAAATATTTGGTTTTGCTGATGACATAGCCCTGGTTGTTACTGCTAAGCAACTAGACGATATACGCACTAAAACGAACGAAAGTATAATCGGCGTGAAAAAATGGCTGGATAAAAATGGCTTGCAGCTTGCAGAACAGAAGACGGAATCAGTGCTCATATCAAGCAGGAAAAAAGTGGAGCACACTATCATAAGAAGCGGTAGCCACGATATCGTCACGCTACAAGCAATAAAGTACCTGGGGATTATGATAGATAGAAGACTGTCGTTTAAAAATCATATTGGATACGCAAACGAAAAGGCATCAGCGACTGTGACAGCATTATCACGCATAATGCTGAACTCACGTGGTCCAAAGCAACGGCGGCGACAACTACTTGCGTGCGTCGTGAGAAGCCAAATTCTCTATGGCGCCCCTGTGTGGCATCACGCTATAGAACATCGGTCATATTTTCGTTGCATTAAGTCGACTTACCGTCTGTGCGCGCTCAGAGTATGCTGTGCATTTAAAACCGTATCGGACGAGGCCGCACTAGTAATTGCTGGTCTATGCCCTATAGACATACTAGCAAAAGAAGCTGCAATTATTGCACAGAACGATGCCGAGCGTTCCGAGGCGAGAGAGGCCAGCATGCATAGCTGGCAGCTTAGATGGAGTAACTCCACGAAGGGACGCTGGACACATACCAGATTTGAAATGTTGGTTGGAACGAGCACACGGCGAAGTCGATTTCTACCTGACGCAGTTCCTATCTGGACACGGTTGTTTCAAGGCCTATCTCTTTCGCTTTAAGCACGAGTCGAATCCAACGTGCGATCACTGCGGGGGCCCAGCAATAGAGGATACATACCACGTATTCTTTGAGTGTGCAAGATTCTACGAATCTAGAAACAAGCTCCGTAGAATATTTGGAGGAGACTATACACCTGAGTCGTTCGTGAAGCATATGCTAGAAAGCAAGGCAAAATGGACTGCAGCGAGTGACATAATAGCAGACACCATGAAAACACTGAGAAGCCTAGAGAGAATACGGCGAAGCTGCGGCGACTAAAGGAGCGGTAATTGTGTTAGATTTTCCCTTCTAAACATAGGTACGCCTAACAATTACCACTTCGAGTGGAACGGATACGTACAGGAGCTCGGCCTCCTGCATCCGTCATTGCGCGTGGTGCGGAGCTTTGGCCTCCGCAGACCACCTAACATTGAGCACTTCGAGTGGAACGGATACGTACAGGAGCTCGGCCTTCTGCATCCGTTACGGATACGTACAGGAGCTAGGCCTCTTGCATCCGTCATTGCGTGTGGTGCGGAGCTTTGGCCCCCGCATACCACCTAACATTGTGAACTTTGAATGAAACGGATACGTACAGGAGCTTGGCCTCTTGCATCCGTTACGGATACGTACAGGAGCTAGGCCTCCTGCATCCATCATCGCGCGTGGTGCGGAGCTATGGCCTCCGTAGACCACCTAAAATTGAACACTTAGAGTGGAACGGATAAGTACCGGAGCTCGTCTTCCTGCATTCGTTATGGACGGATACGTACAGGAGCTAGGCCTCCTGCATCCGTCATCGCGCGTGGTGCGGAGCTTTGGCGTCCGCAGACCACCTAACACTGACCACTTTTATAAAAATACAAAAATACATGGGTGAATACTTCTAAGGCAGACTGAGGGCAATAACGCGACCATTACGGACTGCGAGCCTAGTGCTCAACCCACCTCCCGACGGTAGCTTGACGGTAGTACCGGGGGGTTCGGTACGATGACAGTAGGAGGTTTAGTTCGGGTTAGAGTCCCACACTGACGGGGTAAAGGCTTTCGATGCTTCCTCCTCGTAAAAAAAAAAAAAAAAATGATCTACTAAACGCACGCCATCATCCATAAACTGCGCCTTCACGATGCCATTAGCTGCTTAAACCTCACAAAAAACCCTTGTGAACGCATAAAATGATAAACTCAAAGAGCGATCAAAAAATGATAAACTCAAAAAATGATCGCTAGCGCAAAAAATTATAAAATAAACTCAAAGAATGAATTTACCAGAGAAATTGTACGATAATTCATTTTTGAGTGAATTTATGCATTGAGTTTATCGCCACCGCTATGAGCGATCGATTGCTGTTGTGCGTTAGTTCGCTCGCTATTTGAGTGTTTATACATTTTTCTTTGAATATTTGTTTGTGATATGAGTAGAATGTATTTTTGAGCGTTCATGAGTGAGTTTTTCCGTACCCTGATTAAAACACATATAAAGTTGTAACATTCAGCTTTCGGACAACACTGATTTTATTTTTGGAAAACGGTACACTTACTTTGTCACTGAATTTTTTTTTATATCAAGTGGTTTCCTAGTTTTAATAACTATTTATATAGTTTTTTGGTAACGCACGCGACAAAAAGGATAAGTGAAATTTTAAAGTACAAAAACATATCATTACCAAAGTTAGTCCTAGATAGGGGTATTTCAGCTTTACTAACAATAAAAAAATATTTATGTATGTATGTAGTTTCGGTGGATTGTACCGCCTCTCAATTAAAATGAAATCCAAGGACAAAAAAGTGCTACCTAAGTACTTTCATGCAAGGCTGCATAACGATATCAACAAAAATATTTTGTTTTGTTGAATATCAAATAAAAATTAACAAAAAAATTTTGTTTTGTTGAATATCAAATAAAAATTATTGAAATTATTTCGTTTCGTTGATTATCGAAAAAAAATTATCAAAATTATTTTGTTTCGTTATCAAAAACAAAATAATAATAAAAATTTGTTTCGGGCTTACGGCTTCATTTTACTTTGAATTTTTATTAACGTTATTTTTTTTGATAATTTTTTTGGTTGGCTACCGAAACAAAATTTTTTCAATATTTGTTTTTTGATAATCAACAAAACGAAATTTTTTTTCATAATTTTTTTTGATAATTATCAAAACGGTATTTTTTTGTTCAGCACTTAACGTTAAAATTTTTCAAAGTTGAATTGAAAACAAAATATTTTTTCGGTTATTGATAAAAAATAACGTTAATGTGCAGCCCTGCTTTCAGTGGCGTAGTAACCCCCCCCCCCCCCCCCGAAAGATTCGTTTTGATAATAAAACCATCTTTGATTTTATTAGCATACATTTCTTTTTCAGGAAAAAATCAATGAGAATAGTAATTTTTCGAAATTGGTAATTCGAAATTTAGCGCTTTTTCACGAAGTATTACTTATAATTCTAGCGTTTGCTGAGCCGTAGGAAAGTGCAAGAACCGCAGGAATTTTACCACAATTTACATTCTTTGTACTTATATTCGCTCTTTTATGGTAAAATTCCTACGGTTCCTGCACTTCCCTACGGCTCAACAAACGCTACAATTATTATACGGTATTGCTGTTATTAACATGCTAATAACAGAAAAGTAACGCCAATTATTTAAATTTCAAGTTTTCTTTCAATTAATTATCATCTTAATCAAATAATATTAGTATAAACTACAATGGGAATAAATATGCAATGTATAAGAGTATCTGAACTTGAGATTTTACTTAATGTCTGTCAAAATGGAATATTAAAAAACTAAATTATATAAGAAAATTATTATTTATAACCGTAGCACATAGGTAGAAATATTTTATTGTGTACATCTATTCCAAATTGCTTGTTTAATGCAAAATTTTAATGATTTGTTTTAAAAGTAGAGCTCTCGATTTTTTTGAACATTTTCGAGTAGCCCGAACAGTTGTTGTTCAAATGCTCGAAGAGTTGTTTGTTTGTTTATTACCCGTATGTTTGTACGGGCATTTGAACAATTCGGGTATTTTGAAGTTTGTTTTTTTCTTTTGTTTATTATTATTTTTTTTTTCTTTATATGTAGTTTTTTTTATTTTTGTTTTTCCGATACACATTTTTTTTGTCTGTAAGCATGGTTCAATTATAGAAGGTTTTTGCAGTACGATATACGTACATACATACATACACACTCCATGTAAATTGTTTGTGTATTCTGTGATGCTTCTGTCAAGATCATAGCCCGCCATTGTAGAAATCATATTGCGTCAAGATCAAAATTGACATCAGTTTGACATAAGCATCACAATATGAATAAAAAAAATAGAAAAGGTTTGCAATCAGCTGTTTAGTAGGTTAACCTTCTATAAATTAGCCTTGTTTGTAAGCTCTAATGCTCGAATGTTTGTACGGGCATTTGAACAACAAACGGGCTTCAAACAAAAACGATCAGATCGAATTGCTCGATACCCGGGTATCTAGGGCTCTAGTTAAAAGTCGATTTTATTGAAAAATATATACAGTGACTCAAAAAAAAATCATACGCCAGAGTTTTTAAATTTATTTCCAACAGTTCTGTCGAAAATTTGACTCTCTTATTTTCGTTTAAAAATGTAAACAATTTTTCAATAAAAATCGTCTTAAGCAGGATTTCTAAGCTTATGGAAAAATCCGAAAAATCGTAGAAATTTCTAAAAGTGGATTAAAAATTTCAAAGCGCGGCCAGAATTTATAGAAGATTTTGAGGAGATTTCTAAGTGTACTGTTATGTAGCCAACCAATTTTAGTGTAAAAAGTGCTATTCTCAATGCTGTAAAAATTTCCGTCGATTTTAGTAATTTTTTTCTGTAGGGTGTTTGCGTTATACTATGTACGTGAGACCGTTCCAATTAAAATTTCCGAAAAGCCAATGAAATTTTTCAAAAAGTTGAATGTTGCATATTATTATATTACAATTGAATGAGCTGCAAAATTGCATACTCAAAAATCTTCTAAAAAATGTAGCTTTATAATTCTTAGCCCCTTTTAATGATAAGTACTTCCTTAACTTTGAAAAATTGGAAATACTAAAAATACTGCCTAAATAGTTAACAATAATCGCTGCTAAATATCTGGGTTACTTTCGAGCATCACCTACATTAACCAAGATATGCGTTAGAAATATAAACATTAAAATTAAATATAAAGCACAAAAAGAAAATTATTGTAGGTACATATGAAAAACCCTGTATCTAGTAGTAAAGTGCGGCTTTGTGCGACGTAATTTTTTGTCGGCTAACTACTAATTGTACTAGATATCATGTCCGAGGGTTAATTTGACTGAGTCTGACAGAGCAACATAACAAAACCAATTTTTAACATGAAAAAGAATGATAATTTTTTTTTAAATATCCCAACTTTAAAAGCTTAAAACTATAAACTTAGAATTATTGGAAACCAAGGATATTATTGAAAAGTGTTAATAATTACTTGAACCTTTAGGATTCATCACGATTACTTAAATGAAATGCTTTAAATAATAAATATTCAAGTTGAAACTAGCACTTAAAAATATGTAAGAAAAAAACAAAAAAATTAACTTCAGATATGCTCAGTTACGACCATATGGGGCAAGTGCAGAGTATGGGGTCGGGAAAAAAGCGATGAATTATTGTTCACCAATCTATTTCCAATATGTGGGTATATTTTTTTTTTCTGCGGGTTTTTTCCTATGCGCGTAGATTTCCAGAAGAGAATATGAGACTTACTTTTGAAGTATAGTTAAAGGTCCTTGGCAACTGACAATCTGGCATCAGGGATGCCACTAAGAAAATTTTTTTCCTACCAAAAACCTACCAAAATGGCTTCGAGCTTACCAATTTTTTTTTTTTATGTGAGGATTAAACATATTTAACAAATTCATTTAGGGTAACTGTGTCAGTAACCGACCACCCTACAGTAACCGGACACTTTTGTTTTTTACCGCTTAAAATAAAAAAAAACTGTTTATTTAATTTTTTTTATTTTGAAAACTTTAGTATTAAATTTAATATTATTTGCACAAATTTCAATTAATTTAAAATGAGTGATAAAAATGTGGAGAAAGAGGAGGAAACAGCAGTTTCCAAATAAACGAAAACTTGAGTTGGCGTTAAATGATATTCGGACAAGGTTGGATTGGGTATTAGTGGCTGCCACCGATCGTCCAGTGCGGAGGAAATAAGGATTTACATTTTGTGGAATAACGTTTGAGGAATAATAAGAGCAAGCAACTGATCCGGAAGGAAACCTAAGAAGATTTATCGAGGAAAATAGCGGACATTGTTTCCACTTGGTAAAGCAAACACATTTACTACTTAGGTAGGCCTGATGGCCTGTTGTGATACCAGATGGAGCTCTTTATTACACACCATGTAGACGAACAACCTTGTTTGCTTCATATAGCGTAAAATGTCAGATGCCTTTCTGTTTTCAATCTCCTCCAGTTGTGTCTGTGAGGGCAAGTGTACTTGAAGCTCACAGAAAACGTTTCTATCATTGTGTACGGAGAACAGTGACTTGACTCTGGGATGTGTGTTAAAAAGGTCGAACAGCTGTGCTCAGCTGATTTTGAAGTTGTTGTTATGGCCCAATGACGATTGTGAATGCAATATAAGTTGCTCTTCTTCTTTCTGTTTTGTAGGTTGTTGATTTTACATTCTTGCACATGTTATACTATGTTCATGTTGGATTTGAAACGCAACATTTTGCATTTTCGAAGATGGCTTTTCGAAAAGTGTTCATGCTGCCGCGTTTTGTAAATGCGCATTTGAGAAGTTCGAAACAAACGGAGCTAATATCCCAGATTACGCAATCAGGTGTTGAGGTTTATTTTTTTGTTTGTCTAATTAAAAAAATAGAACAAGAATTTGCAAAATATGTAATAATATAATACACTAATTTTGCAAACCAAACGTACCAACCGCTTTGGTATTAATTTTGATCTCTGTTTTGTTTACTTTCGTTCATTACATCACTCTTAGAAATTTTCGTGTAATTTTGCATACAAAAAGGTAGGTTACTTTTTTCCTACCTTATTATGCGCAAAATCGCACACTGAAAAATTCAACAGATAAGCTGTTTAAATTTAAACAATAAAAGTGTAAAGCCTACACAAACAAACTTTAAATCTAAACACCAATCGAGTAATAAATTGTAATTTCGCATATAAGTTAAAAAAAATTACCAATTCACTATGTAATTTTACCCCACTCAATTGTAATTTCGCGCACGAGATTTGAAATTACAATTTCTGTATTTTAATCCAAAATGCGTGTAAAATCGCATGATATGCTCACTTTTGCTGAAAAGTGCGTAAAATTTCGTTTAGAACTGTAAATTACACACTTGTAGTGTAAATCTACGAAAAAAACTGAAATTTTCAACTAAAAATTACATATATTTTGGTAGCATATTTACACGCAGTTTTTAGAGTGATGTAGAGTGACGTCATCATGGAGCTCGTGTGCCATGCTCATGCTACTCTATATGCGTAATCTTGTAGGTATTTCGTTCTTGTATTGCCAGAGTGTTAAGTTGCATTTTGGTGGTGGCATTTGTATGGAGAAATGTAACATTTAATGTTGCGTTTTGGACTAAACGCAAAATGCCTCCGAAACGCAAAACGCAGGCTCACCATGAACATGCTATTATTCGTGGAATAGCTGGCGTTTACGCTCTCTCCGGGAATTGCGTTTTAGGAACTCAGCCTTAATTTCTTTTCGGAATTATGAATTGGTTTTTTCAATTCCCAATTCCGGAATTGCGTTTCTGTTTTGATTGCTACGACCATGTCATTATGGTCCCTTTTCTTACAACAACCACATCCGGCCGCTATACCAATCTGTACCCCCGGAAGTCGCCGCCATACCAATCTGTCCCCGATTTTGACATTTGCCGAAGACATATCGTCTTTTTTTTTTATCGAATTTCGACTACGCATCCCAGAGCCATTTCAGTGTATGCTATACACTATGGTTTCTATGTAGAAGAGTTTTGTGACAAAACTCTACTGAGAAGACAGGTTTTCTCAACAGTGTTGTGGCAAAGTGACCAAATGTACCAAATCAGTGATGTTAATTGAACGAAGAAAAAACCTACCAAAATTCAAATCGTCCTACCAACCTACCAAAAGGAATAAAACCTACCAGTTTTGGTAGGAAAAGCCCAAAAGTGGCATCCCTGTCTGGCATGTCAAGCAGTGTGTATGTGTGAGTTTTTTTGTGTGTGTTAGTGCAATCGGCAGTCGTCGTGCTACACGTTCTTGTTCGGGCTCGCGTTGATGAGAATCAAATCTTTTAGATATTTGCGTCAATCACCCGACACTCACACATATGGACACACTTCTTAACATTCCAGATTTTAAGTGGCCAAGGGCCTTAAGAGTTTGATATATGTATTATAAGCGATATCTGTGTACTAAAATGTTAAATTATAGTCTGAAAAAATTACATTTCGCTAGCTTAGAGTGCAAACTGTGTAAGTCTACTTTTATGAAAAAGTGTATTTTTATGTAGAACGCTAGAAAAATCAAATACGCACCGCGCTAAACAAGTCTGAGATACTTGTCATATTTCTACTCGTTGTTATTCAGTGATACGCAAATTGTGTAAGTCCAAAATATTTATATGAACAGAAATTTTTTGTCATTTCGAATTTTTTTTCTTTTTTGTTTTTTATCTCTCCTACAAAGTTTTAAAAAAGGACTTACACAATTTGCATTCTAAGCTAGCGATTTTTATCATTTGTAAAAAAACTGTAGTTTTTTTTGGTAATTTTAATTTTGGTAAATTTTTTACATTGGCTGTGACCCCCCCCGAAAAATTCTCTAGCTACGCCACTGCCTGCTTTCATGGATATATCCATATGTATGCAAATACATATGTACATATATACTTATGTATATACATATATATATACATATGTACATATATACTTATGTATATACATACATACATATTTAGGTATGTACATATGTATAACATTCCACGTTCAAAAACCTTGCTAAATAGGTATAAAAAAGGAGCTAGCATCCACCTAAATTTGCTATAAAAATGGCTATTAAGAACTCGTCACATATGTATGTATGTATTTGCAAAAAAAACAAAAATTATAAAAAAAGACTCAATAATGTAATTATAATAAACAAGGAAAATTTAATTACCCGCTTTCTACTAAAGATCGCAGGCAATCCGAGATAATATTGAATATCAGTGATAGGCGTTTCATAGATCAATTGATCGCGCTCAAATCACACAAACACATTATGCTCTTTCTTTTGTAAACGATTTAGTCGTCGCTCAGCAATTGGCGTAGCAACATCGTGGATGAATGTCGCTTGTTTGCGTATATTTATATAAGTAAAAGCATAATTACTTATACATATGTACGCATGCTTGTCGTTTTTAAAAACGACCGCATTCATTGAGTTAGTGATGGGCGAGTCCGAGATGTTTTATTCGATTCTCTCGATTGTAGAAACATCTCGAATGCTTTCGATGGTTTTCATTTGTATTCGAGTCACGTCGTAAATGGCCGTCAGTCGAAACAATCGCTAAAACATCTCGGACTCGCCAACGATTCCTCTCGTTTTCAACCCTACAACATCTCGGACTCGCTGCAAAAAAATACATAATATTTGTTGTTGCCGCTTGAATATTAAAATTGCTTTACAAAACATACAGAGTGGTACAAATCTATTGCCGTTGTTGCTACTCGTAAAATTCATTTGTTTCATAAGCGTCTCACTTCAGAAAATTTATTAATGTTTAAATAATTAATTATTATTATTATGCACGACACTCTTTAGTTGTGATTGCAATAACGCAGCGTCTATGTATAGCATATTTTTCAATTTGATTAATTTATTTATGTATTTGCCTTACTTCCATTAAAAATCCTACTTTCTTTATCAACAAACCTCATTCAGTTTATTTTATCAACTAAAACATATCATCAAAACAACAGCCGGCCCGCCGACTCGGAACAATCGCAAAAACATCTCGCTTGTGTAGTCGAGATGTCATCGAAACAACCCACGACTCGCCGACTCGGAACAATCGCAAAAACATCTCGCTTGTGTAGTCGAGATGTCATCGAAACAACCTCCGACTCGCCGACTCGGAACAATCGCAAAAACATCTCGATTGTTTAGTCGAGGAGCGAGTCAACTTTTGACTCGATTGTGATTTGCAACGATGGCGATTCTCTCGATTGTCTAAACATCTCGGACTCGCCCATCACTACATTGAGGGCCAGCAAGCGACTAAACGAAAACGAACCAATTCATTTGCGCTATTACGGCGCTCTCACTAATACAGTTGCATTTCAATTTTGCCTATCACTGGTATACATAAATAATATGTATGTATATACACACATATGGAAACCATTCCCATGTATGCATACATCTAACCCTACATAAATATGTGGATACATATGTACGCACAAATGCTTGGCTAAGGCAACTGCGAAAATCTGCTTGCATCTCCTTTCATACAACGCAGCTGAAAATGTCCATGAGAAATTCTTTTCGTGAACGCTAAAATACTGCTCGCGATCAGTATTTCTCGCATTGCTTTTCCCATATGTGAAAAGCCGAAGTTCGGCTTTATCACATGTGAGTGAGAAATTTTGGTTTGTTATTTTTCGCTCGTGAGTGAAAAATATGAAAATTTTTTTTTGTTCACTTATCGCGAGTGAGAAGCATAATTTTTTTTGCATTTCTCACTCGTGATAAATGAACGAAAAAAATAATTTGAAATATTCTCGCTCGCGAAAATTCTCACAAATGATTGAAAATGAGTAATCATAAATGAGAATTTCCGAACCCTGCGGAAAAGTTCAGGTGTTAACCCCACAATGTCCAGTGCCGCAAATACATACATATGTACATTATGAAAAATGGGTATGTGTTTATGTATTTATGTATGCATTTTAGGTATTTTCAGAGTATGTATCCGGGCTCTATGGGATTGGGGTGGGCGTAAGCCCAACTTTCTGCGGCTCCTTCGGAAGCGATAGGAATTGCTGGGGCTCCATATGGAGCTAGACTTAAGTTTCTGTGGCTTTCCTTGGAAAACAAAACCATTTTTAATCGCTATTGGGGATTTTTCGTACGACTTGTGCGTACAAACATACATATGGATATATGTAACTATAAATCGCGATTAATATGGGTACTGAACAAAAGATACCTACCAAAAATCTTAGCCTTAAATAAGAATTAAAACAGCAGATTTGAAGGCTTACGCAATAAGGCCTGAAAATTATAAGGGTTGAAAATTTGTATGGCGTATGTAGGTATTTAGAAAAGACTTTGGGAGTTCGCTTCTTTGTGGAAGCGAAAGTAATATGTAATTTGTTTTGTGTAAGCTCCTCGGGGGACCAGTTTGAAAGTAGTTGGTGTGGATGGTACCAACTACTGATATATGCTAAGCAGATTGGTATACATATTTGGTTGTTGACGTAGGTCAGTAATAATTTAAATATGTTGGATGTTTTTCCTGCGCTTTAGGGTGGTAAGACCAATTTCACGGCAGGTTTTGTCGCATTGCCTTTGAGATTGAGGATTTTTTGATATACTCGGTTTTTGAACACCTTTTATGGACATGATTGTCTGTTTTTCCCTATTTGAACTTGTGTAGTAATATGCGTTCGATTTAGGTCGAACTTTTTTGTTTAACTGCAGGTCTTTATTTTCGTAATGACGAGTTGATTTTGTGGACACCCTAGTAGTTGACGATGATTTTTTGTAAATTTATCCCCAGATTTATCCTGTTGTTAGAGGTCGGAAACTATCGATAGTCAGCACCATCGATAGTGTACGATAGTTTTTTGCAAACTATCGATAGTATATCGATAGTTGACGATAGTTTCGGGTGATTTGGGAAAGTCTACGGCTACGCTCACACTGTAACCGCCTTTTGCCGTCCCGCAGCAAACACATCCACAAACACATCTGTTTTAAATGAGCTCACCCGATTTCACCCGAATGTAAACAAACTTTGCCCACCTGTCCTGGTCTTATTCTTACCAATACATGAAAGTAATAAAAGATGATCCAATAAAACTTTTTTCAGTACATTGTTTTGTTTTATTTATTTATTAGCCATTTATTCTTGTTCAAAAGAATTAATATATTAACCAGAGGCCATAAAAATTATAACAAATAAATATAAAAATCACTTGATAACAATTATTGAGCAATGGAAAAATTTTTCCATCATCAATAACAATTACTCAAAGATCGATATTTTTTACATCATCCCATAATTGTTATGAGCAATTTATATTTTTTCGATCTTCCATAACAATTACTGGATGATGGATATTTTTTAGATCAGTTCATAATTAATTAAGACTCGACCAAATGATAGCCCTAGCCAAGCACTTTCATTTGATACCCATTTTGCGGTGTTCGGTATTCTATATTCGTATTCCGTATCCATATTTTTCCGCTTTTCCACAATTATGAGCTGACTCAGTTATCGATAAATTTATCGAAATATATCGTAGTCCAAATAAAACCTGGGGCCATCCCCTTTCGTTTGATAACCATATTGTAGTGTAATTTTAATGTTTTTGGGTAATCACATTTTAAAAGACCATGCGAGTAGAAAGCGAAAAGTCGTATTTATGTTGCTTTGACTACTTGCTAGTCAGCAATTCAAACCCTGCATGGAATAGTTACCGTTTGTTTGGTGCCTAGTGGTCACATTTCAAATTTTCAATAAACTATGGATAGTTCAAACGATAGTCGAAAACCATCGATAGAGTAAACGATGTTCAGAAACCATCGATAGTGACGATAGTGCCATCGATAGTTTCCGACCACTACCTGTTGTATGATCCGATTGAAAATGACATCTTATTGCTATTGGTTGGGTTCTGCCTCTCGGCGTGGCCGGTGAGAATCCAACCGAATACGGTTTCTTGCGCTAAAAGTGTATTTTCTGGATTCCTTTGAAGACCGTTTAGTATAATTCTCGCATAAATGTCCCCACCTAGAATCATATCGACTGGTTCATTACAGAAAAACCTTTTATCTGCCAGGATCAAGTTAGGGAAAGCTTGCCGAGTCATTCCGCTTACTTGGCAAGTCTGAAGGTCTCCAGTTAGTTGTGGCAGAATGAGAACGCTGGTATTGATATATACTTTTGGATCTATCGGAGATCGTAGTTGAATATCACAAGATTTTTTAACTTGCGCTGAATATGTGTTGCTTATGCCCGAAACTTGGACATAAGCACTTTTGGTAGGCATGTTGATTCTGTGTCTTAGTCTTTCTGTCATAAAAGAGCATTCAGACCCGGAATATATTAAAGCTCTAGCCGAAAAGTTTTTTCCATTATGATGGATCTCGCTGTACCTAGAAATACCCCTTTGCTTGTATTCGCATGGAGAGAAGAAACATTATTTGAATTTTCTTTTTCCTGTGCTTGTTGAGAGGTCGAAGGTTTATCGCAAGAGGGTTGGGTTTCACTGGTTTGGAGGTGGAGCATGGTATGGTGACGAGAGTGGCATGAGCTGCAATTATATGCACTGGTGCATCTCGACACTGTGTGTTGAATCGAAAGGCAATTTAAACAAAAATTATTATTTTTAACAAAGGAAATTCGGTCTTTAATAGACAAATTTTGAGCAATTTCGTAAAATATGCCCTCTACTCTTGCACATCTTGCATGTGCCTTTTGGTACACTGGTTTGGTAAGCTCCACGTTTGACAGAAGTGTCCAGCTTGTTAGGTTCGACCTAGGGGTTTGAAGCCTTATTTGGTTTTTTCTCTTTAATATCCAAAACTGTTTCTAGTGTTTGGAAACGATGGGATAAAAATTTGTCCATGTCAGACCACTTCGGCAGCTCTGTTTTGTCTTGAATTGTTTGTTCCCAAATAGATAGAGTGCCTTCAGGGAGTTTTGAGGAACAGAGATATGTTAGAATTGCATCCCAGGTTTAAAGTGAGGAAATACAATTATTTATCTCTCTTTGTAAATTTTTAATGGCGCTACCACATTCCGTCTCCACTGACTTCAGATTGAACAAAATTTTTAATTGACTGTTAACCAAGATACGTTTGTTTTCGTATCTGTCACACAGGTTATTCCACGCTGTGGCAAAACCTTCATTGGTCAGTGGAGACCGTTGTACTATTTGCCTAGCCTCCCCCGTGGTTTTTTGATTTAAATAGTATAATTTTCCACAGACGTAAGGCGTTTGTTTAATATATAAATGGCCGTAAACATATCCCGTAAGGATGACCGTGAAATATAGTCACCCTTGAACACGTCGGTGTCACAAGGAGGAAGACGTATATTGTGCTCTATTTCCAATAGATCGGTCCGTGGTTTGCCGGGAATCGCACGTGGAAACTTTAGAATTGAGGACGAATGCACTACTCACTATATTACCATGACCTTATCATTAAAAACACAAAAGTATGGAATAAAACACTTGTATTTGTCATACAAACCCTTTCTTAAATATTATCGTAAGGGACATTTATTCAAACAAACTCATACAAAATTTAGAGCGAAAATTATCGTAAGGGACAAAATTATGATTTTTTCGGAAACTGTACATTTTTTCAAGAAAAAAGTTATCAGGTTCAGTATATTAATTAATTACGTAATCGTTCGTTTCGTTTCAAAATTCCAATAAAAAGTAGTAAAAAAAACGAAAAAAATGCTCTCCTGTAAAATTTGCTTTTGTCCGTTACGATAAAGTCGCACAAAGGGGTCGATATACATAACGTGTAACATTACTGAACAAAACATTAACCTTGTAACATGAAATGGAATCGAGCTTACTGTAAACAATTTCGAAATAGGTTATATGAGGCATTATTAGTTGTAAAGCTAACTTGTGTCTAATTTCCAAAGAAGTAAAAGCAGCAGACATTTTCAGACTACGTAGAACATAGTACACTTTACTGACAACACTATTAATATGATCAGAACAGGTCAACTTCGAAAAAGGAACAAAACATTTCATTGATACTATCATAGGTACAGAATTTCTCTAAAAAATAATAAACAAAGTTATTTTTTTTTTTTTTTCATTTGGTTGTGATTTAAAAGGCTAACATCTATTTGAAAGTAGTGGGAATTTTTTCGAATAAATATTATTCGAATAACCGAATTATAATATTCGAATGAAAAAATTCGAATAGTACTATTCGAATAAACTATTCGAATGACACTATTCGAATAATACTATTCGAATAGTAGTATGTATGTACATGCATAATTTGGGAATTCCACTTGCATCCACGCAAGCCAGAGTACGTATATATTAGGGATTCCGCCCTTTTTGACTCCCCGGAAATCCCGGGATTGCTAGAATTTCATCCCGGGATTTTCGGGATAAAATAAAGAGAGAATATTGCCCTATTATAGCAAAGAAAAATTGTATTTTATATAATTTTTATTGGTCTCAGATAGCGTTTCCTATTCTGAACGAAAATGTTGCATTATTACATGGCAGCATTACCAACATGTGCCCTGTGCCCTATGAAAATGGTACATTTTTCATGTGATAAATGAAACAAAAATAATGCAACCTTTTTGTGCTAAGAACAGAAAATGTTGCCCCTTAGTCGGGCCAGTTTTACATTTTGTCTATAGAACAAACAGCCCTAAAAAAATGTGTGGAAGCTTTGTGGAAGAAATTAAAAAAACATGGCAGTCCGAAGAAAATGCAGAATAAGTTTGACATTTTTGCCAGAATAAAAAAAGCAAAGTAAGGATTAATATTTTTGATTTAATAACACTACAAATAATTTAAAAAATACCAAGAATCTGAGGTTTGGGGGAGAATGGGCCTGCTGAGCACAGAACTATTTTTTTTTTTAATTTTTTGTATGGTTAGGTTTTTTTGGTTATCACTTCATTGAAAAATTATTTTCGCGGGAGTCACAAATGGGATAATCACAAGCAGTACCTCTTTCGAAAGACAATTAAAATTGTCGATGTACAACTTGTAGTAATTGGACATTACCTCGCTGAGTAACAGCTGGTCGAAATCAAGATTTTATTAATTACTTGCGATTTTTGAAAAAATTTTGATTTTAAAATTAAGCTTTTTGTAGGAAGTTGTAAAATTCAGGGAAGTTTTATTCTTTTAAAAATTAGCCTGCTTAATTGTGGTTATCGCATTTGTGATTTCCGAGAATAATTTTTGAGTGAAGTGATAACCAAAGAAGCACCAAATTACCGTTATCTCAAAAATCTAACAATACAAAACCTTAAAAAAAATAGTTCCCAGCTCAGCAGTCCCATACCTATCCTCCCCCATACCTGAATTTTTAGATATTTCTTGGCTGTAAACTAGTGTAATTAAATTTTTTTGTTGTGAAATACGCGTTGTAAGGAAACGTATATTAGGTATTTTTAAAATCTTTAGAATTCTTGTGGTAAAATTCATTTGATAATTTCTATTTCCTGATTTTTGGCCATTTATTTCTCAAAGGTTTTTGCAATTTCCTCCCATGAAAAGTAAATAATGGAAAAAAATGCAAAAAAAATTTCAAAAATAAAATTAGCAAAAACCAGGAAAAAGTTTAATTTTATTTTAGACTTTCACATTGTGTATTAAAATAAAATACGCAGCTGTATACTCGGAATTCATCTCAAATTTTCTACATCCGATTTTTTATTTTTTTCGAATGTTGCATTAATTTTAAGTATTTGTTGGCAAGCTTGGAAATATTCGCTTAAACGTAGTACGTCATTAAATTCTAAAAATTTTTATTGGAAATTATCAAATGATCACAAGCTTTATTATTAATATCCTAAAAGTACCAACTGTAAAGGCAAATGTTTTGTATGTAATTTTCTTTGTTGGTTGCGTTTTTTAAAGTAACTCTTATGAGTTTACGTTCCTATTTTATTTTGTTACTAATGAGATAATAAAAATGGCAATAAAAATCAATTTTTTATTTGCACTTTAAAGTTGTAGCGTTCCTCGAAATATATATTTACTTTTTTCAACCCCAAAATGTGGGAAAATAATTAAAGTCCAAATCCCGGGACAAATCCCGGGATCCCGGGATTATAAAAAGAAATCTCGAAAATCCCGGGATCGCAAAAATCGGAAAAATTGGAATCCCTAGTATATATATATGTACATACATATGTATGCACTTACAAAAGCAAAAGCATACATACATACATTCAATAGCTATTCGCGAATAGTGGTATTCGAATAGTGTTAACACTATTCGAATAGTATTTATTCGAATATACGAATAAATTATTCGAATAAATATTATTCGAATTACGAATACCTTTCGAATAAAAGGATTTTTTATTCGAATATTTTTTATTCGAATAGTTCCATCCCTAATTTGAAACAACAGTGCCGCATGTATTCAGTCAAGAGCAAAATATTTGCCGTAATAACTTTTTTGTTGAAACAAATGTTTTTCGTTTTAATATTTCAAAAGGTAAACAGAAAAAAAACCAAGCAATGCACATTGGTCCCAAATCCAAAATTTGTGGCATAAACCCAATTTTTAAACTTTTAAGTGTTCAAAAAAGGCATGCATTTTCCAATAGTACATATAGTATTGCACCTAAAAACCAGTTTAATTCAATACATCTGGCTACCATTAGTTTCTGACAAGCCATCAAAGTCAACTGTTTCGCCACAATAATATTAAATTTTTTTTTTTGCTGTGAACTTTTTAATATTGGAAAACTAAGCTGGATTGAAATTAAGTGCACATTTTTATGGATAACGTAGGAAAAAGTAAGTAGAATTTACTCTTAACAAGTTTTTCCACGTTTCTAAGTGTATTAGGGTAGATTTGAAGTGCTTTGCGAAAGGTATATTATGTTAAAAAAATTTATAGTTTTTGTGTTTCGAAGACAAAAAGTTATATAACTACACAATGCTTCCCAAAAGTAAAGACGCTATATTATTAAGTAAAGTGTATTTAATAAAGCCATGCTAAAATATTATTGCCGTTCATTGCCGTTTTTAAAAAAATCGATATTTTTCCAGTTAACTTCTATCTCAGCAATTCCGAATTGTTCGACATTTGGGTATCAAATGGCAAAAAAAAGAATCAATCTCAAAGTGGGTGTTTGGAAAAATAAGTGCAAGTCTCACAAAACGGAAAATTCAAGAAATTAGCAAACAAATTGCAAATTTTTACACTTATATTAAGAGATTTTTAAAAAAATTCAAGGGAGATATTGAACGATTCAAAAGTAAACATCGCTAGTGGTATTCTCGGCATATGGTAATTAAAATTGGAGAACAAGATTGTGTGAAGTCTAGTAAGGTAGGACGCCCCTCCTTGACATATTCTGAAGGCGGTACTAGATTAAAAAGAAAATTAGCTGCTGAACTTTTGGCAAAACATGATAATAATACCGATCTGCTTACCCACGCAGCTACAATGGAAGCTAGGAAGTCAAAACGTAACGACGTGGCACTTGTGTTAAAGGAGACATTGACTACACCTAGCGAATTTAGTGAGGTTAGAAAGAAGCTTGAGAGTCAAGAGCCCATTCCCATAACTCCTAATGAAGCTTTGGCCTTTTTGTTTGAAAATGGTTTAACTAAAACAACATATAACAACATGCAACTGCTAAATAAAAGTAAAAATTGCGATATATATCCGAGTTATAAGCAGTTGATTGAGGCTAAAGTAAAATGCCGAACTTCTGGAATTCATGTCTCTGAAACTGTCGGTTATGTATCATTACAAAATCTATTGAATCATACTGTTGAGCGCATAATTACAATGCAACAGGACGTTTTTGATCAATTTCCTGACATTAGGAATGTGAAACTAATAGCCAGCTTTGATTTTGATGGTTCGACTGGACAAAGCATATATAAACAGAGCTTCTTAGAAGAACAACCGAAATCGCTTGATCAATCTTTGTTCGTCACAACGGTAATACCATTGCAGTTACTGGATCCTACTGGCCGGATAATTTGGATTAACCGTTCTCCGCAATCTATCAGGTTTTGTAGCCCCTTAAAATAGAATTTGCCAAAGAAACAACGGAACATATTTTAAAGGAAAAGGCTAATTTGGATACACAAATTGAAGAGTTGCAACCATTTGTGTGCTTTAAAAATAGAACTGTTACTGCCGAGTTTGAACCGCAAATGACTTTAATTGATGGAAAAGTCTTGAATATATTAACGGGGACTAATTCCAGTCAATCATGTCCAATATGTGGAGCAAAGCCCACGGAATTTATAAAAACGACTGACCTGAATTCCGAATGTTTCAAGCCAAGGTCTGGAAGTCTGCAGTATGGCGTGAGCCCACTTCATGCGTGGATCCGTTTTCTGGAGTTTGTGCTGAAAATATCTTATAGGATCGGGGTAAATAAATGGCAAATAAGAGAATCAAATGCTAAGGCTATGGTGAAAGAACGTCAAACAAAAATTGAAAAGAGATTATGGGAAGGAATGGGACTTCCCGTGGACATACCGAAACAAAACGGAAGTGGAAGTTCCAATGATGGTATCACGGCTAGAAGAGCGTTTTCGAATTGCGACTTGTTTGCGTCAATATTGGACTTTGATAAGGAAGTCCTTAAGCATTTTCATACAATTTTAATAACAATTTCCTGTGAATATAATGTTAATGCTTCAATATTTCAACTATTTTGTGAAAAAGCTGCGCTTCTGTATTTGGAAAAGTATCCGTGGTATCCAATGTCTCCGACCGTTCACAAAATTTTAGCGCATGGTTCTCAGATTATGTCCGCTTCTGCACTTTCGGTTGGCTGTCTTGGAGAAAATGCTTCGGAAGCACGAAATAAATTTTATAAGCACGATAGGCTATCACACGCTCGAAAAAAACAGTCGAACTAACAATATGTTTGATGTTTTCCACAGAGCTATGGACTCTTCGGATCCATTGCTATCTAGCCTTTGTCTTACTAAGAGAAGATCTCAAAATCCAAATAAGGCTCTCCCACCAGATGTAATTAGTCTTTTGGAACCACCAAGTCATAATTCTAATGAAGATTGCGCTAATATATCTTTCAATGACAACGATGATGTTTCAGATGAGGACGACTTGCAAAGTGTAAATGAATATTCATTTGATTTGGATGTGGAATCTATTTAAATTTAAATTAAAATGAAAACAATCTTGGATTAGATACTATATTGTTTATTTTCTTTTTTTGTATAATTAGCACAAACTTGTAATTTGGTGTTTAGTTTTGTTCTGGAAAATTAATAAATATTTAATAATAATTAAAAAATTAACACAAATACGAAGAAGAAGAACAATATTGCGCTCTGAATTATAAAGGAATTTTTTATCACGACTAAAATAATACGACGCTTTTGAGATGTTTTCATGTCATGATAACTAACGAACATTTACTTGTTACTTAAGGTAAGTTTTTTGTTGTGATCACCGGTGACTCACTGGCACAGAACGTGTTAAATTTCTGTGGTATTATTTTGTACACAACGGTACGTATATGGGTATTTCCAGACGTTACGTTTAAATTAATTTATTGAATTTTCAGCTAGAAGTATGGTAACAACTGGACGTATTTAGGAACCTGCTGTCGGTAAAAGTAAGTTACAGGCACTAATATAGTATGATGTCGCTGTCTTAACCACATAAAGTGCGTTGCGGATATTACTCATTATACTATTTCGTAATCTGCTATGAAAAACGCAAGTTTTAACGGGTCTTGTATTTCGACACACCCTATTAGTGTCTAATTTGGTTTCTAGAAATTTAAATTCGCTTATTTATTTTAAATTTACCTTAACATACATAAATATATAGAACTCTGTATTCAATTACGCTAATTTTGACACCTTTTGCGATATCGTATCTCAAAAGGAAATTTTTCTCATACCTGGAAGGGACACCCTACTGGCAGTCACGATGGGCGTGGTCTGATTGATCAGATATTTGCTATTTTTCTTCCATATGCTATTGCTATAGGATTTGTCAACTTTCACCTGCGTAGCTGCATTAGTTCAATTTATGCCAAAAAAAATGGAATTGGGACCAATGTGCAATGTACTCATACGATATATATATATAATTATTTAGTGCATAGAACAAAAAATTATTAATGTGTTGTAGATTTCTGAACTCCAAAATTTTTAAAGGTAAAAATCAGAACAACCATTGAGGTCGAAACTTTATATGGGCCAAATATAGTGCTGAGCGCGACCTTTTCAGCGACATAAAGATCTTAGAGATCCGACATCAAATAAGGAAGTTATTACAAACAAGTAAGGAAGCCTAAGTTCGAGTGGAATCGAACATTAGATACTCAGCTGTATGCTTTCATTGTTTGTTTGCGTTTGTTCGATATAGGGTGTATTTTATATGAAACGAGTGCTGCATAAACAGGGCGCAGCCACGCCCATTTTCAAACTTTGTATCAATCATCCAAATAAGCATATAAATATTATTGTTAGTGCAAAATTGCATCCCTCTATGACTTTTAGTTACAAAGGCTTCACGTTACAAATTCCAAAAGGGTGTTCCAGAAATATCTTTGTTAAAAAGTAGGCGTGGTCATAAACCGATTTCAATACATTTTTGCGTGTCTATTAACACAAGTTATAAAAGTGTATAAACCAAGTTTCGTCATAATATCTCAGTTATTTGTCGAGTAATAGGCTCGTAGATTTCTTTGTATAAAAAGAGGCGGTGCCACGCCCATTTTATAAACTTTTTTTATTTTTTGTTTCCGGTCTATTGTAGAACTCATGTCACAAAATTTCAGTGATAGATCTTTATATTTGACAGAGATATCGCTTAAAATGTTTTTATAAGGTCACTTTATAATACCCATATATAAAAGTGGGCGTGGTCGTCAACCGATTTTGGTAATCTTTCGTCCACACATTTGGCTAAGCAAATATATCACGCGTACCAAATTTCATCGATATATCTTTAACGGTTCTGAGTTATGGCTTATAAAACTTTCAATATTTGCCCCTTAATAAGTGGGCGTGGCACCGCCCATTTTCCAAAATTTTTATATTTTTTGTTTTATGTCCCTAGTTGGACTCCTGCCACAAAATTTCAGTGATAGATCTTTATATTTGACAGAGATATCGCTTAAAATGTTTTTATTAGGCCCCTTTATAGTTCCCATATATAAAAGTGGGCGTGGCCGTCAACCGATTTTGATAATTTTTCGCAAAAACATTTGCCTAAGTAAGAAAATTACGCATATCAAATTTCATCGATATATCTTCAACGGTTTCTGAGTTATGACATATAAAACTTTCAATGTTTGACCCTTAATAAGTGGGCGTGGCACCGCCCATTTTCCAAAATTTTTGTACTTTTTGTTTTATGTCCGTCTTTGGACTCCTGCCACAAAATTTTAGTGATAGATCTTTATATTTGACAGAGATATCGCTTAAAATGTTTTTATTAGGCCCCTTTATAGTTCCCATATATAAAAGTGGGCGTGGCCGTCCACCGATTTTGATAATTTTTCGTCCACACATTTGGCTAAGTAAATATATTACGCGTACCAAATTTCATCGATATATCTTTAACGGTTTCTGAGTTATGACATATAAAACTTTCAATGTTTGACCCTTAATAAGTGGGCGTGGCACCGCCCATTTTCAAAAATTTTTGTATTTTTTGTTTTATGTCCGTAGTTGGACTCCTACCACAAAATTTCAGTGATAGATCTTTATATTTGACAGAGATATCGCTTAAAATGTTTTTATTAGGCCCCTTTATAGTTCCCATATATAAAAGTGGGCGTGGCCGTCCACCGATTTTGATAATTTTTCGTCAAAACATTTGTCTAAGTAAGCAAATTACGGATACCAAATTTCATCGATATATCTTCAACGGTTGCTGAGTAATGACATATAAAACTTTCAATGTTTGCCCCTTAATAAGTGGGCGTGGCACCGCCCATTTTCCAAAACTTCATCAAATTTCTTCATAAGGCCCTGAGCTCAATACGTGGGTAAAATTTTATCACTCTAGCTATAGTAGTGGCTGAGATACCAAATATCCGATTTTTTCTATATAGGAAAAGTGGGCGTGGTCATGGTCCGATTTCGCCCATTTTCAATACCAACCGTCCCAGTCTCGATACCAACTTGCATTTCAAATTTCATCAAAATATCTCAATTTTTACGCGAGTTATCGTGCGTACGGACGGACGGACGGACGGACGGACGGACGGACGGACGGACGGACGGACGGACGGACGGACGGACGGACATGGCTCAATCGATTTCTCTTTTCACCCTGATCATTTTGATATATATAAGTCCATATCTATCTCGATTATTTCATTATGTTACAATCCACCGTTATGAAATCAAAATTATAATACTCTGTGTACTAGTACAGCTGAGTATAAAAACGCGATTTAGCTGTTTTTAACGCGGACCTAAAAAAAATTTTTTACACTAAATATATTTTTGCGACATAAGTGTTCAAATAAAACTGACACACGCAAACTTTTTTTCGTGATACGGCTTATTGCGCACTTCCGATTTGTAGTAGAATGGGCCGCAGTAATCAACCCCAGTAGTGAAGAAAGCTCGTTTGGGTTGAACTCTTTCGGATGGTAAGTTACCCATAATTTGCTCATAGATTTTTGGCTTTAGGCGAAAGCAACGAATGCAATTATTTATAACGCTAGACACAGCCTTTCGACCACAAAGTGGCCAGTATTGCTGCCGAATCGATGCTAAAACGCTTTGTGCGCCTGCGTGTAAATTTTTCCGATGAAAGTAGTCAATTATTCCGTTTGGTAACAAGGTGTTTTGCTTCGAAGCTTATTAGCGAATTTTTTAAACGACCTCCAACGCGTAGAAGCCCAAATGAATCGAGAAATGGATTCATTGAGTTGAGCTTACTGGCAGAACTAAGTTTCTCGTTAGAATGAAGCGCCTTTAATTCAGCTGCGAAATGAATTTTTTGAATGTTGCGAATTAGGAAGTATGTGCCCATTTTAATGTTAAGTGTGGTTAAGGGTCTGTACCCAACGTTAGTTTTCCTACGCTGAAAAAAATAGTAGACGTATGTAAATACTCGCTGCAACCTTTCAAATGAGTTGTGGAATTTGCAATCGATTGTAATATCGCGCGAATGAGTAGTAATTAGAACCTTGCGCCTTCGTTCAGGTAAGTCAATATGAAAGTTCGTGTTATTTGGCCATTTTGATGAATCCTCAAATAAAAATGGTGGACCATTGTTCCAAAGCTTCGAGTCCAGTAGCTCTTGTGGAGTGCATCCCCTCGAGAGTATGTCCGCCGGGTTCAACAAAGTTGGCACATGATGCCAAGTCATACCCTTTGTTAAAGCTTATGTATATCTGGATTACTCTGTTGGACACAAAGGCGTTGAAGCTTGATGGATGTTCACGAAGCCATGACAACGCAACCATTGAATCTGACCAGCAATGTACCACGTGAGGATGCGAGAAATCCCTCGATATGGATGCTACCATTTCCGCCAACAGCAGGGCTGCTGACAATTCCAACTTGGGGATGGTCAAACTCTTTAAGGGAGCAACACGCGATTTTACGCATAGCAAGTATGATTTAGCTTGCCCATTGCATATCGAACGAATGCCGCTAAACTTGCCGCTAAACTTGCATCGCAGAAGGCGTGAATCTCCACGTTGAAATGAGGGGTCAAGACATATCGAAGAAATTTAAAGCTGATTACAAGGCCAAATTGAGCACACATATCCGTCCAAATAATTTGTAATGATTGCGGTAAACTTTCGTCCCACTGTAAATTTTGTTTCCAAAGTGTTTGCAGGAAAATTTTTGTTTTGCGATAACTGGTGAAACTAGGCCAAGCAGATCATAAAATTTAGCGATATATGAGAGTATTGACCGTTTCGTCGTTCGAGCGCTGTATTCAATTGGAGAAAAAGAAGATAAGAAGTTGTCCGTTTTAGGATCCCAGATGTGGCCCAAAGTTTTTGTCACATCAGTCCTATCATGGAATTTAAGAAAACTCTCGCGCTCCGAATCAGTGATGCCTTGCAGTGCATCAGCTTCGTTTGAACACCATTTGCGAATATTAAATCCACCTCGCTGAAGCAAGCCTTTAACCTGATCTCTGATTTCGACTACTTCTCCTATAGTGTGCCCTCCTGAAATGAGATCATCAACATAAAAATCTCTTCTTACGATTTTTGCGCCTATCGGAAATGTGTCTTCTTCATCATATGAGGGCTGATGCATAGAGCGGATTGCCAAGAATGCGTCTAGCTTGTACGCCTTTATCTCCTCATTAGGGTGCTCACGCCATAAGATACATTGAAGGTATTCATCGGGCGATGTCACACGCACACAGTGGTACATTTTGCATATATCACCACATATCGCACCCTAAATCATAAAGTGACACAACTCAAAATTTCTTGAAATCGAGTTTTTTGCATAAACGGGTGCACAGAACATATCTCTAGAGATAGACAAAAAAAAACTTTTCAATAAGTGTCTCTTTTGACTGAAAAATAACCATTGTACGTGACCTTTTGCATACGATTGCTTGTAAAGAAAAAAAGTTTTTTGGCTCTCCTGAAAATTTTTGAATTTTGAGTTCTGTCACTTTATGATTTAGGGTGCGAAATGGCAATTTTACGAAAATGAAATTGTAAGAGAGTTTTGAATAATTTTGGCTGAATAGTTGGGTCAGCTAGCAAGAGGTCATTTAGCGAGTAACCTGTTGATGTTTTTGCGGAGCCGTCGAATACAACACGAAGCTTCGTTGTTGTGCTGTCAAGCTTTTGAACACAATGATGTGGTAGAAAATATCTTGTTGTTTTTGTTTGCGAGTTTGCTAGTACATATGATTCAATGATATATACTGAATATTCTCGCGTTTCTAACCGAGAGAAATTCTTCCTGAAATGTTGCTCGCACCAATCGTCTTTTTCTGATGCTAGGGGAGCGCATTCAAAGCAGTTCTCTATTTCCCAGAATCTTTTTACGATATCGTTCAAGTTGCAAGTTTGTTCTTTCTCGGGTTGTGTTTGGGCAAAAGCTGTTATTAATGATGATTGTTTGTTGGTGAGAGAGACACCACCAGCGACGACAAAACCCAGTCGAGTTTTTTGCAATATTGGCAAATTGCTAGCGATGCGAATTTGGCCAACGCACATCAAATCGAAAAACAGATCCGCACCAATAAGCAGATCGATTCGTTGCGTTTTGAAAAATAATGGATCCGCCAATTTTATGTTTGGTGGAACTTTCCATTCTGATGAAAGGTTGCATGTGGGTTTATAGTCGGTTATGCTCGGGGTGACTACAGCAGTAAACGAAGTGTGGTAACATTTATCTTGCGATTGTGCGAAAACGTCGATTTCTTTATTGGCAACGAAATTTGCTTCGCCAATGCCGGAAATCAAAACTGTTGAATTTTTAAATGGAAGTTGTAGAATATTAGCGAGACGAGTTGTTACGAAATTTATTTGAGAAGCTGAGTCAAGAATTGCGCGACATGGAACTAGGTTTCCTGACCGATCCTTTACTAAGAGTATGGCTGTAGCTAGCAACACATTACTACTGGCGAGTGGTTTCGGGGCTTGAAAGACTGAAGTCGTACTTAGCGATGAAATAAGTGTTTGCTGGGATAACGATGAGACTTCACCTTGTGGCCATTTGAGGATAAAGAGCTGGATGAAGGAAGTAGGTTCATGTGCAAAAGCGAGTTGTGTTTGGATGCGCAATGGCGAAAATGGCCAGACTTACATTGTTGGAGACTATGGCCTTTGCGAAAGCAATTTAAGCAAAGTTGCAAACGCTTGGCTTCCTTAAATCGCAAATTTGGAGAAAGATTTAAAAATTTTATACAATTGTTTATGTGATGCTCTTTAGAATTGCAGAATACACAAAGGCCAGTGTCACTGAATGAGGCTACCAAAACATTTCTAGTGTTTTTATTTATATTTGAAATTTTTCCCACCTGGTTGCTAGGTGTTTGCGTTACCTTAGAACTTTCCAAATTTTCCTTCATGCGGCAATGTTTTTCCAAAAACGTAGTTATTGAGTTTAAAGATGGCAAAGTGTCTGTTGGTAATTCCTCTTCCCACTTTTCCAGCGTCTTTTGATGTAATTTTTCAGTCAGGACATGTATGAGTATCCCATCCGAAATTTGGTGAGAGGTTGCCCAAGGTGTTGATTGCGCGAAGGTGTGCATTAAATTTGTCGCTTAATTCCCGTAGACTAGTAGCTGAACCTCTTTCCACAGTCTTAAGCCCGAAAATCGCCTTCATGTGTGCCTGAAAAATAAGTAACTTGTTATTAAACCGCTTCTTGAGCAAATCTCCTCAATCGGTTCAAGTGAAGAAATGGTATCCAAAGCGGCTCCCTAGAAACTAGAGCGTAGATGTTGGAGTTTTTCCACTTTGCTCAAGTCAGGATCTTTATCAATGACGCTGCTGAACATGGCAAAATAGTTAGGCCACTCAATGTAAACACCACTAAATTTCGGTATCTTTAATTCAGGAAGTCGGGATTTTCGTAACGATGAATTAAGTGCTGATGGAAGCAGTGGCGTAGTAAGAGATTTTTTCCAAAATTAAAATAAAAATTACCAAAAAACTACAATTTTTTTTACAAATGATAAAAATGTAATTTTTTAAGACTATAATTTAAAATTTTAGTACACAAATATCGCTTATTATACATATATCAAACTCTTAAGGCCCTTGGCCACTTAATAGGCATGGGTAACACTGCGCTGCGCGGCGCAATTGCGCTAACACCAACCCTGGCGTTATTGCGCTAACTCCGATTTGAGAAATGCGCCAACTCAATATAGCGCCAACTCAATATAGCGCAACCACAACGCCAATAACAGCACCATAGTATATGTATACGTATGGCACCGTCACAATTATGTATGCTTGATAGTGATCTATGTGACTCTAATTTCCAGCATATTTTCACAAATATACGGAATATGTTTCCAAATGATTATGAAAATATAAATTAATCGTATATGTAAGCAGAATTTCGCCAAAAGAAATAAAACGGGGATGGTGAACAGTAACAAGCGAAAAAATGTTATTTATCGATTATTCCATGACAATTGCGCTAAAGGTGTTATTGCGCCAGTACCGTGAGTTGGCGCCACGAGTGGCGCTGGAGTTATTGTATCAGCGCCAAAAAAACTGCGCCATTACCCATGGCTACCACTTAAAATCTGGACTGTCAAGCAGTGTATATGTGTGAGTGTCGGGTGATTGACGCAAATATCTAAAAGTTTTGATTCTTATCAACGCAAGCCCGACAACAAGAACGTGTAGCACGACGACTGCCGATTGCACTAACACACACAAATAAACTCACACATCAGTATAATGATGAGCTACTTTAGCGAAAGAGTGCTCTTCTACGACATAAATCGGATGGTGTGTATATTATAGGATACGCAGACGATACAGCGATCGTAGTAGTGGCTAAACACGTTGCGGATGTTTCGCGATTACGCGGCGAAACAATAGTGTCCGCAAAAAACTGGCTCCAAACAGCAGGACTGAAGCTAGCGGAACACAAAACCGAGGCGCTACTGATGACAAGCCGGAAAAAGCTGGAGGACATACAAATACGGGTAGGCAGACACACCATAAATTCCAGCCCTAGACTAAAATATATCGGTGTAATACTCGACCGACGACTGAGCTTCAAAGAACACTTGAACTATGCCAGCGAGAAGGCAAGAAAAGTAACCAACGCCCTGGCGAGACTTATGCCGAACATGGGAGATCCGAGGCAACAGAGAAGATGTCTTCTTGCGAGTGTCAGCTAGTCCATTTTGCTATACGCAGCACAAATCTGGGCTCCTGCTACTACTGTAGCTGCATACACGGGAGCATTTAGTTCAGTGCATAGATTATCATCGCTAAGGGTATACTGTTCGTTCGCGACGGTTTCAGACGAGGCGGCAAATCTGCTGGCCGGTAGATGCCCGGTAGACATAACTGCAAGAGCAGCAGCAGAAATCAAACATAAACCACGAGAGCGGAATGAAATCATGAGCAATAGTATGCGTGAGTGGCAGCAAAGGTGGCAGTTATCAACGAAAGGCAGATGGACGGAAAAGCTGATTCCAAGGGTAGATGAGTGGGTAAATAGAAAGCATGGAGAAACTAATTTCTACCTAACGCAGTTCCTCACAGGACATGGATGTTTCAGGCAAAACCTGCACAAATATACGCATGCTGACCATCCCTACTGTCTACATTACAATGGGAAGATTGAAAACTCTGAGCACATTCTTATGGATTGTAACAGATTCGAAGACGAGCGAAGGGAACTTGAGCGCTGTATTGGGGAAAATATGTCACGTGAAAGCCTGATCCAGGCGATGTTGTCAGAGAAAACCAAATGGGAAAAATGCGCGCAAATAATCACGGAAATAATGGTGCGTCTCAGACAAAACGAGCGAAATGCGCGGCGTATGACTGCATACTAGCGAGACGCGGAATAATGTTCAGAGCCTGCCCTGCGAAGTAAAATCGAAAAAAAAAAAACCACTTACACACTGCTTAACATGCCAGATTTTCAGTTGCCAAGGGCCTTTAACTATACCTACTTCAAAAGTAAGTCACATATTCTCTTCTGGAAATCAACGGTTATAAATAATAATTTTCTTATATAATTTAGTTTTCTAATATTCCATTTTGACAGACATTAACTAAAATCTCAAGTTCAGATACTCTTATACATTGCATATTTATTCCCATTGTAGTTTATACTAACATTATTATTTGATTAAGATGATAAGTAATTGAAAGAAACCTTGAAATTTGAATACATAATTGTATGTTGGAAAAAATAATTATATTAAATTCTATTAATTAATATAATTCAATTTATTGAAATCGCAGATTGATTTTCCTACATATGTTTTTGTGCCAATCTGTGAATAACTTCTTCCACTGTGATATCGATATTTCTCATATTACTCATTAGGGTAAGTCCGTTCAGCCTATCTTCACCAGTTGAATTTCTTATCCAATGTTTTATTGACATTTTTGGCGTTACTTTTCTGTAATTAGTATGTTAATAACAGCAATATCGTATAATAATTGTAGCGTTTGTTGAGCCGTAGGAAAGTGCAGGAACCGTAGGAAACTTACTACAAAAGAGCGAATATGAGTAGAAAGAATGTAGGTTAGGTTAGGTTGCGTTGGCTGAGGTCTGAAGACCCCTCACATAGACCACATGTGGTCCTTAGTGTTGCCAACATACAGGAAGCATTATGTTATTATATTACACTCGGAATGAAGGTCTTCGCAAGTTTTAATATTTGGTAAATTTCCCGGTCCGCAATGCTCTCTAGAGACGTGAAGTATGCAGAGCCGAGACAGTTAAATCGTAGTCTGCCGAAAGCTGGACATTGGCAGAGAAGGTGCTCCAGAGTGCCTACAGCATCGTCCTCATTGCAAGCCGTGCACGCTTGACTCTGCACCAATCTCATTTTGAACGCGTGACATGGTGTGAGACAGTGCCCTGTTAGTATGCCGACTGCCAGTCTTAAACTTGATGAACTCACCCAAATATTATTCGATTTTTAATAGCTGTACATTTCTGGAAAGCGTATTAAATAACGCAGCCTACCGTGTGACTTAATTAAAAAATAATGTCCGGTTTCAGTAAGAGTATAGGGCAAGAAATTGAAGATTCATGAGAAAAAAAAAGAAAATGATCACTTTGGGCCGTGATATTACCTTCCCTGGGTAGTGTACCAAAAAACTGAGTACGCCATTCGCTTTAGCGGTTAATTCTACTTATGAGTAGATATTAATTTTTTTTCTTGTACAAAATCCTAACATATTTCATACATAAATCTAAACACACCTTGAAATTCTGGGAATTTGCGCGGTTTTCGGTGTAGCTCCATCCAGTTTTGGAAAAGTCAACTTTTTTTTCAGTTTACTTGCTCTAATACACTCTATTTTCATATTCCGGTGCCGGAAGGAAAATATCTAAAAAAAAAACGCACCTAATGTACATATGTATAAGTATATAAGAATGCCCAATTTTTATTTTCAAAAATTCGTCTTGGTTCATAAAAACCAAATTCCGGAACATCAAAATTAATTTTAGACAAATGTCGTGGAGGAGTTTTCTACTCAGAAAACTGAGAGGAATCCGAATTTCGATGGCGTGGTATCGATTAATTTCCCTCCATACAAATCGCCCCACCCTAATGTATAAGTACATATATGAATAATTTTGTTTAGCTAAGTAAAAAGGCCTGAATTAAAGATAGAACGAAGAGATCTTCTAAGATAATTTGAAATCGAGGCGTCGCGAAATCAAGATCTAATTTTAGATATATTCTGTTCATCTCACTAACGGTTCTTGATATGGGTGCATAGATAATTTGACTTCACTATAGCTAGTCTTCTACTGATTTCACACAGGCGGTTAATGGAGTAATTATCCACATTGTCTTCATTAAGTTGATAATGAAGCTCGATTTTCCATACAGAAGTTCAATTATTAATGGATCCATTACTAATTAATTGAATTTTTAATCGAATAAAAATCCAATACAACATTGGGAGGTAAGTTCGTTTTTTTCATTTTGAAGTTTTCAGTGTCAACCGTCAATTAGTTTTGGCATGAATTTATTATCCCAGCAAACATTCTCAGAGAACTCATAATTTGGAGTCGGATATGAATCACAAACATGTGTGAAATATGTATGAGCTTAGGAAAAAAAATTCTATAATTTTTTTTTCTTGTTTTTTTTTTTAAATGATAATTGTACATCGAAAAATGGGAAGTAGGTATAAAAGTATCACTTAAGTTCAATATAATGTTGAATGTTCCACTATATTATAGCGTTGGATTGAATTTCAGGTTCGAATCCGGAGGAAAATACAAATAGACAACACTATAATACCATGTCTCTACATAACGTATTTCGCTCTTTTTTTCTGCATTCGCTCTCTCAATCTTCGTTCGACCTCGAAAGCAGAGCCGAAACTCGTTAATTTCCATACAAAGTTCTGAGTGTGAATGAAGATTGAAACACTTGTTTCGTTCTCAATCCTCTTGCCAAACGCGATGAAATCGATGCCTTCTCTAATTTTGTATCGAAAATTTATCGAAATCGCATACAGACCAAAACAAAAACGCAAAAATAAGCAAACATATAAACATTTAAGAGGAACAAGAAAGAGAAATGTTAAACTGAATAACGATCAGCCACGTGTAGACGGGTTATTTACCGAGATGTTTCGCTGGCGAATCAAGTTATGTGGGGACGGGCTTTAAGCAATGAAGGTTCCACAATGGTTGTGTTCAGAATGCCAACGTTTTCACAACAGTTGTGTTTTTATCTTCTGAACGCAAATTTCAGTATTTGTGATCAACACAACATGATGTGAGTTTGGACACTTTTTTCCATCATAAACTTTTTATGCTCACTTCGGAAGGCATGTGCTTACGACTTTTGACATACATATGTACAAAAATATAAATATATTTATGAATTTTTGAATGTAATAAAAATGTTTCAAAGCAGCGAAATTATTGCAAATTATGTTGGGGATAATTATAATAATAATTTGTTTATTTTATGTATCAGCTCGTTCAGAAGGCGCAAATTATATCACTTTCCGCTCAAGCTAGGGTGAATGGAGAGAGAAGCTGAAGAGAATTGGGTCAGGGGAAGGAAAATGCAAAAACAAAAGAACTTTTTTTTGGTTTTACTACTTATTCAGGCTCATAAAATTTATGAAATTAGGCTCATATCAGGGGACCACCTTAAGAACAGAAACACATACATTTCGGACTCCAAATTGAGCTCATAATGAGTGTGAACGCTCCGGATTAGGATTCCTTTCTCACTCTTTTATGACTCCGAATGTTTACTGGGATTATATATTAAAAAATTCTTGTCAATAACAAAAAATTATTTTATGAAAAGTGACATATCCTCGTTAATTGAGTGTGTGTGAAACACAAAACTTTATTGTTAAATTATAAATGTAATGCATGTATGTAATACTTCTATATTGCTAGTTGCCTATATTCTCAATGTGAAGAATATTGGAAAACATACACAATCATGCTAGTACCGTTTTTGTGTTTGTATTGCGTACGTGTTGTATACGTGAGTATTTACAAAAAAAAAAAATTTCAACAATCGTCAAAGCACTACAGGTGCGGATTTAATTTGTACTGAAGGGGCCCGTCTGTGCTTTAAAAAAGGGCCTATAAGTAGTTAAAAAATTGTAAAATCTGCTTAAGTAGGAAAATACATTTTTATAAGGATAAAGACCGTTATCTTTCGCCTTTGTTTTTATTTAATTGCCGAATTCATTTTCCAAAACATAAGTGTACAAGTAACTTCATTCAGATCTATTTTGAAATTAAACGAGAATATATGCATATGTACATACACAAGGATGGGCATTTTTGCATTACCATTCAAAGTGCATTACCATTCAATAGTGAATGGGAATGCAAATGTGGTTTGCACAGTCAATCAAAAATTAGTGCGAGTGATTTGCACTATCACTCATCATTATTATCAGGAATTTTCTAAGCCTAACTTCCCATGGCAAATATATGTATGCTATGCTTCGTGTACTTTGGTTGACTCAGAAAGTTACTCCGATTTGCTTAAAATAAGAGTTTTAACACTTCTTCATAAAATTATTATTACGAAAGCTCCGGAAAACTTATACAATCGCCTGCATTTTACCCGATCAATTAGGAACAAGAAAGTTATTCCCATTAAATGTGCATCACTCATGTCAGAGCGACAGTTCTTCGTGCATTCAATAAGCCTTTGGAATTCATTACCCGCCAATATTCGCATAATTCGCAACATCTGCCAATTTAAGAAACATTTAGTAGTTCACCTAAATGATGTTAATTGAGTCTATTTATGTACCTACATATGTATCTTTGTATTGTGAGTTATGTAAAATGTATTACCCATTTAAATTAAATGTACTGTATATATAATGTAATGCCTAATGTTCACATGACCAGCACCAACTATAAGAATTCTTCTTGTTGTGCTGGGATTAAATAAATAAATAAATGTAAATGTAAATAAGCCTTGTAAATAAGGTTTCCTCTCAGTGAAGGTAGTAGTCCTTACAGTCTGATGACATCAACACATAAAAATCAGCCTTTGCCCATGCAACTTTTGTTTTAATGCTCTTGGTCGGTTTACTTACGTTGGAATGAAATGTCGCTTAGTCTTAGCAATTTATGTACAAGTATTATATATGTAAATTCACCTGTGTAATATTAGGCTTATTCCTCTTCTTTCGTCGCACAAACAACACACCCTCGATATTGTTTTATGGTATACAAATTCTCAGGAACAACAAAATATCCCATACATATGTATGTATGTATGTACAAAAACCCAAAATTCAAAATATAATTCAATTTCAAATTTAAATCCGCTCATTAATTTATTATGTCACTTTCAAAATATTCATATAAGCCTGCCTCACTCTAATGATAATATATCTGTACTGTAATGTTTTCCCACGGTACTAGCTTTTGTTAGCAATAGAGAAGTATTACATATATGATGTAATGTACTACATTAATTTCTGTCTGAAAACAGTATTCCATCACTACCGCTTCAAATATAAACATTAATTTTTTACCTATTTATTATGTAAGTACTTTTATTTTATGCAAATTTCTATTAAATTGCTGGAAAATACAGACACATAACGCTTTATATGGTTTTTATTTATAAAAGTTCAAGCAGTTTAATTTTCTTTACTTCAAGGGTTTATTTTTAACTAATGTTATCTTATGAGCTAAAGTTTTTCAGAAGAACATTTCAATTTTTTAAAGACAGCATTACTTAAACACAATCTCTTAATATTTACATTCATACAATCATTTTGTTGTTGATGCTTCTAGTTTGTAATCGTTGACTTTAAACAGCCGTCTCTGTGTGAGTATGAGTTGAAAGTCTATCAGCGTCGACTTCAGGTATACCCAAATCATTTGTAATGTTTTCGATATGGTCCATAGATGAAGTTTCATAGAGGTGATTGCCCAACGATGATTGTTTGCGTAACATTTCAGCCAAAGAGATATTCGTTACAACACCATATCGACCATCGAGTCCTTGACGAAAGCCTTTTACAACGCGAATCTGCGCATGTCAGATTAATTGGATATATACCAGGAATGCAAGTGCGACATTTTGCAAAAAATATGTAGCGATACACGGAGACGTTCACAATAATTATCCAAAATTTTATACATTTGTTGGGGGTAGACAGCATGGGAAAAAGACGAAAGAGAAGAAAAAGATTTAGTCAGATTTAGTTGTCGATTTGAAGTTGTTTACATATGTTTTTTTTATAGTTACATGGTAAAAGAAAGAAGGTAGTTTCATTACCAAATTGGTTGTAATTCTTACTTCATTATTGATTAAAGAAAGGATTACACTGCTCTACAGCCAAAAAATACTCTGAACGCGACCATCCTATTTATATGTAAAATCGGTCGCTGATTCCGAAAATCGGGCTAATTTTTTAATTCTATGGGAAGGTTTTTGAGATATCGGCAATTTACCGTTATTTGGCCAATGGCTCCACTTAATCCTGTATACCTCTTTAACGCAGTGAGCTATCTTCCTTGGAGTGACACTCAACGAAAGAAAATTAAATTTCCTTTTCATCCCTGCTACAACATTTTTCTGTAACTCTTATAGTTTCTGAAATATTGACGATTCAATTTGAATTTTTTCGATTTTTTACGATTTTTTGAAGAAAAAATTGACTTTGTCAGGCAATATCTTTTAAACCAATGTCTTCACCTTCGGTTTTACTCCTTTACGTGAAGCTCCATTCTATTGGGAAAAAGATAAGCTATCAACGAAGAAAATCCATGGTAAAATAGAAAAGTTATAGGCGATCAAGTAAATACATCCAAGTCGCGCAATGCCTCTGCACGGGTATATTCTATGCATGTTATACCAATACCTACACATCTGCAGTAGCAGCACATTGGCAGCGCAGTAGATAAAAGCCCATTTACGGGTATAATTTAATTTTCTTTCGTTGAGTGTCACTCCAAGGAAGATAGCTCACTGCGTTAAAAAGGTATACAGGATTAAGTGGAGCCAGTGGCCAAATAACGGTAAATTGCCGATATCTCAAAAACCTTCCCATAGAATTAAAAATGAGCCCGATTTTCGGAATCAGCGACCGATTTTACATATAGATAGGATGGTCACGTCCAAAGTACAGACAAAAAATTTCATTTTGTGATCCAGTGTTATTGATATCTCGTTTCATGTAAAAATTTAACACAGTGCTACCCAATGGAACATTTTTTGGCAGAGGGTATTTTTAACCCGTGTACATACTGGGAATTCTTCACAAAACTGTTAAAATAAACTGATTGATTAATCACAAAATGTAATGTATGTATATCTTAACAATCGGTTGTATGGCAGCTATATCTTATAGTGGTCCGATCTTAACAATTTACGGTAATATTATTTAGGTCAATATGAGTACAAATACTACAACATGGTAAAATAAAGAAGGTTGTTTAATTACTAAATTAGTTGCAATTCGTTTTTTCATTATTGATTAAAAAATAGATTATTGATATCTCGCTTCATGTAAAAATTTAACATAGTGCTGCCCAATGGAACATTTTTGGCAGATGGTATTTTTAAACCAAATGTAAAGATAATGGGTGTTTCTTTCCGAAAAGGTATGTAACAAAATTTTTCGCTAAAATCGTAAAATATGGACAGGATATTTCTATCTCTATCTAAATCTCTATTTCTATATCTCTTTAGCTTTTAAATGGGAAATTATACCCCGAAGTGTCTATATGTGAATAATCGGTTGTATGGCAGCTAAATGTTATACTGGTTCGATCTTGACAATTTTCGGTAAGATTAGCCATGTTTTTATTTAAGCGCATATACATCTGCACTTAAATTTTGTATGGACAACTAAGAGCGGATAGAGACGTGAGCTTAGAAATCCATACAAAATTTAAGTGCAGATGTATATGCGCTTAAATAAAAACAGGGCTAATATTTAGGTAATAGTAAGTAATATCACAGAACGCAATCTGTTGAATGAACTTTGCGTTTGACTTTAATAAATTGTTTGATCTGGCAACAACTGTAAACTTAACGCTTCTTGCGTCCAGTCCAGTTTTCTGCCTTTTTATTCTTGAAAACAATTTTAATCGTTGGCGAAGAACTGGAGGAAGCACACAGTGGTAAGTAAAAAAATTAAAGCGTGAGTAAAGAGTATTCATGAACATTGATGTGTAAACAGTTTCGAAATAGGATTTTTATTCCCTTTTCCTTATTCCCTTTTTCCCTGGTTTTCTTTGAATAAAATGCGACTATCGTTTTTGTTATATTTTCTTCTGTGTCTACACAATAATTCAACAATTAAAATTAAATAAAAAGGCAGGGTGTTGCAAATGCACATTACTTCCGGCTAACCGAAGCATAGATCGTCTAAAATTACTCAACAAATTTGTGTGATCTCATGAAAATCATGGGTACATAAAAATACAACAATAAGTTCCACTGCGTACCAGGCCGTGTTT